>CM046448.1:40472103-40993780 GCA_025506515.1 Flaveria trinervia | reverse complement strand
AGTTTGTAATAAGTAAACACTTAGCTTCTTGTAAGAAGATGTCAGCTGCTTGACATCTTCAGTAGTTTTAGTGTTTCAGTAGTTTGTTAAATAACGGTTAGATGTCACTATCAAGTGACATCAGCCTACGTCATCTTTCCTTATATAAGGAGAATGACCTAAATTGTAATTTTGCGAAAGCCATGCCAAAGCGTGTGATTGAATGAAATATTCCTTTTGCAGAAACTTTCTCTCTCTATACTAATTCTGTTCATTGCTATATCTTTGGTATTCTTGCTCGAATTGTGTAGTTGGTACTCTATTCCGCTGCTGAAATCATTGAATCGATCAAAATAGATGCTGAGATCCTATCAACAAGTACAAGAAGTTTGAGGAACTCATGAAAGATGTAAGACATTAGACGAAACTAGGTCCAAGGGGGAGTTTGTAGATACATCTTTCCCTAGTTTTGAACTTAATGTAATATGTCTTTATTGTTTTACACATATGTAATTGTATGGGTATTTAATGAAATACAATATGTGCGAATGGATCAACCGCATGACTCAATCGCACGACTGAACCATGCAAATGGTCAGTCGCACGATTGAGAAACCCTAACCTATAAATACCACTTAAATCGTGAAAAAACGAGACACTTTGAATATTTTGATACCTAAACGTACCTTATCCGTCCAGAGACCTCTAGTAACCTGCTCCAACTTCATAGATCGCAGTAGATCGATTGCTAATCATTCTTAACATTTAGATTCAATCCTTAATTGATTCTACGTGCGTTCTCACTGATTAGATCACCAATCAAATAGGATTCCGCACTATTTGATTCGGTATACGTTATATGGCTGTGAACAATCTTAACCCTCACATCTTGATGGTTTCTGCCGTCAAGGTTGAGGTGTGATAGAATGCTCTGAGAAGAGTGAAGAAGAGGGTTTTAAGAAGGGTCACTAGCCTTCTAAGGAGAGTAAGAAGCCTATGATGACCAAGTCTATGAGAAAAAACTTGATTAGAAAGAGCAAGAGAAAAGCAAAGAAGGCTCAGGAAATCAATGCCACTTTTTACTCTAAGAAGAAACATGTCTTTATCTCTGCAGGGTTTGAAGTGGTTAAGGTTGAAGATATCAACTTGAACTCTAGTATCAAAAGTTCTGGTTCATGTTCAAATCATATTGCTACACAGCTTGAACCATCTAGCTCCAAATGCAGTTCTCACCCTAAAAGAACTGTCTTAGCATCTGCAAAGGTGAAGGTGGAGAAGGAAGTGATCAAGTTCAACCTTGTTCTCAAAAGAATTCTCTTAGGAAGAGAAAACGAATTGTGTTATGTGTGAGAGTACTTCTCATCTTGCTAAGGATTGTTTCTACAATCCAAGAAACATCTCCATGTTACCAAAGAAGAACTTCTAAGAGTTTCGAGAAGAAAATAGCTTTGGAAGGAAAATATGTTTCCTTCGAAAGCTCCAAAATGAAGATGAAGGCAAGTGGAAAATTGCCTTCGGAAGAAAATTTGGTCTCGGAAGAAGGGAATACTTTCGAAGCACTGAAGCCTGCTGCAGTGATAGCAAGATCTTTCGAAGGACCTGTCATCAAAACTTCCAAAGTCTGTCAAACTTCTGAAGTATTGAAGGTCAAGTCTAAACTTCCAAAGGTGGTGTGGAAGATCAAGAAAAACCAAGTGACTGAAAGTTCTCTATCAACAACAGGAAAGGATCCTCAAAATATGACTATAGGATCAATTACTATTCATTACCTTCAATTTCTTTTGATAAACCCAAGACAAGCAAGGCTTCGGTTTCTAAATGTACTAACCATCTATTTTGTGCAAGAACAACTCATGACAAACAAGAATGTCATTGATAGTGTTTGTTCCAGGCACATGACATGCAATAGATCACTATTCCAAAACTTTGAAAGAATTGATGGAGGGCTAGTTGCTTTTGGAGGAGATGAGGGTGGTTACATATCTAGAAGGGGAAAGTCATAAATGGTAAGCTCAGCATTGAGAAGGTAAACTTTGTTAAGGAGCTTGGATGCAACCTTTTGAGTGTATCTCATTTTGTGATCAGAGTCATAACATGTTTTTCACTGAGCACGAGTGCATTGTTCTCAAGCCCGAGGTGGTCATTCGTCATTATCTTATTCTCCTTAGAGCCTCCAGAAAGTGAACATGTACAAGATGGATTTGCAAGAAACATCTCCTCAGGAGAAGTTTCATGCTTTCTGTCTAAAGCAAATAGTGATGAGTCTTTTCTATGGCATAAAGAATGTGCCATGTAAACTTTAAGAACATGAATAAGCTAATTAAGAATGATTTGGTAACTAGAATGCCAAAGAAAGAGTTTACAAGTGATGATCATTATGTTGCATGCCTGAAAAGGAAGAACACAAGGTATCTCATAAACCAAGGAAAGAAACTCCATCACTACTCCCTTACACTTGTTACATATGGATCTTTTTGGCCCCTCCTGTGTATTAAGTCTAGCAAGGACCTCTTACTATATAGTGATCATAGATGACTTCACAAGATTCACCTTCGTCTTCAACCTTAAAACTAAGGATGAGACTCCTGAGATCTTGAAGAATTTCATTTTAAAGATTGAGAATCAATCTGATCACAAGGTAAAAACCATAATATGTGATCAAGGAACTGAATTCAAGAACCAATTCCTTGATACATTTGTGATGAAAAGGGTATTACAAGACTCCCAAGACTCCTCAGCAAATTGGTGTTGCTGAGAGGAGAAACAGGACACTTATTGAAGCTACAAGAACTATGTTGTTTGACTCTAAACTGCCTATCACCTTCTGGGCAGAGGCAGTCAACACTGTCTGCTATGTGCAAAACATAGTTTTAGTAGTAAGACACATGGTAAAACTCAATATAAACTTTGGCATAAGATGAAACCTTTCATTAGTTTTCTCGGGTATTTTGGATGTCTATGCACCATCTTGAATACCAAAGTTCAAATCGCCAAATTTGCTTAGAAATCAGATAATGGACATTTTATTGGGTACTCTTCCCAAGCTAAGGCTTATAGAGCATACAATATCAGAACTAGGATTGTGAAGAGTCAGCCAATGTGACTTTCAATGAACACACACCTAATGTACTAGTTCTGGTCTTGATTGGCTATTTGATCTTGATTTAGTTACCAACTATTTTAACAATCTTGTGAGAATGTTTCAGGGTCTACAGATATTCTTCCAATAGGTGATTCTGATCCTAGATTTGAGTTTACCTTCAAGCTATACAACTTCAGCTCCAGTTGTAACTAATTCTGCAAATGAAGTTTCTATCAACACCATAATGACCAATTCAGCTGATACATCTGAGATGCCTTCAATTCCAGCTTAGAGGCTCAACTACTAGATAAAGAAGCTTCAAATGTAGAAGACCATGGTGGTGGTGATAGTGATCAAGAATTTCTTGATGCTGACAACCACTCCATTGAAGACAACATCAATTATGTCACACACTTATTGGATCAAGTCTTACTTGATAAGTGTGCTGATAAGATAGGAGAAACATCAATGCCAAATCTAAATTTTTATAATTTAGATCTCTCTTAGCAACTTGTTGTGATCTCTCAGCTAAGGATCCACAAGTCTCATCCCACCTCAAACATCATTGGAGATGTTTACTTGCGGGTAAGAACAAGATAACAAACCCATGATGCAAATGTTTGTCTTCACTCTTGTTTCTTATCTCAGATAGTGTAAATCCAGGATAATCAAACTTGAATCAAGTAATTGAAGATTGTAGATCAAACAATGATAAACACAAGAAAACCCCCTTTTGATCTATATTGATTGCATATAATTTGTACAAAGTGGAAAACCCCAATCAATTGGTCATTCAACCATTAACCAACACTAATGATAATTAACCTGTTTATAGTCTAGACTAATACATATAAATCATAAAAATGACTAAAACAAGATAAAATATATTTTGTTCACACAAAATATATTTATTACAATAAAACTCCTAGTCATTTAAATCTTCAACGTCTCGTCTCGGTTCCTCATCTCGAATGTGTCGGGTTTGACTTTTGTTGGCTTTGACCGTGATGTTGACTTTTGTTGACTTTCATTATATTGATAATATAGACTATCTTTTATAGCTCTAACAATACTCCCCCTTAGTCTATCATTATCAACGTCTTCAAATGAAATCAACACCGAGATGTCAACAATAGAAAGATCTTCAAATTGAAGCTTTCCGAATCTGATTAGAAAGATTATTCATCTTATAAGCTCCCCCTATTTATATGCTCCCCCTTTCGAGTGCAAGCTTTGCAAGGATATTGGAACAGCTTTCCCAGTCTCTAATCTTGAGTGTTTCAGAAGATGTAGGAGGAGGATTCCTAGCTCGGTATCTTCTGCAAACTTCAGGAACAGGTTCTCTGATCAGGTACACTGCTCAACTGATGATCGGCCATCACTTACAGCAAATATCTGAAACACATTCACAAACACAATCTTGACATTTCTAATTAGATCATTTCATTTTAACAAAATAAACCTGTGTTTATTTTTGTGTGAAAAACAAGCGAACTCGTGTTTGTTTGTGCGTAATTTCTGTGAATGCATGAAAATTGATAAAATTGTAACAGCATAATATGGAAGACCTAAAAGAATTTTGAAATGAAAATTTATAATAATTTTTATTTTTATTATATATATTTATTATATTTTTTTAATTTTATATATATTTTTTTTATTTGTATATATAAATTTTTTTAATCACCAAGAACTGAATCGATCATGAGATCACATCCTCAAGATATACTTTAGCACAAAGATAAATTTAATCATCGACAAGCAATGAGATCACACTGATAACTTAATCTAATCACAGTCTTTGAATGATTTTGAAATTCTCAAACTGATCAATAACGATTGCTGATATTGTTAGGATCGTGTACTTGATGAATACTAATAGATTTATGCGTGTACCGAATCAAATAGTGAAGAATCCTATTTGATTGGAGATCCAATCAGTGAGAACGCACATAGAATCAATTAAAGATTGAATCTAAACATTGAGAACGATTATCAATCGATCTACTGTGATCTATGAAGTTTGAACAGGTTGCTAGAGGTCTCTGGACGGCTAGGGTACGTGTAGGTATCAAATATTCAAAGTATCGTGTTTTTTCACGATTTAAGTGGTATTTTTAGGTGAGGGTTTATCAATCGTGCGACTGGACCATTTGCATGGTTCAGTCGTGTGATTGATTCATGCGGTTGATCCATTCGCATGACTGAGTGTTTAGTCGTGCGACTGAGCCAATCTCATGTTACAATCATACGACTGAACCAGTCTCATGGTTCATTCGTACGACTGGTTCATTAGCATGAAGTTGTTCATGCGTATGGTCCATTAGCATGGGCCAATCGCATGAGAACTTCATATGATTAAGTTTTAATATATTTTACCATCATTATTTGACTTAGATCTATTCAAACAATCACAAACTTATATAATTAGTTCAATAAGCGTTAACCTACTATCAATGAAATAAGAAACATTATAAGCACAACCACACATTGTATTTCATTAAGTACCCATTCAATTACATATGTGTAAGACAATAAAGACCTTTTACATTAAGTTCAGAAACTAGGGACACATGTATCTACAGATATGTTTGTCCAGTTAAACTCATGCCCTATGTTTTTCAACAAGCAGCAGATGATTCATTAACGTTTGATTAAATAGCTTAGAATGCTAGGACCCCACAATCATTTGGCAAAAACCCTCACCAACCTCAGGATTTCTTGAATTTTGTTATGATCTTTATAGAGCAAGGCTGTGTATTAGTGTGCAGTGAAGTGATGATCAACAGAATATTACATTCTGTGATGAATTCATCGTTTAGATGATTTGACACTACTTAGACCGAAATGATGAGAGTTCCACGTCTATACTCACGTATAACAAAGGAGTTAACCATTTAATTATGTGCTGATGAGAGCTCCAAGTTAGTACTATCGTACAGCAAAGGAGATCATCACTCCAGGTCAGTACTTCTGTACAACAGAGGAGATTAGCACAAACACAAGACACATAAATACACCAAACATGACTCAAAGATATGGCTTATATGATTTGTATCATGGAGGGTGAAAGATAAATTCTCAATCCAATTTTTGTCGGGACTCGGTTTTTGTGCAAGCCAAAATGATTGCGTAAAACCATACATCCTTAAGCATATATTTTAATTTAAATCATCATACTGATGTCTACTTTATTCTTCAGGCTGAGTCTACCAAGCATATCATTAAAGAATCTGTTTGTTTTTCTTTTATTTGCAATAAAAATAAGATGTAAATCAGATCACAACATCAGTTACTATCATTTCTCATTTTAAAACGCAAGTCATGCAAGAACAAGTATATGAAAAAGATATACAATCATTTCTCAGTCATCTCAAATCAAGTTCCCAGTTCTTTTTTTATTTTTTATGTATTACTTATATACTCTTCCCCTAAATTTTTATTTTTGTAAACCTTTTTTTTAATTTTTTTTAGTTTTTTAATTTTGTTTTTATAAAACTGTAAAAAAATAGAAATTTACCGAAGAAGGTCTTCCAAACTACACTGATATGAATATAAGACATGAATTCTCAAGAAATATACAGTGATTGTGAAGTGAGAATAGTGATTGTGTAGATAAAAATCCAGATTATGAATCAAATATCGTAACCTTAACGTGTTTGTTCCGTCTCAAATTTGAATTAGGAAAAATCTGTGTCAGTAAACTGGATTACTAACAATCCTCCCGAATTGTTCTTGCACTCATTAACAGATTAGTTTGAAAGGGGAACCCAGGCCATCGTAGTCCTGGAAGTTCCATTTTCATCAATATAAGAAACTTGCTTCTGCACACAACCTTTTAAACAATCTGGGATATCTGTATCCTTCTTTTTAATTTGCCAAATTTGTTTCGATTCAATTAATTTGGATTTGAATGAATTAAATTTGGAAAACATTTTCTATTTAAGACCAGAAGGAAAGGAATTTGGTTTTGAACCTTTGGTCATTTTCATCTTTGTATCATGGAAACCGGATTCACATGAAAAGGTTTGGAAGGAGGGTTTTTCACATGAAAAGAATTTATGTTTTGGCGTTAGCTATGCTGAATAGGGGATGAGATCTTCACTGATTGACTTGGTTATTTTGCAATTGGAGAAGAGATCCGTATTGCTCTTGATTTAGCTTTTGGAAGCTTTTGAGACTTGACAATGTTAGGTGATATCTTGATCTTTGAAAAACTAACACTGTCCTCTGTGTTTGATTCATCATTTGAGCTTGACCAGTCTCTATGCACAGATTTGCTTCCAATGGATCTTGGCTGACAGAAGTAGGATGTGTTGTTGTTGTTATAACTTGATGATTAGATGATTCCTGATTTATCCCTTCTTTCATAATCTTGACAAGCTCGAAAGTAGGAATTTCACCTGCTTAAACTTATTAAAGAAGTTAGAAGAAATAGTAGATTAGATTACAAACAACCAGGACTGAACAATCGTTAGCTTGACTGTCAGCATTCGGTTTATTGTATCATATACCAGTTGTAGAATCATAATCATCTCACACCTCATTAAGTTTGACACCACTCAAACCTGCATGTAGACTATTAATAGGTTGTTCAAACAAAAGGTCTGGGTATTGGTGAATAACATAAAGTAGAGAAGGTGGAACTGAATTAAATACAGTTTCACCGTCTGATTATATCCAATCCCATGTTTTACCCGCACCTTGTTGTTTTTAGCAATAGCTCATCTTTTTTCATATGTGAAAAGGTCCATTTATCAGCTTCATTTGAAGTTGTGTTGTTTCAAATTGAGCTAAAACAGCCCTTTCTCTTAAAATATTAATTTTAACATTACGCTCCAAAATAGTTCTTCTTAATGATCATTTTCAGCCAATGCTTCATTAAGTTTTCTTGAAAAAGCAATTTCATTTTTCTTTAATTTCTGATTTATTATTTTTAATTCTTTTTCATTTCCAATAACAATCTGTTTGCCTTATAAATCCCAAATAACCGGATTCTATAAGAAGAAGAACACATATCCTGAACAGTCTCATAAGGAAAACAATGATAGTTTTTTTCTGCAGCTAAGCTCTTCTCACAATCGCAAACCTTCATGATTATCTGTTGTTCCTCTACTTTGAATTTTAACAGTTCTTTATCCTCAAACTCTTTATTTCCAGTATCAGCTTTCTCGTCTTTATTATCCTCATTTCTCTCAAATTTAGGTTTACTGTCAGTATCAACGCTCAGAGCTTTACAATTTTCTTTGATTTTAACAGTGGAATCCAAATCAGTTCTCAATAATGTCATCTTTTTAATCAGCTTGGCTTTGTAATCAAGTATGCTTGTTATAGAAGAAACAAGGTCAGTATTAAGTGCGTGGGTTTGATGTGGGAACACGACTTGCTGAAATTCGTTTATTTGGATATCCAGCTCGAGAGATTTTAGTCTGTTGATCAAATCCATAAGTTTTGTGTTGACATAATCTCTTTCTTGCTTTAGCATTTTAACTTGATGATTCCATGCAGACGGAAGAGAAGTCTAGAAGCTTTTGAATCTGTTCATGATTACTAAGATCTGGAACATGATTCTTGAGATTATTTGCCACCTTTAAAAATCGATCAATCAAATCTGACAATTTTTCTTTCTTCATTGCTGCAAAAGAGTCAAACCGGCTTTGTGTCATTGTAAGATTATCTGATTTAAAATCTTCAGAAGATAAGATTTTATTAAAAATTGTGAACAATTAAACACCCCCAAAAATTTTTCCAAAATTTTTTGAATAATTCTCCCCTAGGAAAAATATTATTTTTAAATGTCACGCTATCCAATCTTAGCAACTGGGATCAAGCTGCCATGTCAGCTTGTCTTTTTTTATAAATCTTTTAATATCGTTGAATATTTCTTTATCGGGATTAAAAAAATGTTTTTTTATTTTTAATGAGCCCAACTTTGTTATTTTCTATGTTTAGCCACACAACAATATATTAAAAAAATAAACCCAATTTGCTAATCCAACCCAATTCTTAGCCCAACTTTAATTTTCTTTTAATGAATCCAGCCCAATGAGAATTAACCCAATTACCAATTAAAAACCCTAATCACTTGTCAAACACCAACAAAACACACACTTCAGATCTAATCTTTGGAAACTACTCCCAAACACAACCTCAAACCCTAGATCGCTCGCGGTGGGATTTAGGGTTCGGTCGAGGGAGGGCTTTGGAAGGTCGGAGGTGGGGGGTTTGGCGGAGTTAGGGGGTTGTGGTGATGTAGGAGTTGTGGTCGTAGGTGGTTAGAGCGGCAGCGGGTAGGTGGTCGACGTGCTTAGAGTTGGTGAAAGGTTGTCATGGGTGGTTCCAGTGGGTTGTTGTTGGTTGTGCTTGCAGCGGTGGTGGTGCTCCGGCCGCCGTTGCTCCTACTGTTGAAGAGAAGAAGGAATAAGCAAAGGGGGAGAGTGATGATGGTAAGTTTGGTAGTTTCGGATCATGAGTCGCTTGTGAAATCACTTGTGAATCGGTGTCCACTTCGCTTAATAGTAAGGTAGATTCGTAGTACTCAATGCTATTAGCGCCTTTGCTGTGGATTTTGTTTTATGTATTGTGGATCCTGCGAAACCTAATTTGGTAGATCGAAGAGATGTTAAGATTATGAAGAAGCTTGGAGGTACTATGGATGATACTGAGCTTCTTAAAGGTTTGGTGATAGTCGATGGTGGTTGCGACTGTGGTTAGGATTTGTTGTTTGATAATTTCGCAAAATGATATCATAATTTCGCAGAATGATTTTAGTTTCACAGCCCCCCTTTTTTATACAATTTTCTTGATTTTTTTTATAATTTCGCTGATTTTTTTTAATTTCGCAGGTTGATAGTTTCGCCGGAAAATATGCAGTTTCACCGGAATTTCGCCAAAGTTTCGCCGGACGAAACTGCAATTTTACCGGAAACTTTGAACTTTTGTTCAAGATCAGATCTAGTTTCGCCCCATGAAGATTTGAAGCTCTCAAGAACACCAAGAACACACACTAGTGTGTGTAAGAGAAATTTCAGATTTGAAATATTTTTTTGAGTTTTCTTGTATAAAATATGTTATAGATCAGAAATACATATTGTATATTCAAATTTGTAATAGATTCTTGGGTTTGGCGGGATATTATAGGAGATTCATTCAAGACTTCTCCTAGATCGCTTCTTCACTAACCAAGTTGACCCGGAAATATGTAAAGTTTGTATGGGGCAAGCTCAAGATGAGGCTTTTGAGAAGTTAAAGGCAGATTGACTCAAGCTCATGTTCTGTCGTTAACCGATGGAAGTGAAGATCTGGTGGTTTATTTTGATGTTTCTTACTCGGGGTTGGGGTGTGTGTTAATGCAGAGGGGAAAGTTATATCCTATGCATCTCGATAGTTAAAGGTTAATGAGGTTAATTACCCTACTCATGACTTGGAGTTAGCAGTAGTGGTCTTCGCGTTAAAGATATGGAGGCACTACTTATACGGTATAAAGTGCACCATATTCACCGACCACAAGAGCTTGAAGTACTTCTTTGAGCAGATGGACCTAAACATGAGGCAAAGGAGATGGTTGGAGCTCATAAAAGACTACGATTGCGAGATCCATTACCATCCGAGCAAAGCCAACGTGGTGGCGGATTCCCTTAGCCGGAAGGAGAGACCCGAGCCGATTCGGGTGAAAGCTTACTAGTTGATCATGACCTCGGATGTGATGAAGCAACTTAAGGAGTTTCATGATGAGGCATTGAAAGATGATCATCTTAACTCCGAAAGCATAAGAGGTCTGGTTGCGGAATTGGGTGAAAACACACTTGGTGTTAGAACCCGATTTGGACGAATGTGGATTCCTCATTTTGGGGATCTACGCATGAAGATTATGGATGAAGCTCAAAAGACTCGGTACTCTATTCATCCCTGTGCTACAAAGATGTACCAAGACATGAAGAAAGATTATTGGTGGCCAGGTATGAAGCGTGATATGGTGGAGTATGTGAGTAAATGTCTTACTTGTTTACAAGTGAAGGTCGAGCACCAAAAGCCATACAGGAAGATCCAACCTTTGGATATACCAGAGTGGAAGTGGGAGCATATCACCATGGATTTTATCACGAAGCTACCGCGTACCCCGAAAGGGTATGATGCCATGTAGGTGATAGTTGACCGTTTGATGAAGAGTGCTTACTTCCTACCGATCCACGAGACATATTCATCCAAGAGGTTGGCGGATCTCTTCATCAAGGAAATTGTAACTCGTCATGGTGTGCCAGTGTCTATTGTGTCTGATCGTGACACCCAGTTTACATCTAAATTTTGGAAGAAATTCCACGACGCGATGGGGACGAGGTTACATATTAGCACGACTTATCATCCTCAAACGGATGGTCAGTCAGAAAGGACCATTCAGACATTGGAAGATATGCTTCGGGCATGTGTCATTGATTTTGAAGGAAGTTAGGATGACCACTTACCGTTAGCTGAGTTCTCATATAACAACAGTTATCATGCCAGTATTAGTATGCCTCCTTATGAGATGCTATATGGTAGGAGACGTAGAACACCCATCTGTTGGGGTGATATTGGTCAGAAAGAGTTAGGGAGCGTCAAGGTGATCGAGGCTATGACTGAGAAGCTTGAAAAGATCAAAGCCTTCATGAAGGTAGCCAAAGATAGATAGAAGTCGTATGCTGATAAACGGTGCAGACCGATTGAGTTTCAGGTGGGTGACCGGGTTATGTGAAGGTCTCACCTTAGAAGGGTATCATTCGGTTCAGAAAGCGAGGCAAGTTAAGCTCGAGATACATAGGGCCTTTCGAATCATTGCTAGAGTAGGAGAGGTGGCCTATAGGTTGGAGTTACCAGGTGAGTTAAGTGAAATTCACCCGACATTCCATGTATCTCATCTGAGGAAATGTTTACCAGACGAGGATATGATTATACCACTGGAGGATATCGAGGTAGATGAACGGCTCAATTATGTGAAACAACCAGTGGTGATCATTGATCGTAAAGAGAAGAAGTTAAGGAATAAAGTGGTTCTTCTAGTGCATGTACAATGGAAGCACAGAAAGGGATCTGAGTCTACGTGATAGACAGAAGAAGAGATGAGACAGCATTACCCACGTTTGTTCGAGGAATAACAGGTTTCGGGGACGAAACCTATATAAGGGGGGTGGACTTGTAACACCCGGTTATTTTTTTTAGTCAAAGAAAGAAGAATAAAGTGAAGAAAAAGAGAAAATATATTTTACCAAGTTGAAGGGTAAAAAGTGTCAAAATGACAAAAGGTTGAAAAAGTGGGTGTAAAAGGTGATTGCCGCCCATCACTCTTTCTACACCCACACAATTCTCGGATTTTAGAGAGAGAGAGTAGCAGAGCAGAAGGTTTCGGTTCTTGAAGAACAAGAAGAAGAAGTTCGAATTCAAGGTAAGAAATTCATGGTTTTTATGTGTTCTTAACTGGGCTTGCCTCAGTTGTATGCTTATGTGTGTTGTGTGTGTTCAGGTGTGTGTGTTTTTGGTGGGTTTCTAGGTGATTGAACTCAATTGCAAACGAGTTTGGAAGAAGCCATACCCAAGAGCTGCAAAGGTGAGTTCTAGGACCCCTCTTTTACATGTTTTAACTGATTTTGGGGCTGGAAATGCATGAATGTATGTTTTTTAAAACTGGATTTCATACTCGTATGTTTGAATATGTGTATGTTGTGGGTATGGTGTGATTTTGGACTATGTTTATGCTTGATGATGTTATGGTTGTGTTTCTAAGGCTTAGAATGTAAGATTTAAGTTTAGAACATGATAGATGAGGTTTGGGGACTGAATTTGATGTTAAGTGTGCCCTTGGCTGCTCATACGCCCAAACAGTAGTTCATACGCCTAAGTTTAGAAAAACTACTTAAGTGTGAACAAATGCGGATGAGTAAGAAATGTGGATGAGTAAGAAATGCGGATGAGTAAGAAATGCAGATGAGAAAGTCAATGCGAATGAGAAAGTCTAAGTATGAAGAAATGCGGATGAGTAAGTTATGCGAATGAACAATTGCGGATGAGTAAAGTCAATGCAGATGAACAAATATGGATGAGCATTGACAAATGCGGATGAGTAAAGTCAATACGGATGAACAACTGCTGATGAGCATTGACAAATACAGATGAGTAAAGTCATGCGAATGAACAAATGCGGATGAGTAAGTTCATGCAACTGAACAAATGCGGATGAACAAAGTTAATGCAGATGAACAAATGCGGATGAACAAAGTTAATGCAGATGAACAAATGCAGATGAAGTAAAGAAATGCGGATGAACGAAAAGGGAAATGCGGATGAACACTTAGAATATTTTCTGACTTTTTGGGGAAAAAGTGAAATGTAGGCTTTGACTTGGGAGGTTCCCGGAGGTTCATGTAGGCTGACTTTTGAGGTCATAGATGATGTGTTGGGCATTGTAGGATGATGTTATGATGTATGATTGATGCTTATGGATGATGGTATGTATGACGTATGTTATGTATGTATGATGCCCTGTATGATGATGTTGAATGTGTGTGTTGATGTTCCTTACATTGTATGTTTATTTTCCCATGGCTTTACATTGAATATTAACAAATGAAATGAAAGTATTATGTAACGTAAAGTGGATGATAATGAAAAGAGAAACATAATGACAGAATGCATGCATTAATGAATGAAGGGAAGTAAAGTAAGTCTTGCAAGCCTTGTATGTGGAAACACGCCTAATGAAGGTTGTTAGTTCAACGGTGTGTAGGTTAGCTACCCCAGAGGATGCACACTGGGGTTCGTCTTTATGACCGACCATTTGTTAAGAACCTTTGTCGCTTACCTCTTGGTACTGTGGTCAGGCCACCGGGCGCAATGTATGGGGGTCTATGATAGACCTCGGCCCAGTACTCGCTTTATGCGTGACGGATGGGGTATAGCACAAGAAAATGGTACACCTAAATTTACTCTGGTACTGTGGTCAGGCCACCGGGCGCAATGTATGGGGGTCTATGATAGACCTCGGCCCAGTACCCACTTTATGCATAACAGTGGGGTAAAGTTCATGGTTTTGAATGGAATGTAAATAATTAATGGTGAACGTGTGAATGAAAGTTAACGAATGAATGATGAAGATAATAATAATATTATCTATGTGTATGTATAGTGCATGATGACGTATGATTGATAAGAACGGTTTTAAACGAAAGATAAAGTATGTTTTATTTTAAAACTAAAACTCACTTAGCAACGCTGACTTTTTATGCATTTTCCAGTTGGCAGGTAATGTTGTTGAGGATGGCACGAGACAGCTACTTGGCATTTTGGATGGCATTCTTTTGTTTAATGTTTTTGCATTGTAATGTGAACAAATGAAATTGTGTAATGAATGCTGTATTATTTTGCAAAAGCATTTTTAATGAAAATGTTGTTTTTAATATTTTTGTTGCAATGTTTTTATCAAGTTAATGTAAATTATATGTTTTATGTGCGATGATTCGCCAGCTGTAAGCGTCCCGGGAACGGGGCCTTACAGTTTGGGATGAAATTTGAATTTCCGATCTACTTTCTCTCTCTAAACCCCCACTTTCTCTCTCTAAAATTCTGATAAACACCTTAAAAAAATCAGCAACAAATTCTTCTAATCTTCAATGCATTTGATCCATAAGGCTTTGATACCAAATTGTAAATCTAGGATATACAAACTTGAATCAAATAATTGAAGATTGTAGATCAAACAATGATAACACAAGACCCCCTTTTGATCTATATTGATTGCATATAATTTGTACAAAGTGGAAAACCCCAATCAATTGGCCATACAACCATTATCAACACTAATGACAATTAACCTCTTTAGTCTAGACTAACATTCACTAATTGCACTTAACTCCCTAGACTTAGCTAATTAACGCAAAATTACATATTAAGCATCAAACTGACTAAAACAAGATAAAATATATTTTGTTCACACAAAATATATTTATTACAATAAAACTCCTAGTCATCTAAATCTTCAACGTCTCGTCAAGGTTCTTCGTCTCGAACGTGTCGGGTTTGACTTTTGTTGACTTGGACCGTGACGTTGACTTTTGTTGACTTTGACTGTGTTGATAATATAGACTATCTTGTATAGTTCTAACAGATAGAGCCTAAGAAAATTGATGAGGCTCTGAAGATGAAAGTTGGTTTGAAGGTACGCAAGAGGAGTTGCTTCAATTGAAAAGGTAGAAGCTTTGGAACCTATGTCCTCTTCCTCATGGGAAGACTTCTATTGGAACCAATGGGTTTTTAGGAATAAGAAGGATGATAGAGGACTTTTCATCAAAACAAAGCTAAACTAGTTGTTTAAGGGTATACTCAAGAAGAAGGAATTGACTACACAAATATCTTTGCTCTTGTAGCAAAGTTAGAAGCTGTTAGGATATTATTGGCTTTTGTTGCATCCAAGAACTTCAAGATCTATCAAATTGATATCAAATATGCTTTTCTCTATGGAGTGATTGATGAAGAGGTGTATGTCAAACATTCACCTGGCTTTGCAGATCCTGATCATCCAGATTATGTTTGCAGGCTTGATAAGGCTCTTTATAGGTTGCCCAAGCACCAAGAAATTGGTATGAGACTATCTCAGTATCTCCGCAAGCATGGATACATAAGAGGTACTATAGATGGAACTCTCCTTATCAAATGAACAGGAAATGACTTGATGCTAGTTCAAGTATATGTAGATGACATCATCGTTGGTTCAACTAATCTAAAGCTCTGTTAAGCCTTTGAAAAGCTGATGAAGGGTAGATTTGAAATGAGTGCCATGGGGGAACTCAATTTCTTTTTAGGAATTCAAGTGAAGCAAGTGAAGATGACATCTTCATAATTTAGTCAAAGTATGTTCAGAACATACTTAAAAGGTTCAACATGACTGATTGCAAGGTTTCTAAGACTCCTATAGCAAGAAACCACTCCTTTGGGCCTGATTTTGAGGGGGAGTGTGTGGATGAACATCTATACAAGGCTATGATTAGGTCTCTTATGTAACTTACAACTAGTAGGCCTGATATCATGTTTGCCACATATGTGTGTGCAAGATATCAAGCCAACCCTAAGATGTCACACCTTATCACTGTCAAAAGAATTTTAAGATATCTCAAGGTGCCTCAACACTTGGCCTTTGGTATCCAAAGAATTCTAACTCTAATCTGTATACATATACAAATAGTGATTATGGTGGATGCCTTTAAATCTAAACCAACCAATCCCTAGCCTTGATTTCTATGATGATGAAGACTTGGGATTCAATGACTATAATGAGTCTATTTTCTCTTCCCCCACTCAAAGATAGATGAGTACTCCTATTTCTCCCTTGTCAAGCCCACATCATCTACCCACTACTGAGGTGGATGTTCTTGACTCTGCTCAAGATGTGCATAAGGAAGAAGCTCTCACTTCTGCAAGTGATGACATCTTTAAGACCTCAACCATGGCAACTCAGCCCACTAATACTCCATCTAAAGTAGTCAGTGAGCAAAGGAAAACAAACAGCCAAGAACACCATGCTAGTGGTGAGACTGAGGACGTGGTCCAATTATTTCATCCGCCAATGAATCTTCTAACGAAGGAGAGAGGAATCTGAGACTAAAGGTTCAAAACTGTCAAAAACATGCACCTATCTAGTCTCTAAGGTTAGTCACTTGGAATCTCAGATGACTACCTTATACAACAGGATCAATGATTAGCAACTTAAGATTTTTTATCTCAAGGAGAAACTAGTTGGGAGACCTAGAAGAGCTTAACCAGGAACACAAGAACCTGTGAATGTGATTGACCAAACTCTTAGCTCACCTATGCAAGAGGGTTATGCTATCAAAAGGGGGAGAAAGTCATTACAATTACAGAACCTGGGAGTTCTTCACAGAGCATGGACTTTAAAGACTCGCCATCTTCACTTGCAACTGTTCACACTCAATAACTTCCTCAAGTTCATATTGATGTGGACTTTATAGACTCCTTCATTCAGAGTCTTTTTTAGGAAGGCATTCTAAGGGCTGTGTCATCTCCACATCAAGGACTTCCAATTACATCATAGGGTGGATGTATGATGCCAACTAGAAAAGCCCTCATTCTTCAAAGAGTTTAAGGACAACAAGAAATTTTCAATTTTTAGACCTTGAACTACTATGAAGGTCTTGACCTTGTCAACATCCCACTTGTTAATCCAACCCAATCTAGACGGATTCAAGACAGGATTATTGAAGATTCAGCCTTAGAAGGAGACAGAGACAATCAGGCAATGTTATTGGTCAACTGGATGTTGAGGCAGACCCTGAGATTAGCTTCAAAGGGAAAACCTTGACTGAAGGCCTGGTGATTGAACCTAAGAGTCCTATCACACCTACAACTGCTTCAGAAGTCCATTCCCTTGATGAGACACTTGCTGGTGGAGGTGTATCTCAACCTTTCTCTAGCTAGAGCTTGGATGCTACACCAAGCAATAAAGGCCTAAGCTCTCTTCACCCTGAGTCACAAAGGTCTGTGAGTGAAAAGGGAAAAAGAAAATGACTCCTGGGGAGATTAAGGAGGAGGAGAGAGAGACGAAAAGGAAGCTAAGGGGAGAAAGTTCCTCTACTGGGTCTGCTGGCTTCATGTAAGCTGCAATTAGGGCTGCTCCCGGACCAAACACTTAGAATGATGAGTTGAGGGCAGTCGGGATTGCTTACTTACAGACCAGGAACTATGATATTGATAATATCATCTCCCTCCCCTTAGAGGAACTAAATGAACTGGCTGACATAAAAATATCAAGAGAAAGGAAGGAGGCAGAGGATGCAAGTTTGCTTCTTTAAATAAAGGAAGAAAATAGACTAAAAAGGCTCTACAAACATGTTTCTACCCTTTCACCAGTTCAAGAAAGTCTTGAACAAGAGGCTGTGGCTCCACAAAAACCTCAGGTAGACAAAGAAACTGATAGGATCAATATGATCAACTACATGAGTGCCACAGGGCTATATCAGGTAGTTGCATTTCTTCCCTTGTCCTTTGAGTACATAGAGTTTGAGTATCTCAAACAGCTGAACTTAATGTACTCAAAGAGAGAAAGACAACAAAGAGAAAGATGAGAGAAGAAGCTGCAAATGAAAGAGCCATCATCCAAAAGAGCATGAAGAAGTCTGCTGATAGGCAGAGTATGATGAGCTTCTTAAAGTTGTATGGATTCTGCGGAAGGAGACTTAGCCCTTTGTCTCTATCTACCATGGATGAGCACATTAGGGTGATCAAGTAGAAGATTAAAAGAGGAGAACTTGTTGACTTACACTCCCCACCAAGTCAGGTCCCTCAGAAGTGGAGGTTAAGGTTGAACCTTTTGAGACAATAGAACTTGGACCTCCTACTGAATCTCAGTAAGCTTTATCTTCTGATCCACAACAGGGTTCTATCCCCTCTCAATCTGAACCTGTGAGAGAGGAAAACCTAACTAAGCAATACAAAGATGATCAACAAGGTGTTGTAGGCCAGTCTTCTTAGTTAAAAAGTTCAAAGAGGAGAAAAAGGATCGGTTCTAAATCAAAGTTAAAGAAGAAGAAGAAAGAGGCATCCATCTCCAAACTTAGTATGAGTCAAAACATCCTAAGGATGTGCAACAAGGGGTAGCTCAACCAACTCTAATCCAAGTAGCTCCTCTGGCGTCAGGAAGACCCATCTTGTCATGGACTTACTCTACAAATCCAGAAAGATGGCATGTCATCAAAGATCAAGGTGTTGAAGATGTTTACACATGGCAAGACATGTTCAATCTACCTCTGCATAATCCCTTTGAGATGAGAAGACATTTTGAGAGTCTGAATGATCCTGACCATCTTATGAAGAAAGGCATGGTCATAATTATAATGAGGACTGTCAATATCTGAAGTCTTCAAGTTTTTTGGTAGCATCAGCCTAGAGGGGGTTTGTAAGGTTTCATATAAGGCTGATGTAATTTAAAAACATCCAAACAGTCTGTCCTACATGCATGCACAAAGTGCTGAAGTAGAATGCTTCGAAAGTTTCACATTCTACATTAGAAAATATTCTAAGTGTGAAATCTTCTGAAGCCAAGACCAATATCTTCCGAAGCCAAACATGAAGTCTTCCAAAGCTTCTGAGACAAAGTCTTCTCAAGCCAATTTATGAAGACAGATTTTTTCCAAAGACTTTTGAGTACATGCTTTATCTGATGTACCTTTTACCATAAAGCTGGACTACCTTTCCACTGCAACTCTGTTTGACTCGCCAACTTTCACAAGTTGGTGAAAAGGTCCATGTTTTTGGTAAACTGTATATTGAGGTCTTATGTCTATTTCTTTCTACTTTATGTACTTTTATCTTTTTTATAATATATTAGGATGTGAGCTATGACATGTCATAGTCACTAGTCAAAAGGCAATCTACCTTTTGACTCTACATTGATTTTGTTGTTGTGTCTAGATCATGTATACAACTGACCTTCAAAGTATGGCCGACTGTAGGATGTAGTATAAAGTATTCCTGGTCCTTTGTATCTTAATGTATGTTTTGTAACACTTGTAAGGAACTACAGAGCAATATACAACATTCTTGAAAACCAAACACTTGTATATTTTGTTCTTGTTCTGTCTCTTAATTACTTGTGTTTCTTAGTATCATTCTAACTGGTTACTAGTTCCCCGATTTGATCTGTTAAGTTTTTTAACATCAATCTCTCCTCATTGTGTGTTGTGTTATAAGTGACCAAACCCCCTCAAACGGTCCTACAAATATAAAATTAAATAAATTAAATAAATAAAAGAATAATTACAATTTAAACTCTAAATTATTAATACTCTAATTTTATTTAACAACTTTTTTTATTAAATCTTTATAGACTTTATAAATCTCACAAGAACTTGTAATTTGATTATTTATTTGATTAAATATTTAAAATCTTATTAATATTAATAACCTTTCAAAATTTATAAATTTTATTTTATAAATTATAAGATTAAGTTAAATAGATTAAGTGACACATTTATTATATTTGGAATATAAAAATATGTAAAATGACTAAATAATAAATTTGATTTGCAAGATTAACTCAAACGAGTTTGGATTTAGATTTCTAGTTCGAAAATGGGTCGAATGCTACACTTAAATCTCTTTTGAAGAATGTTTCTTGATTTCACATCTTTCATGAGGTCTAGTTTCTGATTTTTGTACATGTTTACTTTTGCAATACACTAAGATGTACAATAAGGTTCAGGAGTTAGAGGTGAAGCTTCTTGCCTTTAGTGCATTGTTGATGGGAGTGATGCCTTCCACTTGAAAATTCCAATCAATCACCTCTTCTCCTGATGCTATAACTGATGTATGCCTTTGATTGCCAAAAATAGAGGGGTGTTAGGAGGTTGTTGATGGTTTGTAGTTTGATAGGCTTGGTGGAGATGGGTTTGACTTAGGTGTTTTGCATTTTTTGGAAGTGTACCAACTGGTTGTTAAAACATTCACTTTACTTTTATCAGACCCAAATCCTAATCTTCTTTGCTTTAACAACTTTCTTCATGTTCTCTACTAAAACTATTTAGCCTTAAAAAAGATCATAGTTATTTGATAATTGATGTCCATCTTTTCAAGATCATTTGGATGAATGCACTCAAGATCTTTTTTAGAAAGTTGGAAGAAGTTTTCCTCCTCATTTATAAACATTGAGCTTGATGGGAAGTTTGGTGTAAAGAATGATACGGGCTGGTGATTCCATCTGTTAAAAGATGGTGAAGGCTATGATTTAGTAGTTGTAGATTCTAGGTAAGTGATTACAAGTACTTGGTGAGTCACCATTAGAACTTGGTAAGCCTAAGAATGGAAGAATTCTTGAATTGGTGCCATAAGTGCTGATGATTTTGAGGAGTTTGAGCATTTGTTGAGTGATTCTTCATCAGCATCCATCTCCATCTAGTAGCCACTAAGAATGTCATATAACTGCTCAAGAGTCATTGTCTTTAGATTTTTAGTTCTTGTTATGGACATAGTATAAACTATCCATGCATTCGGTAGTAATCTCAGGAATTTTTTAAGAATATCACTATTCTACAATATTCTCCATCCTCACTTCAGCCTAATTTTAAGAGTCTACTATGTAACATCCGTCGAATTTCAACATTATGAAACCAAACCCGAACTCACTTTAAACTTTCATACGATGGAAATTTTAATATTTAAAATTTTTATTATTATTTTATTGAATCAAACGCGTTAAATGTGAAATTTAAGCAATATTGAAAATTGTTTTATTCATTGTATCATTTAAACAAAGAATAATAATTTATTTATTTTATAAATAAATCTTTTTCATAAAAATATAAATCTTTATTTATCATTTTATAATAAATAACTAAATGGAAAAGACTTATTAAAACTTATAAAGTTATAAAATGAATTTTAATAAACTTATAAAGTTACAAGTCTTATAAAAGTTATGAAGATCTTATAAGAAAATAAATTATAATTATTCTTTTATCTATTTTTTATTTAATCTTATATTTATTTCAAAATCATAACCCCCTTTTAAAAGACTTATAAATCACCATTAACACCATTCATAACCTCCTCCTAACCTCAAGTATAAAAGTAAGGCTTAGGCCTCACTTTTTATTTGCTCATTCTCTAAAAATCTCATTATCATATCTTTCTTTCATCCATTAGTTATGATCAATTTAAAGAATTTTATTTTATAAGAAATTTCAAGAATTCTTAATACTAAGGTAATCTTTTATTGCTTTTATATTATACATTTTAATCATCATAACATCAATTATTCTCATGACTTTATGTTCTTACTATTGTTCTTTCTTCTACCAAATCTCTTTTTATTTTAATCATCATCATTTGATCATTA
The DNA here is from genome assembly GCA_025506515.1 of Flaveria trinervia. Taxonomy (NCBI): domain Eukaryota; kingdom Viridiplantae; phylum Streptophyta; class Magnoliopsida; order Asterales; family Asteraceae; genus Flaveria; species Flaveria trinervia. Next base: position 40,971,848 of record CM046448.1, on the reverse strand, counting down.
ATAACATTTTAATAATCACTAACCTTATAACAATCACTAACATTCCTAAATTAAGCTAACAACACACTAACATAAACAAAGAATCCCGTTTGCATATGGACAGCTATGTCGCCACATTTGGTTATTCCACAAGATTATTGTTCTAAATGATGGCTATGCCAAAGTATTAGAATATTTTTATAACTCAAATTAAGACTAATATACCATATATTGACATAATAAAATGTTCTAACCCGTTTCATGCTTTAATGATTTTAAAAGTGCACATAAGTGCCTTATTACAATTCTGGCAGAATATAATCTTACTTTAACTGACCATAACTTGATCATAACAAAATAAATTTGAGTAAACTCAGACTCCAATGTTAAGTTCTTTGAATTACCTTGTCAACGACAGTTTATACATCTTCAAACTCATTCGGACGACTCAACAATAGCCTTCACAAGATAAGTGCGCATTTCAGCACCTTCTGTCTTGTGCTGCTTGTTTGACCTATTTAAAAATCTTTTCATAATATTGTTTCTGAATGAAAGTTGTCCGGGAGACTTTGAACTAATCAAGTATAAATTTTTACAATTTTATGAAACCATTTTCTATTTTTAAAACCTGTTCAAACACATACCAAACATTCTGTCCAAAATCTAAAATTGATGCAATAATCCTTTTTCAATCTACCTTTCGTTTTTAGCATTCTTTAAACGTCCTAATTTCTTGTAATGAATTCCAACCTCAAGTTATTATTCTTTATATCATTTAGGACATCACCTTTGACTCTTGACATTCAAGTTTTCTTATGTACTCTTCAACCACCACTATACTTGTGAGTTTTCCATGTGAGTATTTCTATACCCATTTTTCATATTTTCACACTTTGGGGTGAAACATGTTACCTTATAATCGTTGCACTTGTAAACGTTTGATTCTTATAAACTTATGGCAATTCACTTGTATGTTGTGGTTAGTTGATCTTTGTAGCTACCATGTAATTTCGATTATATGTACAATCATTAACTATTGCTAGCCTAGCGACGTCATAGATCTATGGGCCTAACAAGCCTGCTTGGTTGATCCAAGTACACTTAGCTAATCGTACATACTTGTAAACGTTTGAGACTTGTAAAACTGTCAAGGTTTGATTGTGCATTCTGTCTTACATCCCTAGTTACTTTGTTCACTAATCTATGACATGAATTGCGATCTTTTATATATTTATGTATTGAAAATTATGGAAATCTCACCAACATTATTGTTGACCCTTTATGTTTAACATGTTTCAGGTTTAAATACTTGAGGTTTCTCTTCGTGCTCATATAAGACTTGGACCTAGTTTAACTAAATATGTTATTTCTTTGTTTGAAACTTTTGTATTGTATGGACTTATTTGTCTTGTAATGTTTAATGATTAATGATGTTTAGTATTATTTTAACTTAATTAGTCCATGTGCTATGAACAATCGTTTCACATTCGTCCGCCCCGATAATTCCGCCGTCGGTCGGGGTGTGACACACTAGTTCAACATATCTAAGACATGTTACAGTCATGATAAAATACTAGTAAAGATTAAATTAGAACTCATAAATTTTATGAAAACCAAAATATAATAATAGAAAACATAATTCTAACTACAACACTTACATCATTATCAAACTTAACATCCTCATATGAAATTATTTGTGATAATTTTTATGTATTTATATAATTTAAATATTTTTACACATGTCTAACTGAAAATACTTACACGTATATATGGTAAGCAAGACATTTGTAAAATTTAAAAACACACAAATCAAACAAATTAACACATATAAGTTCATTTAACGCTGTTATATTTTAATAACAATGATAATAATAGATATCTAGATAAAGTATTAATTATTATTGTTTTTCGTGATTTCTTTATGGTTTAAAAAAACATAAATTTCCAAGATTAGGATGGTACAAAGATAAAGATTAAATTACTATTTTTGTCCTTGAGGTTTGACGAAATCACATGTTCAGTCCAATAGTTTATTTATTACACTGAGAGTCCAATAGGTTAAGGATTTGTTTCAATTTCATCTAAACAGTTAACACCGTTAGTTCTTATTTTGTTAAATTATGTAAAAAGACTTCTATAGCCCTGAATTAAATAACCCCCATCCTCACCTCACCCACATCCCTCTCTCACTTCTCTCATCTCTCTTTTATCTTCCCTCTTCTTTCTTATCACACACTTCTTATCCTCTAAAATCACTACTACCACCAATGACCACATCCACTACTATCATTCACCACTGTCACCACCACCTCAAACCGCCGGCCACTACCCACCACCATTGACTACCAAAGTTAACCCCATTACTCACCATTACCAACACCTCAAGGCTGAAAGCCGCCAGCCACTAAGCTGCTCCATCTCGAGATTGCACCAAGCTTCTTATTTTTTTTCAGGAGAAGAACCACCACCATCGTAATCATGCATCACGGCCTCCTACGACCACAGCCACCGCCGTCTCAACATCATCATCTCCTATTCTCATTTTTTTTTTTGACATTTCAGATCTTAGATTGTAGGAGAAGATTTGGTTTTAGGGAGGAATGTAGTGCAGGAGGTGGTGATTTGGGGATGGAGATCTAAGTGGTGGCTGGAGAGAGAGTCCAGCGGTGGTCGGTGATTCTTGAGATGAGAGAGAGAGATAAACCAGAGAGAAAGATAGAGAGAGAGAGAGACGAGACGGTAGCTTGGAGGTGTCTATCGGAAAAGGTGGTGGTTGGAGGCGGCGTCACTTTAGCTTGAGGCTAGGGCGGTGGCTGGAGGTGGCTTTTTTAAGGAGAGAGAGGGAGCATATTATGAATGGGAGTTTTGGTCAATGTTGGATGGGTTTAATTTTTTTTAGTAAGTTAATTTATATTTTTTAATTATAGGGGTAAATTTGTAATTTTATTTTAATTTAACAGAAAATATTAACGGAGTTAATGGTGTGGATTTAAGTGAAACAAACGTTATTGAAACTATTGGACTATTAATATAATAAATAAACTATTAGAGGGCAAAATAAATTTAAGGTTCACCCACTTCGAGTTCCTTTTGATAGAAGGGGAGAAACTCCCCCTAAAAGCAGAAATATTTCCGGCCATTTGGTATTTTGGTGTGTGTGGTCAGTAGTGATGGACTGGAGCCTGAGTGGAAACGCTCTGAAGACGTTTGCTCGATCTGTTACGTGTCTCGCACGCATCGGCAACGACCTCACCTTCCAAGCTTCCCCTTCTCAGGTTCTTCCATTCGATTAATGCACCCATGCTTCATGTTTCTTATTACTCTTTCATTCTGCTATCGATGCTCTACTTCCGTCTTCTTCTGAAGATATTTCACTTCATATGTTGCGCGATCATTGCTGTTAGGGTTTATGAGGTTTTTTCATGGACGGGCCCGCTTTTGGTCTCTCAACGATTGCCTAATTCGATTGCTTGTTTACGGATCTCCTTTAGTTGTAATGCTATGGAGTAGAGCTTTGTTGGTACTTGAAGTTTTATGGTTCATGGTGTGATTTTGATATACTGGTCATTTGAATTGAGGCTTTAGATTGCATGGAGTTCTACCATGCTCTGTCATTTTCAGTTTGTGGTTCCATTTACTAGCCAAATGAGTCAAAAGGGTGATGGTAAAGAACAATATTCAATATAGCCAAAAAGTTTTTGAAGATAATCTAAAGTGTGGAATGTGAAGAGTATCCATCTGCTTATGCACGTATTTGGCTCGTGTCTAAGCTTTAGCGTATTCTTTCGGAAATTGAGATTTGAGCATTATTGTTTGACTCATTGGATTGTCTAAAGAAAGTTTAGTCTTTACCTGAGGATTAGGGTGGGAGGGCATTCATGCCATGAACCCCACCACACCATGAAACCCACAAATCACGATGTGCCATGTCAAACCATGCCTAGGGCCGGCTCAATCTTTTTGGGGGCTTGAAGCGAATGTTATGATTGGGGCCTTTTTGTAAAAAAAAATATATATATATTTTTTGCTTTCATCCTAAATTGGGGCCATGACTTTTAAAACAAATGGTAGCATGCTTTGTCGATATTACCCATTCTTTTGGAAAAATTGTGATACATTTTGTTGTTCTAGTTTTTAAGTGTTAGTAAGATATCAAATATATATAACATATGAAGAAAAAAAAATTACTTGTATTTTAGAATTTCATTGTTATATCTAGTTTCAAATCATTTGACATTAAAACTCTATAAAAACCAATATGTACATTAGATATTGAAAAATCAAGATGCATATCATTTTCAAGAATCATTGGAATAAAATTCATATAACATTTAAATCATTTTGACCCAAATATAAATGAAATCCACTAAAATAGTGAAAATTAATGGCCCAAAGTAGTGAATACTAATGGCCCATGTATATAAAATACTTTATGGATTTTTAAAAATAGAGGCCCTATGTTTTTTGGGGCCCCAAGCCCATTGCTTCACTCTAATTACTATTGGGCGGGGCCTGACCATGCCACCCTAAGCCACACACCCACATTTGGAGGGGGTACTCATGCCACACCACACCATGCAAAACTAGCCGTTGAAAGTGGGGGATTCGGTCGGCTTTTGGAAGCCAAGTCACAGCAATAACTCGCAGGGTCAGACTTACGTATAGCCCAGGGGTTGCCCGGGCTACCCTGAACTCTCGTTTCGAAGTTCAAATTTTTATTCTTTTTACGGTTGTATGTTATAAGTCATAAGCTGTAGGCCACTAATGAGATGTTTGAACATTTTATAAGTCTAAGTTGCAGGCCACTAATAATTTCAGCATGGTTTTAAGAAGATTAAGAATTACAATAGGTTATTTTGTGAATCTAGTCATCTACTACTATGCGCTTCAGGTCTTAAATGAAAAGAAAACTGTTGAGATGAGGTTAATCAATGTAAATATAAGATAGCCAGGAAGTGTAAGTGTGTATAGATAGGTAACATTGAGTTTATCATTTATTTTTGAATTCAAAAATGCAAGGGGTTCAGAAAACATTGTTTTGTTAAGTAACCTTTAAAGACCATTTCACTCATGGACAAAAGATACGAGTATGACTTATTTATCTCTTCTTGAACCCAATCTTCAATTATCATAGTAGTATTTTTAGTTTCTTGTCTGAAATTGGTGATTTGGGTTTGTTTTTCTCTCAAATATATAATCTAAAGCTGGGAATGGCATTTAAAAAAAGCACACTCAATAATGATTAAGTTACTGTTTACTGGTTTGCATTATTATCATCTGATTCTGAGTTATCTTGTGTGTCAGTTAGCTTTGCATACCCTAAACTCTTCAAGGTCTGCGTATCAGTCTATCATACTAAAGCCTTCTTTCTTTGATAAGTATACTGTTACTGGAGCCCAAGTGCAGTGCAGTGTACTTTTGAAGGTATAATTTTATCTAATTATCTATATGTATTCACTGTACTATAATTGACTTTATATTGAAACATGATGTTTTACCCTATTAAATTGCGTGCAGGCCGTTTGTTCTGTTCTTAGGACACCTTTAACAAGTATCGACAGTTTAAATGTGATATTGCCTGATCCTGATGCATCTAAAGTGCAGTGGACTTTGGACTGCTACAATGGTGAACTCTTTTTCTCCACTTTGTTTTTTTGATTCCACGTGTTACTATGTATGCAGTAAAATATTGAATTTGGAGAGAAGCTACCACTCGAGGTGGTCATATGTTGATGGCTGTTTTGAATTTGCACATTCTGCTAATAGAACATGTTCATTAATTATATTATTATCTAATCTAGTTGTTGCAATCATGTATAAGTGTATAGCACACCAAGTATTACAAGAACAAAATATTGGGTGGAAATCATTGGGGGTCTACCCAACACGTCTTGACATATACCAAAATCATGCTGCTTTTGATCATTGCAGGACAACACCTGTTAATGGGCATAGTGGCAATGTAATGTTCTGATATTAGTTTCTATAATGATTTTTTTATTATAAATGGAATTTTTGTGACTTATTCAGGCATGAAAAAATCATATTGGATTACATGCAATATTGAAGCAGATGTGCAACAGCTCTCTCTTGATAGAAGAAGACTCCCAAGCAGCTTTGTAGTGAGACCACGCGATCTCAACAGATTGCTGTCTAATTTTCAGTCAACCCTTCAGGAAATAACTTTCATAGCAACAGAGCCCACATCTGATGATGAAGTTGGAGGGAAGGCTGTTGAACTTAGAAGCTATATAGACCCTAGCAAAGGTAATTTACCCTACAAGGTTCTTTCTTATTAGCTATTTTATTTAGTAGGTAAAATGAATGGATAGGGTAATACGTCAACATGGGTAGCATTCTTACTTTTTTTATATATGATTAGCTAGTTGAATATGACTATATAAACAATATTTATTTAGTGATAATCTAGCTATTTGGATTGATGATTTAGAATGTCTTGTGCATCAAAATACACTATGGAGGACCTTCTATCGGCTTGAGCAGTTTTCTTTTAAGCTATTTTTTTTAACTCACTCCTTTGACCACTTAGAGATGAAACAAAACCTAAACTGGCCCACTCACCATTCTTAAGTACATTGGTTTTAACGGATTCTTCTACTGTTTCATCTTATACAAGGAATCACCAAAAAAAATTTCATGCTTCTTTTTGTAGAAAATGATTCATCGCTACATACTCAGTTGTGGATAGATCCCAGTGAAGAGTTTGTGCAGTATAGGCACACTGGAGACCCTGTAGACGTAACCTTTGGTATGAAGGAATTAAAGGTACTATAAGATTTAAATCTACTTTATTGACCTGTATTTGTTTCTCAAGGCTAATAATTGAGTGGAGATATATATAAATGTTGCAATTTCAACTCATGCACCTGTTAATGGGTTAATTTGGGTTATATTTGTTCCTAGTGGTTAACATAAAAGAAGGAAACTAAAACAGGAGATGACTTGAAATTCTCTGAAATTATATTTTAAATGCATAAAACCCCTTCAATTTTTTAATTGAAAAATAGAAAATTTCAAATTTTATCATTTTTGAAATCATATTTTAAACAAACATTATCAGTTACCTATTTTTGGACGAGAAGTGTTCATCTGAAGCCCAAAAGAAGAAAAAGAGTTTGGTGAAAAGAAAAGCTACCTATAGTATTAAACAACAATTGATTACAAATGAGCATAGTCACCATAAGTTAATCAATAAGGTTTTCTCTTTTTTTTCTGCAATTGATTACAAGCATCAATTCTATTTTAGATTCACTTACATGGAATTCTTTGACAGGCGTTTCTTTCATTTTGCGAGGGATGTGAAGTCGACATACACTTATATTTTGAAAAGGCTGGCGAGTAAGGAAGCTTCCTCTGATATTTACTTATCCATAATCCATGTGGTTCTCTTCATAATGCAGAGCATCTAAATTTGAAATTTACTAGAATCTGATATAAGTTACATGCAGTAGTTGACAACTTGACATGTGATCTCGTTTCTTATTCCTTTCATTCTCTTTATGCAAACTATTATACCTCCCTCCTAAAAGTGAGTCCACATTTGGTTTGTAAGAGTCCATCTAAATTAATATTAATATCTTATATATTACACTTAATAGGTGGCATATGTAATAGGTCTAAACAGGTAAGCATGGGTCTGATTAGGTTGACCAAAAAAACATTTTTCTTGTTCTGTATTCACTGACTTGCCACAACACTGAAATATGCTTGTTCTTTGGATGTGTTTGTTTGGGGATGAATAACCAGGCCCATTCTGATGGCACCGAAGTTTGTAGAGGATGTTTCTGTTTCAAACTTTGATGCCACTTTGGTACTTGCAACCATGCTGGTGTCACAGCTCCATGGCACAACAACTTCAGCAGAACCTTTACCTGCAGCTGCACCACCAAAAGATAATGTTTCTGAGCATCCTTCTGATCACACTAGAATTTGGTCAGAACTTTCAGGTATGCTTTTATGCTTATTAAACTTGTCGCCCACCAATGTATTATTCTAACAACATATTTTAATTTATAACACAACAAAAAATACAGCAAGTGCTGCTAAAAGTGCAAATGGGCCTAGTACTCATGTACGAGGGGAAAAAGATGTTAATGAAAATAATCATGGAGATATTCAGAGGATTAGCACAATGCACATCTCTAAAGATGGGCCAGATGGAAGAAATGTCACCACCAACAGGTATCCTGATGTTATGCTTGCTTGCTTTATACTTGTAGGTTTACTTATGAATGGGCTGGCTCATCTTTATCTCAAGTAGATCAAATGGTAAATAAAGATTAGCTAAAAGGTGAATGGGTTAGACTACTTGAGGTCCTCCAACTTCTATTTGTACTTTTCTTAAAATCCTTTTTAACAGGTTTAGATTAGAATTGTAGTGATAATGTTTTTCTAATCATAATTCATGCATCAAACTATTATTTAAAAATGGACGAAGGATATTTGTAGGCTAACACAACCTGACCTGGCCCATTTTAAACCATACTAAGAGAAGATCGAGCTAAAAAAACCAGTTAACACATGTGCCTGTGAAATGCGGTTATATGGTCATGCCGTTGTTTCTTTTTCTACTCTCTAATGTTAGCATGCACATATAGAATTATATATATTTTCAAAAGCTTATCGGCATGAAGTATCCAAGGGTTGAAAGTGAACAAAGTTTAAACTGTAATTTTTTTTATTTATTTTTTATTAAGAAAAGAGGGACTAATCTTTTGAATCATGTTACTTGACACTGTATTAGCTGCCACCCAATGCAAACTGAACATGAACATGAATGTGAACACGTGGATGAAGCTCGAGGTTAGTCAGTCATGGATTGAATTTTTCAACCCATCATATTTCAGCAGCTACTAATAATTAGCTTGTTTATTTTTTATTTTATTTGATGTTCAGATAAGAGGGACGAAAACAATGATCATGGTGTTGTCTCACAACGCCATCTCAGTAATTGGGTTGATGCATATGCTGATGATGATAACGATGAAGGAGATGATTCAGAACCATATGTCCAAGCAACACCACCATATTGTGAGTAACAGTGTTGGTGAAATCATTGCCATTTGTTTTTTGATTAACAGAAAACATCTAATTAGTTGTGCTGTTATGGTGTAAATGTATTGTAATCATATTTAGTGAAACGTTCCCATAATTTTATATTCGTTCATCCTATCCAACCTGGTATTAAAATTCAATTTTTGTACAAAAATGAATCTACTCCCGTGACCACCCGAACTAATATTTTGATTTGGTTCTTAAACGTAAAGGTATGTTAGGTTTAGTATATCATCATCACAACGCCCCATCCCCCCGTCTTTTTGCTCCGAAATGGAGATCTTGTTTTGCTAATCCTCAAAAAAAAGATAAATTACATTAGTTTTATCGCAAACAATAATTAACATGAATAATTTCCTTGCATGCAATTACTCATGTGTATTGGATTGAACATCTACGCATCTAGTTTCAACACCACAAAACACTATTAGCTACGCAAATTTAAACCTAATCACCTAATAAGTGGGCAAGTAATGTAGTGATCTTGTTTTGCTAATCCTCATCAACTAGATAAAGTATGTAGACTTCATGGCAAGCAAACCAAGGGTTTCTTGCATGCAAGTAGTCATGTGTATAAAATTGATAATCTAGAAACCAAAATTTCAAATGAACAAAATTTAAGGGCTAAAAAACCAGGGTTAACACAACTTTGCAATCCATAACTAATCTATACCACGAAAAAGTTAAAATTGATTTTTTTTAACCTTCATTAAAATTAGATAATCATGTTTTTATTAAAAATTGGAACATAATAAAACACAAATATATCATTTTAGTTGGTTATCTCTTAAACCTTTCAAAATCCATATATGAACCAATTAGGCGTAATATTTAACAAAAGTAACAAAAACCAATTTTAAGTGCAGAGAAATATATGTATAATAATATGGATATGTCATTTTAGCTCTTTATCTCTTAAACTTTCAGAAAATTTTAAAATTTCTTTCACCAAATTCATGATGTATTCTCTCTCCCTTTTGTATGTTAGAACTGAAAAATGGAGTTAATAGAGTTGTCCTTCTTAACCAATGACAAGGAAGAAAGGAAGGATCAAAAGACAAGATGAAAAGCTTGTGTAAACCTAAGATAACAAAGAATGAACTATTCATATATTGGCGTGCTCATTTTAAAATTGATACTTTATCGTTCCTATAATCATATAGTTTAGGAGCGAATAACAATGGATAAATTGGGTAACTAGATCACACCGGCGGGGTTGCTCTAACTCAAATGATCCTGGAAAGCGCAACACTCTGGTAATGGATCCTTTTAGGAGCTAACACTAACTTTTTTTCTGTTGGTTTGGAGATTGCGCTAAAACTTTTGATTGGCATTAGAGAACTACTTTGCTTCACACCCTCTTATTTTGGGATCTCGGCCTTTGATGGGCGGATGTTGGCAAAATATTTGCGGTGATTAATATGTTAAATTGACTACCTCACATTTTATTGGATCCGAACTCTTACGACTAAGCAGAAAAAATGAGGAAAGGGGCCCAGACTTTGTTTACTTACAATAAGGACAACTGACCACATCGAGAGACAGGACTTAAAACGAAAGATGTGGATAAAAAAAATCATGTTTGCTAATTTCTAGCCTTGCACCATCCGTCTAAAGGACCATGGACTAAACAATGCCTAATAGGACTATGACAATATGACCTCCAACCCTAAAACTCTATCTACATAAATAATCTAGGCTTGTAATTGAAGTTTTCTTGGGGTTGGTAAGGTTAAATGGGGCCATTGAGTGCCTACCTCTAGTATATGCTATCAAGACCCATGTTGAATGGGAGAATTAGGAAGTGGATCTTAGAGCAATCCGATTTCACTTTTCGATACGTTCCTACGAAGTGGTCAAAGGACGTACAATTATAGACTTCTTCTCAAAGCTTGCCATGTATGTTTCAACTAGCGGAACTCAATGAAGAAGTCCTCGCCTTTGTAGGTTTTACCAATGTTTCACAACCGAACCCAATCAGCCGATTGCACCGGTCTAATTATGCCTACTTGTCACATCCTAATCCATAGGCACAACCTATTGTATCATTCTAACAACACAATACAACCAAAGACTTAATCTTACAAGACCATAATTGTAGGCTAAATTAAAACCTTAACAATGTTACATAAATCCATGTGTCCATCGCGTTTAAATTACAAAAGAAATGTCAAATACACTGCCCCATGCAGGTTTAATCCAGTATGTATCTTCTATATGAAGATACTTTTTCAAACTAAACTGCTAAGTCTCCTTAACCTAGTTAGTGTCCTCCGGTACTTGCTACACAACCTGCATCACGAGCTAAATCACATGACTCTAAAGCAGTTAAAATTTTTTAAGTAAATATCAAAAAATCAAATATATACTAAATTCATCACAACAAACATCAGTTTTGACCACATATGTGCTACTCTAGGTTTTATTATATTAACAATGAGAGGGAAGGTTAAAGGCATAAAGGTTGACCAAATCCCACGCCATTAATCCAACTTAACCCTATTCGCAATCTTCGTTGTGGCTTCAGGATAACCCTAGTCCTATCAATAGATCCCTGCTATGGCCTTAGACTATCATGATCCCTTAGTCATATTCATAGTCTCTACTATGGCTTGAACTAGTTCAATCCTATCCACAATCTTCATAGTGGCCTTAGATTTAGTATTAACCAAAGAATGTAGCTTCCTTACCTAGATAGAACCAACTAAGTGTAATATGCCTAGAGGTTTGAGCCAAGCATTACATACCAGACTCTTTTTACATTCATGATTAGCATGTGTCTAGTGCTCACCATCTGTATGGACGTACCTAAGATCATAGCTACCTAGGTCTCGGGATTGTTTTACTTCTTCACACACTTTTAAAATATTTTCATCAAATCATTGACAAGCTTAGATGCATTTCATCAAATCATTTACAAGCTTAGATGCAACCTCAAAAAATTTAAGCAAAAATGGGAGCGGCTAAACTCATAATGATAACTTCCTGAGCATGTCCACACACTGGCCGGCGAGCGTATTGTACTTATGTATCACACAGATGTACACCTTAAGTTCTTATAACTTAAAACGTGTGAAATCCTTGTGATGCCCCACCTGACTTAATCTATTTAACTAATCCTAGTCATGTTAGCAATCTTAGGCTAAGGTTTCCACGACCCCTGGTCATCATCTCCAATCACAGCTCATGACGAACGCACGTCGAAGATCCAGGGTTCCGCACATATCCATAACAATGACTAAATGGACTTATCTTACTATACCTAAAATCCTTAACATGATATTCCTGTGTCAATCCTAAGATTGTGACACTATCCCACTTTTAACCATTCCATATAAAAACCAAATTGCCCCATGACAAATACACCTGCCAAAACGTGGTTATTTTCCTTATCATATTTCAATATGTATCGTAACCACTTAGACACCGGTGTGGTTCTTTTCAAAACCTTGATTTTCCCAATTAACGCAATAATGCATAATATAGCTATTTAGGGTCTTACAAAAACAAATTTAAGATAATCAAATGTCTTTAAATGGTCACCTATCAGTCACCGAGTGACACAACACTACAATGGGTTTTCGCACGTCACATTCTCTTACATTTATAGCCATAACTCGTATGTAGAAAAGAAATATGATTTATTGTTGGACCAAAAGAACCAATGAGCCTGATCAGAGAAACCTCTAAGTCCCACAAGACATCACAACAGCTGAAGAAGACCTGATCAGCTGTTCTACAAAGTCTGAAGAATACAACTGCTGAAGTACGTCTGAAGTACTGAAGACAAAGACTGAGACAACAGCTGAAGATCTAAAGTCTGAAGACTTCAACAAGTACTGAAGACAAAGACTGAAGATCAACAGCTGAAAGACAAAGTCTGATGCTCAAGTACTGAAGACATCAGCTGATGTTAACAGCTGATGACAACAGCTGAAGAGGGCTTCTTCAGTTGTTGTGATAGTTTTTCTTCTTCATAGTTTTCTTTTCCTTTCAGTAGTTTGTTTATTTTTCTTTTCAGTACTTGTAAACAACTGAAGAGGTTGTTCTTCAGTTGTTGTAGTTTCAGTAGTTTTATGTTTTTCAGTAGTTGTAAATGAGATGTTTAACACTTAGGAACATTTGTAAGAAGTTGTCAGTTGTTGACATCTTCAGTAGTTGTTAAACATCAGTAGTTATAAAAACGGTTACATGTCACTTTCAGGTGACATCAGTCTACGTCATTCTTTTCTTTATAAGGAAAGATGACTCACATGTAATCGTGCCTTTGAGGCCGACAATCTTAATGCAATATTCCTTTTGTCGGATATTTCTCTCTTTATATCAATCGATTAAACCAAGGGCTGAGATCCTAACAAATGGTATCAGAGCAGGTTAATCATTGATCGATCTAACAATTGATCATTGAAACTGTTCAATCGCTCTAAGTTTAATCGAATTAGCAATATTCGCAAGGATCTGTTATAGAGATTGAGAGTGTATCGCTTCTGGCCGTTTTATTTGAGGTTCTGTGTGGTTTTGAGCTAAATTTATTGTGATTTTACTTGAATCTGTCTGATTTTCACAATGACTACTTCTTCTAATGATCCTTTCAATACTGGATCCTCTACCAAGCCTCCGATCTTGGTGAGGAATGAGTATAACATTTGGCAGAGAAGATTGCTCCATCACCTGTCTGTCAATAGCTCAGGTTGTTGGACATCTGTGGTACATGGACCACATAAGCCAATGGTGAATGATCCGGAAACAAACCAGTTGGTTCCAAAGAAGAAGGAGCAATACTCCGATGAGGACAAGAAGTTGTTTGAAATCGATGCAAAAGCCCATGGAATTTTGGCTATGGCTATTCCTAATGAGATTTACTCTGGGCTTCTGCATTGTGAGTCTGCTCATGACCTCTGGAATGCCATCAAAGAACAATTTGGTGGTACTGATGAGGTTTTAGCAAACAACAGGGAAATCCTCGCCCAACAATATGAGACTTTCTCTCATAGAAAGGGTGAGACTCTGACTCAACAATTTGAGCGGTTTTCATGTTTAATCTCTGAATTGAAAATGGTTAAACATGAATATACCAGGAGTCAGATGAACCATAGATTTTTAAGATCACTGCCTGAGAGATGGAACACATATACCATTGTTCTACGCTCAAATGCTGATGTTGATCGCCTATCTCTCACCCAACTTCATGGGAAACTGCTTACATTCGAGAGAGAGATAGAGCAGAAAAGGAAATTGGTTTCATCTGGCAAGCTCACTGAGGATTTTGTCCAAGGGAACACTGCCCTGATTGGACATCAAGAGTCAGAATATGCGTCATCTGAAAGCCAGTATGATGAGCATATTGATTTCTCTACAAACACTTCTGAGCCTGCCTTTGTGAGTGTTGATAGTTATTCTGCTGGTAGTAATAGTGACAATCTATGTTTCATCATGGATGATCTCAAGGGGATTGCTGATGATGACTTAGAAGAGATGGATATTTTGAGCCAAATGGCCTTGATAAATATCAGATCTCAGAAGTTCTACAAAAGAACTGGAAGGAAATCCCAGGACTCTCTGGCAAAACCAAGTTGGTTTTGACAAGAGTAAGTTGAAGTGCCATAAATGCCACAGGCTTGGGCACTTTGCAAGAGAATGTAGATCATCTGGATCTAACTCTCCTGCACCCTTTGTGACTTTCCCTGGCAATAGTCAACAAAACAGAGGGCAACAAGCTGTCAATTCTGGTTATCATCATCAACCACAATCTCCTGCATATTTTGTTCCACAGGGGCCAATGCCATATCCATACCCCTGCTATTACATGCCACAACCAGGCCAGGTTCAAGCACCCACTGCTCAGCAACCACACGCACTCCCTGAGCCTCAACCATCCCAATCTCATCAACCTAATCAACTTCAACAACACAGCTTCTTCACACCAGGAGTTGTTGACTGGAGCAGTTTACCAGATGATGTGTCTGGTAATGAACAACTGTTCTCAGGTGCTGGTCAACATGGTGGTGAGCATCCTTTTGGAAATCTAGCTCTCATGGCTTTGGACCTCTGATGGATCATCCTCAAATACCTCTTCAACACAGGTATCACAGTTTTCTTCAACATGCCAAAGTAGCATCTGGTATGTAGACAGTGGGGGATCTATGCATATGACTGGGAACAACTCACTTCTTAATGACTACTCTCCAGGAAGGAAGGGATTTGTTTCTTTTGGCAATGATGCAAGAGGTTACATCATCGGGAAGGGCTTTGTTTCCAATGGGGAAATAAAGTTTGATGATGTCAACCATGTGGAAAATCTCAAGTATAATCTTTTGAGTGTCAGTCAATTGTGTGACAAAGGCCATGTTGCCCTTTTCACAAGCCAGAACTGCAGGATTCTGTCATCCAAAGTTCTGAGTTTGATTGACAAGGTATTGGATGCTCACACTCTCCTGAAGGCCAACAGGACAGGAAGAGTGTATGCCTTAGATCTTTCCAAGAAAATTGATCTCAAAGGCCATCCTTGCCTATTTTCCAAGGCTTCTCCTCAAGAATCTAATCTATGGCATAGAAGGCTGGGACATGTTAACTTCAAGAACATGAATCAGCTAATACACCATAGTTTAGTAAGGGGAATGCCTATGAAGGAGTTCAAGTGTGAAAACAACTGCACTGCTTGTTTGAAAGGAAAACAGCACAAGGTTTCATTTCCACCTATTGAAGAACCAAAGTCCACTGCCTGCTTACAACTTCTTCACATGGATCTCTTTGGTCCTGTGAGAGTGATGAGCATGGCACAGAAAAAATACTGTCTGGTAATTGTGGATGATTACTCCAGATTTGTATGGACTTTCTTTCTACATTCAAAGGATGAAGCTGCACAGAAGATCATAAACTTTGTGTTGTATGCTGAGAAGCAGTATTCCCTCTCAGTCAAGTGTATTAGAAGTGATAATGGAACAGAATTCAGGAACAATACACTTGATGAATTCTACCTTTCCAAGGGAATAAAGAGACAGTTTAGTATTCCAAGAACTCCTGAACAGAATGGAGTTGTGGAGAGAAAGAACAGGACCCTCATTGAAGCTGCAAGGTCTATGTTGGCTGATTCTGGACTGCCATTGACCTTTTGGGCTGAAGCTATCAACACAGCATGCTATGTGCAGAATAGAGTACTAATAAATCAGAGGTTGATGAAGACTCCATATGAAGTTCTACATCATTGGCCCCTCTCATTTCATTTTTTAGAGCATTTGGGTGTCCCTGTTTCATTCTCAACACAAAGGATCAGCTCCAGAAATTTGATCCTAAGGTGGATGCAGGGTACTTTGTTGGTTATTCATCAACTTGCAAGGCATACAGAGTCTTCAACTGCAGAACAAAGATGGTTGAAGAGACTTTACATGTCAAGTTCAATGAATCTCCAAAGGACAAGATTCCACAAAGCCCTGTGGAGCTCTTTGATTTGGACATACTGCAATATGTTCCTTATCAATCTCCTGCTGTTGCTCCTCTCAACAGTTCCCACCTGGTGTTACTACTGAAGATGATGATGATAGTAGTAATCACCTCTTCAGGTTTAGTGATCAACTGCCTGAGTCCTCTAAACCTGATGCTCCTGTAGCTCCAGCTGCCACCATCCACAACAATGCTGATGAGATTTCTGCATCCTCAACTTCATTTGAGTTGCCACCATCTTCATGGTTTCAAGAATCTGCATCAACATCTGCTGCTGCTGAAGACCCTACAAATACTTGCACAGATTTGATTGTTTACCAAGAGCTGAAAAATCACCCAATATCTCAAATCCTTGGTGATATCAATGCTGGTGTCTCAACCAGAAGCCAGTTGTCCAATTTCTGCTTCTATGCTCTCTTCATCAGTCAGCTAGAGCCGAAGAACTATCATGTTGCTTTGAGGGACAATGGATGGGTTGAAGCCATGCAGCTTGAGCTTCTTCAGTTCAAGAAACAGCAAGTGTGGGAGCTTGTTCCTCTACCCCCAGGTAAGTGTGCAATAGGCACTAAATGGGTGTTTAGGAATAAAACTGATGAAAATGGGCTAATTGTTAAGAACAAGGCCAGACTGGTTGTGCAGGGGTTTGCACAAGAAGAAGGTATTGATTATGATGAAACCTTTGCCCCTGTAGCCAGACTGGAGGCAATTAGATTGTTTTTAGCCTATGCTGCACTCCACAATCTTAAAGTTTTCCAAATGGATGTCAAAAGTGCTTTTCTATATGGTACAATAAAAGAAGAAGTTTATGTGTGTCAACCACCAGGCTTTGAGGATAATAAGCACCCAGAATGGGTATATAAGCTTGATAAAGCTCTTTATGGGTTGAAACAAGCACCTAGAGCTTGGTATGAGACCTTATCAAACTTTCTTCTACAGAATAATTTCACTAGAGGCTCCATAGATAAAACTTTATTTATTAAGAAGGTGGATCAGCATAAGCTACTTGTTCAAATTTATGTTGATGATATTATATTTGCATCCTCTGATCCCCAATTGTGTGAGGATTTCCAAACCTTAATGCCAGAAGTTTGAAATGAGTGCAATGGGAGAATTACAGTTCTTTCTAGGTTTGCAAATCAAACAAAAAGCTGATGGAATTTTCATTCATCAGTCTAAATACACAAAAGATCTTTTGAATAAGTTTGATTTACAAAACTGTAAATCTTGTTCTACTCCCATGTGCAACACCACACAATTGGATGTTGATCAGAAAGGTAAAGGTGTTGATGAAACCCTTTACAGATGTATGATTGGTTCCTTGATGTATTTAACAGCTTCTAGACCAGATATTATGTTTGCTACATGTGTTTGTGCTAGATTTCAGGCTGCACCTAAGGAGTCTCATCTGATTGCAGTCAAGAGGATCTTTAGATATCTGCAAGGCACACAATCTCTAGGCTTATGGTATTCCACTGGACATTCTTGCAAATTAGTTGCTTTCTCTGATAGTGACTATGCAGGATGTAAGTTGACCAGGAAATCAACTTCTGGTGGATGCCAATTCCTAGGCAACTGTTTGATTTCTTGGCAGAGTAAGAAACACATCTGTTGCTACATCCACTGCTGAAGCCGAGTACATTGCTGCTGCAAGTTGTACATCCCAAATACTCTGGCTTCAGAATCAACTTTTGGATTATGGCATTACAGAGACTAAGACTCCATTATTAATGGATAGTGCTTCAGCTCTTTGCATTGTCAAAAATCCTGTCCAGCATTCTAGGACCAAACATATAGAAATTAGACATCATTTTATAAGAGATTGTTTTGAAAAGGGTCTAATTAATCCTATGTTTGTGCCTAGTGCTGATGAGCTTGCAGACATTTTTACTAAGCCTTTGGATAGTTCAACTTTCCACAACCTGGTGTTGGCTTGGTATGCTGCAGCTAGAATAAGTGACAACTACTGATGATCTCAGTAATTACTGATGATCATTGGTAACCATGTCACATATAAGTACTGATGAGTTTTTTACCCTCAGTAGTTTTTTAACTACTGAAGGCTAAATGCTTTAAGTACTGGACTTTATCTGTTCTACACTACTGATGTAGTTACAACTACTGAAATCAGTAGAAACAGATAAGTACTGATGTCCTATGAAACAACTGAAAACAGCTAAAAGCTGATGAGTAAGTGTTGAGGACAGTATGAAACAGCTGAAAGGCTATGAGTTGACGACAACTACTGATGAGTACTCTCTCTTCAGTAGTTCACAAACTGCTGTTTCTTTAAACAACTGAAGCCATACCATGTCTTCAGTAGTTTCACAACTACTGATGACTAACACCAAGTCTTCAGTTGTTTACAACAACTGATGGCAAAACCACGGTCTTCAGTAGTTTCCAACTACTGATGACTAATACCAAGTCCTCAGTTGTTTCAACATCTGAAGTCCAACTTGTCTTCAGTAGTTTTTAAAACTACTGATGCCTAAATCAGAGACTTCAGTTGTTTCAACGTCTGATAGTAAATACCATGTCTTCAGTTGTTTTATAACTGCTGACCACACCAATACCATCAGTCGTTTCAAACGTCTGAAAGTTAATACCACGTCATCAGTAGCTTCAAATACTGATGACTAACACCAAAACCTTCAGTCGTTTCACAACCGTACCCATATATACCTGATCCCTCTTTCAGAGTTTTTCATTCTTTCACGACCTAACTTTTCAAAAGCTCTGAAAACCTTTCACCTTCATTAATGGCGACCATGCAACTCAAACCTCGACACAACTGTGTCGCGTACCTTACAAAATCGCCCTTCTGGACCAAATTTGAAAATGCTATAGATCTAATGGTCCAATCCCCACTAAAAACGGCTTTCCTTTTAAATCCAATCATTTATGCCGATTCGCTACGTCAGTTCTGGATGAATGCGACCGTTAATGGAGAATCTATCCTTTCATCTATCAACTCGCATAAGGTGGTCATCTCTACTGCTACCATCCGCCAAATATTACTGTTAGATGATGCTGCCTACCCTGTTGGATATCCTAAGCACCAACTTGATCTTTCTTTGGACAACATGGATATCAGGGTGATCTTAGTGCTTCAACAATCCTGAAAAACATTTTCCAGATGCTGAACGATTATTATTTCATATGGTAAATGTTTGCCTGGCTCCGAAGACTTCCTCTTGGGATCAACTGTCTTCCAGATGGCAACAGGTATTGTTCTCTATCCTTGAACAAGAACCACTAAACTTTTCTGAAATAATTTTTCTTGAACTCAAGGATATGGCCACAAAACCACTTTCTAACCGTTGGATACTATATCCTCGGTTTATATGGCCATAATAGAGAATCAGCTTTCTGCTGAGGGACTAGTTGGTCTGGGAGTCCCTGCTTTGGCTGTATTGCCGGAGGTATACTCCCGACACAACACTGACCAAACTCTCAAACAGGCTGCCAAGCTGCGCAAACCCACGCAGCTGGAACCCACAGCCTCCACCTCCAAATCCAAAGTCCCCTCCAAACCCACAAAGAAGAAGCCTAAGAAAGCTACTCAGGGAATGAGTCCCCTGTGGATGCTCCTGCTGCACCAACGCAGGTTATCTCTGCTGGAAATAACCCCCCAGTAGAGACTGTGACTCCACCAGCTGAAGCCGCTCAGGTTTCCTCTCCAAAGGAACCTGAAGCAACCACTCAAAGGGAAGCCACAATGCTGGGATCCTCCTCACTTGAGGGGATTACCATTGAAGAGCACCACCTGTCCCGGGTGCACACTGCTTCCACACCCTCTCCTGATGCAACCGCCCCTCAAAGCCCTACTATCATAGTTGCAAAAGTGCTGACGCAGTTGCATTCCTCACCCCCCACCCAGACACCAATTACTACTGGGATAACCTCAACACCTGAGGGGGAGGATCACAATGCTTCTGCCAACCCACAGCACAGGGGTTATCATGTTCCATCTTCTAGTGTAGATAAGGAGGTGCGAACTTCTGGTGAGGCTGCCACTGCTCCTGACTCAGCAAATGACCAGGATGCAGTTGGTAACATCTCTAAGTCCTCACCAGTGGCAACAGCTGATGAAGGACATAGTCCTGAGGCTGGAAGTCCCCAGAACCGAGAACAAGGGGCACATGCTACACTTGATCTACACTCAAGGCATGTTCATTCTGACTTTGTCAGGAGGTCAGGTGATTCAGCCACAACTGATGATGACCTGAGCTTCTTCTATGATGTAGTTGCTCAAAACACCATTCTAGAGGATGAGGTTAGCAGACTCAAAGAGCTGCTGGCCAAGATGTCTCAGGATGCAAGTCCATCTGCCACCACAATACACACCCACAGATGGCACCTTCTTCTGAAGGTCCCCTACACACTGAGCCAGTATATACTTCCAAGCCACCAGCCTCTGCTTTCGGCACTGATTCTCAGGAACAGAACCACCCTGATCAATCAGTTGCTACCCTTCAAAATTCCCTACCTCTCATCACTCCCATGATCACAGATATAGTGATCAAAGCCATTGATGAGAGGCTTCCTACAATAATACAACCCTTGTGGAGGAGTTGGTGACTAAATCTCTTTCTACTGCTCAAACCCTTGCATCCAATGCACCAAAAAGGGGGAGAGTCAGTTAGTTAAAGGAAAAAGGAAGAGGATAGATGGGGAGAAGGCGAAAGAATCTGAGGTTGTAGATGAGAAGGAGAAGGAGAGTGTGAAGGGAGCTGAAGTGAATGAAAGTCAAAAAGACTTTCATGTCACATATCAAAAGAGAAAAGGAGAGTCTGAGAAGGAGAAGGAGCTGAAGGATATGGTGAAAGAAGCTGACGCCAACCATAACCGTTCAATGGCAAAATCATTGAGCAGTTGTATAGGCAGGGTTTTGACATCAAACAACTAGACTCCGAGATCAGAAGGATGGAAACAGAGGAGATCAATTCCAGATGGGCTAGCTATGATGCCTTAGAAAGAGAAAGGCTGGAGATAATGATCAGATTTATAGCTAAATACTTGGGAATCTCTAATGGAAATAAGGGCCTGGACCAGGGACAACATCTTGGCAATAACCACCAAGATTTGTTCGTCTGAAGAATACTCCAAAGGTCTAGTGATTGAGGTATTGAATGAAGCTGGGGTTGGGAATCGAAAAGAACTGACAAATTTACCAAAGCCTCCCTTACAGCCAAAATGCTAAAACAGTCTGAAAAGCCTCAATCCTCAAAATCACTATCTCCACAACCCACTAAAACAACTCCTTTACCCTCTAAACCAACCATCCAACCCACAAAACCAAATCCTTTACCTCAAAAACCCATTGCCAGTGATGTACCTAGCCAAAAGAAAAGAAAGTACTGAGGCCTGATGAAGATGAAGAGGAGGATGAAGACAGACTGCCACTCTCTGCAGTCATTACTTTGCCTAAGGCTAAACCAATGTCCATCACTCCTGCTTCTCAAATGCATGATGTAATGATAAAGATTGAAGAGGAACAGATGCAAAAACATGATGAGGAAATGCTGAAAAGCATTGACAAAGCATATGCTACATCCTCTTCAATGATCAGCATGAAGAAAGAAGTTTAAGATTGTACACCCTTGCTAATACCTTTCAATATCAAAGGGAAAGAGTAAGGATATGGCCTGATCCTAGGGTGGCACACCGGATTGTCAAGAAAGAAATTCCTTCAAGATACAAGGGCCAAGTGAAGAGAGTTGTCGACGAAGACATCACTGTGGTGCTTGTAGTGTCCCCCTGGGAAATTGTTGAAGAGTTCAAGAAAGCCTATGAAGCCAAACAACCACCTCAAAAGATGTAGAGAACAAAATTAAAAGAAGGAGGATGGTTTACAAACGACTTGAAAACTTCAAACAAGAAGAGCTCAACCTGCTCTTAGAAGGAACTCATCCAGATGAGTTTGCTTATAGACAAATAACAACGGTTGAGCTCAAAATGGAAAACAGGCCAAGTACATATCTGAAGTGTATGGCCGAGAAGGATTATTTGATGGTGTGCCCGAGGTGCTGACAATGGATGAGCAACATGTTTTTAAGGGCTTACACCAGAGAATCATATAGGCTGATACACGGGAAGTAGATCTCATGGTTGGGGCAACAGCTCGGTGTCCAAGTCCCCAATACAGAGCTCCCAACCATATCATGCCAAACAGATCATCAGAGACTTCTTCCCAGGCCGGTGCTGAAAAAGGGTCACTTCTCATCTGATCAAGAGGATTAAGAGACCAATCTATCTGCCAAAATAAGTGGGACTCGTAAATAACTTAGAGGTTTTGGCTGCATTGGTTCAGGGGAGTTTGTTGGACCAAAAGAACCAATGAGCCTGATCAGAGAAACCTCTAAGTCCCACAAGACATCACAACAGCTGAAGAAGACCTGATCAGCTGTTCTACAAAGTTTGAAGAATACAACTGTTGAAGTACGTCTGAAGTACTGAAGACAAAGACTGAGACAACAGCTGAAGATCTAAAGTCTGAAGACTTCAACAAGTACTGAAGACAAAGACTGAAGATCAACAGCTGAAAGACAAAGTCTGATGCTCAAGTACTGAAGACATCAGCTGATGTTAACAGCTGATGACAACAGCTGAAGAGGGCTTCTTCAGTTGTTGTGATAGTTTTCTTCTTCAGTATTTTCTTTTCCTTTCAGTAGTTTGTTATTTTTCTTTTCAGTACTTGTAAACAACTGAAGAGGTTGTTCTTCAGTTGTTGTAGTTTCAGTAGTTTTATGTTTTTCAGTAGTTGTAAATGAGATGTTTAACACTTAGGAACATTTGTAAGAAGTTGTCAGTTGTTGACATCTTCAGTAGTTGTTAAACATCAGTAGTTATAAAAACGGTTACATGTCACTTTCAGGTGACATCAGTCTACGTCATTCTTTTCTTTATAAGGAAAGATGACTCACATGTAATCGTGCCTTTGAGGCCGACAATCTTAATGCAATATTCCTTTTGTCGGATATTTCTCTCTTTATAACAAATTCTTTTATCGTTTTATCAATTGTTCTTGTTTGAATTTGTCTAATTCTGAGCTATTCCGCTGCTATATCTGTTCAATCGATTAAACCAAGGGCTGAGATCCTAACTTATTGAGAGAACCAAGCCTCCAAACATCGATCCTAGAACAAACCCACGTCAATGAACAAAACACAACCTTAGATCATCCACACGAGCCTTCCAAAATGTTGAAATCATAGAGAGAGATAGAGTGTAGAACGGTTTTAGAGAGAGAGAACCGAGAGTAAGAGTGTGTAAATGGTGAAAAATTGTATTTTTGAGCTTTTAAACCAATTCCGCCTGACTGGAGGCCTTGGCGAACCCTAAGCCGGCCTTGGCAAACCCTAAGCCAGCCTTGGCAAACTGCTAAACCAACCTTGGTGGTTCACTACCAAGTTGAAAATGCAAAATGAAGTTTCATCTTCTATTTTTACATCTTTCAAATGGACTATTTGCATATTAGAATGGGATATTCCTAACAAACCATTATGCTTAACTCATGTCGATCCGTGGCTACCCTACGGATCACTACCACCCAACTTGGTGGTCTGCTATGAAGTCACTTCACCAACCTCGGATTCTCCTTATGGCGATCTGTTATGGCCAACCTATAGAACTGATAGCGGTCCTTTATGGTTCATATTTCTAAAATATTTAAGGAGTTTCCATTTTTGATCTTTCATTCACGTTTTGACCCGCTTAATTACACTACAACCTATAGCTCGAGGGTTCACACTACTCGATCCTTTTTTAAAAAGATGTGTGGATCTGAGTAGTCCGCAATAGATGGGGACCGATTATGTGTGGCGAATGGATTCAACATCAACAACCACACATTCACTCTAGTAACTTTCAAAAACTATTCAACAACTTCATAACTTCTAATATGCTTGTAGCCTTCAATAACTATGATCTACACCATTAGGAACATAAACAACAAGTCTGATAGGCTATTGTTAAACTAAAATGATGGCTATGAGACAAAATGAGAGTAACGGCTATGAAATCAAGTGACATGTAAGGTTTTATGGAAGGCTGATGCACCTAAAACATCCAAAGTCTTTCCTGCATACCTGCACTGAAGTACAGAAGTAGAGATGCTTCGGAAGTTTTACACCATACACTAGAAACACTCTTAAGTGTAAAATCTTCCAAAGCCAAGAAGTGAAGACAATTTATCTTCTGAAGACTTTTGAATACATGCTTTATCTGATGTACTTTACCATAAAGCTGAACCATTTTTCGCTACAACTCTGTTCAGTCACCAACTTACATGAGTTGGTGAAAAGGTCCATGCTTTTGACAATTATACATTAAGGTCATGAGTCTATTTCTTTCTACTTTATGTACTTTTCCTTTTTGTAATATATTAGGATGTGAGCTATGTCATGTCATAGTCACTAGTCAAAAGGCAATCTGCCTATTGACTCTACATTTGATTTTTTTGTCTACTTCATTTGTATCCAGCTGGCCTTCTAAGTATGACCGGTTGTAGGATGTATTATAAAGTATCTTAGGTCCTTGTAACTTTCTTTATGCTTTAATACTTGTAAAAGAACTTGAGAGCAATATACAACATTCTTGAAAACCATATACTTCTTGTTGTTTGCTCTTGGTTCTGTCTCATATTTTGCTTGTGTTCTAAGTATGATTCTAGTGTATTACTAATTCCCTATTTGATCTTTTAAGTGTTCTAAAACAACTCTCTTCATTGTGTGTTTGTGTTGTAAGTGACCAACCCCTCTAAACGGTCCTGCATGACATTTGACTAGGTTTTAGAGAATGTCATTTGCTTTTTCTTAACCAAACAACACACAATCGTGACATGTCATATTATGTAGATCAATGGCCGAGATTGAGTCATTGATCCAAAATATCAAAATAAACAGTGTGGATAATTTTTCTTTTGTTTTCCAACCGGTTGCTATTAATACCAAACTCTAGTTGTTAATATAAAGCCTCTCAATTTAATATTTGGATAGGTTACATTTTTTAATCATATATAAAACAAAACAATGCATAATTGATATAGTTACTTCACTTATGCCACACACAAAAACCAAAACCGAATCATAATTTTCGATCATGACTAATCTTAACCATTGGTTAATTGTTTAGTTTACTTGTGGAACTAAATCGCGAAAGCAAACGCGGCGGTCTATCCGTATCCTGTATCCACCCCATCAAAACATACAATAATAGTAAGAGTTAGTTACACGATTGGTCCCTATGGTATGCCCATATTGCAGGATTGGTCCCAATTTTTGAGAAATTACATTATTGATCCCAACTATTTATCAACCATAACACTATTGGTCCTTGACACTAAATCCTGTTAAGTTTTTGGTTAAGTGGGGGTGAAAATACCAAAATACCACTGAACTACAAGACAAAATTAAAAACACACACACATATACATATACATATACATATATATATATATATATATATATATATATATATATATATATATATAATGTTAATTAATTTAAAAGAAAAGGGCCCCACATTTATTAATTAATTTATATATTGATATACATATAATACACACATACACACACACATACAGACCTAAAACCATTATCTCCATCATTGATCTTCAGTTCCAACTTCGTCCTCTGTCACCGGCACCGCCGCACCTCCACTAACACACCATTTTCCATGACCGACGATTGGAGATCGCCACACCTCCGGTGGCCATGTATCATCATCGCTCCATCTTCATCACCATCGCACCACCACCATCGTCGATTAACATCACACCATCGTCTATCATCATCACTCCATCTTTATACCTAGTTTCAAATTGGGTACTTTTGTTTTGATTTGGCGATAGTGGTAGTAGGGGGATCGAGGAGGTGAGGATAGTGACAGTGGCGGTGGAGAACAATTTGTCGGAGGTGAACAGGATGGTGCCATGATAGTGCTCTGTGTGTATCATAGTGGTGATGCGTTGACGGGTGGTGGTCTTGATCTAATCGAAGGGGAAAGGGATGGGGTTAGGTTTGGGTTTTGCGAAAGATGATGGTGGTGCACAAGCGGTAGGGCGGCGATGGTGGCGTGCATACGGTGGTGATGTTGGCGATGGTTTTGTCTTTACGATGTTGAGATGATGATGTATGTGGACTTTTGGTGTGTATGTTTGTATATATATAATATTAATTAATATATTATAAATGTGGGTGTTAGATCTAGAAAGGCTGGTGCAACCAAAACCAAACACTTAGACTACTTTTGGTACAACTAATAAAGGAATCCGAAGCTAAGAGAGGAATTCTGAAGACAAATGGAGTTCTTCCGAAGTCAAATGCAAGATCAAATTCCAAAGGAAAACTCCAACTTCCAAAGACAAAGTCTCTGCTCTTCCGAAGCTTCAGCACTTAAAAGAAATAAAGACTACAACTTCCAAGTATGAAGTCCCAAGGAAGCCTCGGAAGAAGTATCCACTTTCGAAGTATAAGTGGCTTCGAAAGAACAAGTTATTCAGAAGCCAATTAACCTTCGTAAGTAGCTACTATGAACCAGTGGACATAAGTATGGTCCCTCTGACACTCTACTTCAAACCTCTGATATACTGCATGGCATTTTCTATAAAACCCAAGTAGTTGACCATACTTTATTCCAATGTTCACCTTTATTAGTTAGTATAGTTGTCAAATTTAGTTGGTGACAAAAGGTAAGTCATGGACATGTCATGACCATCATATCTTAGATAATACTTTATCTAAGATACCTTAACTTTAGCTGTGTAGTATTTTCTTAGTATAAGGTTTCTGGCTGGTATCAAAGTATATCCGCCTGTAGGTAGTAGTATATATAGTTTCTCATTTTAACTCATATAATATGCTTGTAAGAGTCTTGTAATACTTTGAGTTAAGAAATAATATATACAACTATCTTGAAAAACTATTCTCTTGTGTTTTGCTTTAATTTACTTAGTATATTATCATCAACTCTTATAAGGATTCTACTTCATAACAAACCTGTGTGTTACTTAGTGAGTTTGAGAGAAAACACTTATGTTGAGTATAAAAACCGATCATGCATTGGTATCAAAGCTTTTAGGCTCTTGATTGTGTGATCTTACCATCCTATCAACCTCTTTTTCACTCACCTACTCACTACATGTAAGGCCCTGTTCCGGGACGCTTACAGCTGGCCAATCATTGCTCACAAAACATACAATTACATTTCACTTTCATAAAAATATCGTAGTGGAGCATTAAAATAACTTTTTCTTTTATAATAACTGCTTTTGCAAGTTAATACAATCATTCATTACACATTTTCATTTGTTCACATTACAATGCAAAAACAGTAACAAAAGAATGCCATCCAAAATGCCAAGTAGCTGCCCCGCGCCATCCTCAGCAATGCTCACCTGCCAACCGGAAGATGCATAAAAAGTCAGTGTTGCTGAGTGAGTTCTAGTTTTATAATAAAACATACTTTTACTTTCATTAAACCGTACTTTACTTTTGCATGTGATCATACAATACGTACAAATAGATAATATCATTATTATCTTCATCATTCATTCATTAACCTTCTTTCATTCATTGTACGTCATTATCATTCCCATTCATTACTTTCATTCCATTCCATCAAACCATGAACCTTACCCTACCGTCATGCATAAAGCTGGTACTGGGCCGGGGTCCATCATATACCCCCCGTCATAGCGCACACCAGCCTGGTCACAGTACCTAGGGTAAGTTCAGGTGTACCATTGTCATGTGCTATACCCTCTGTCATGCATAAAGCTGATATTGGGCCGGAGTCCATCATTGACCCCCACCATGGCGCACAGCAGCCTGGCCACAATATCTAGGGTAAGCGACAAAGGTTCTATACATATGGTCAATCACAAAGAAGGACCCCGATATGGATCCTTCTGGGGTAGCTAAGCCACACACCGTTGGGCGAACACCGTACAATGAGGCATTTCCCGACATACGAGGCTTGTAAGACTTTCTTTACTTTCCATCGTTCTTTAATGCATGCATTCATTCATCATGTTCCTCTTTCATTATCTTCCATTTTACGTTACATAATACTTTCATTTCATTCATTAACATTCAATGTAAAGCCATGGGAAAATAAACATACATAATAATGAGGAACATCATCATACACAGTCATCATCATCATACATGGCATCATACATACATAGCATACATCACATACATCATACATACCATCATGCATAACATCATACACTTCATGACAAAGCATCAAACATATATCATAACATCATGCCCATCCCATCATCTGTGACCTCAAAAAGTCAACATACATAGCCCCCGGGAATCTACCAAGTCAAAGCCTAAATTTCACTTTTCTCTAGAAAGTCAAAAACTATTCTAAGTGTTCATCCGCATTTGTCTTTTGTTCATCCGCATTTGCCATAGTTCATCCGCATTTGTTTTACTTCATCCGCATTTGTTCCTGTTCATCCGCATTAACTTTACTCATCCGCATTTCCCATACTTAGTCAATGTTCATCCGTATTACATCCAATACTCATCCATATTGACTTACTTAGTGGTTAATGCTCATCCAAATTTAACTGCTCATCCGCATTGACTTCCATTACTCATTCTCATTGACTTCCATTACTCATTCGCATTGACTTACTTAATAGTTAATGTTCATCCGCAATTAACTGTTCATCCGCATTGACTTCCATTACTCATCTGCAGTTCTTCTGCAGACTTAGGCAGATTCTAAAACTTAAACATATGAGCTCTAAACATCATATCTCAGTTCCCAATCACCATCTATCATGTTCTAAGCTTAAATCTTACATTTAAAGCCTTAGAAACACAACCATACATCAACGATCATGAACATAGTCCAACATCACATCATAACATCAATATACACATAGTCATACATACGGGTTTCAAACTCAGTTAAATGAAAACATACATTCATGCATTTCCAGCCCCAAAGCAGTAAAAAACTAGTAAAAGAGGGGTTCTAGAACCTACCTTTGCAGCTCTTGAGTATGGCTTCTTCCAAACTTGTTTGCAATTGAGTTCAACTGCCTAGAAACCCACTAAAAACACACCCGAACACGTACCAACACATATAAGCATAAACCCGAGGATAAAGCCAGTCAAGAGCATCATGAACACGTGAATTCTTACCTTGAATTCGAATTCTTCTTGTTCTTCTTTCTAAAACCGAGAGTTCTCTGCTGCACTTGCTACTTTCTCTCTCTAAAATCTGTAGATTGTGTGTAGAGAGAGTGATGGGCAGCCATGCCACCTTTTACACCCACTTTTCAAACATTTTGTCATTTTGGACACTTTTTACCCCTAGACGTGGGTCTTATTTCTTTTTCTTCTTTTTCTTCGCTTTATTCATTCTTTCTTTGTCTGTAAAATAACCAGACATTACAAGTCCATCCCCCTTATTTGGGTTTCGTCCCCAAAACCTGTTATTCCTCAAAGAATTATGGGTAATGCTGTCTCATCTCTTCTTCAGTCTCCCACGTAGACTCGGATCCCTTCCCGTGCTTCCATTGTACAAGCACAAGAGGAACCACTTTATTCCTCAGCCTCTTCTCTTTTCGATCAATGATTACCGCTGGTTGCTTCACATAATTGAGCCGTTCATCTACTTCGATATCCTCTAGTGGACCAATCATATCCTCATCCGCTAAACACTTCCTCAGATGAGATACATGGAATGTCGGGTGAATTCCACTTAACTCATCTGGTAATTCCAGTCTATAAGCCACCTCTCCTACTCGAGCAACGATTCGGAAAGGCCCTATATACCTTGGGCTCAACTTGCCCCGCTTTCTGAATCGGATGATACCCTTCCAAGGTGAGACCTTCAACATAACCCGGTCACCCACCTTAAACTCAATCGGTCTGCGTCGTTTATCAGCATACGACTTCTGTCTATCTTTGCCTGCCTTCATGAAGGCCTTGATCCTTTCAAGCTTCTCAGTTGTAGCCTCGATCACCTTGAAGCTTCCTAACTCCTTCCGGCTAATATTACCCCAACACACGGGTGTTCGACATCTCCTATCGTATAGCATCTCATAAGGGGGCATACCAATGTAGGCATGATAGTTGTTGTTATATGAGAACTCAGCTAACGGTAAGTGATCATACCAACTTCCTTTGAAATCAATGACGCATGCCCGAAGCATATCTTCTAGCGTCTGAATCGTCCATTCCGACTGACCATCCGTTTTGAGGATGATAAGCCGTGCTAATATGTAACCTCGTCCCCATCCTATCGTGGAATTTCTTCCAAAATTTAGATGTGTTAGGATCTGGTATATGAACGAAATACCAATTGATTAACATGTTAAACCAAACCAAATAGTGCGGAATCCTATTTGATTGGCGATCCAATCAGTGAGAACACACGTAGAAACAATAATGTATTGAATCTAACGTCAGGAATCAATTAGGAATCGACCTACAGCGTTCTATGAACTTGGAGTACGAACTTAGATGCTTCTGGATGGCTAGGGTACGTCTGGAGTCAAAGTGGATTGAATGCTTCTCAATACTTATGTTTTTCCATGAATTAGGAGGTATTTATAGGTTAGGGTTGCTCATTCGGGCGATTGAACCATGAGCTTGGTTCATTCGTGCGATTGAGCCATGCAGTTGATCCATTCGCACGACTGAATGTTCAGTCGTGCGAATGAGTCAAACGCATGAAGCTATTCAGGCGTATGGACTATTTAGGCACATGGACACTCAGTCGCATGGCCATTTGGATGCATGACCACTGTTTGGGCGCATGGTCTAGTCGGACGTATGAGAACTTCACTTAACCAAGTTTGAATGTTTCATTATTATACATTATGCACATCAATTCAAACACTCATGAACCTATATAATCTAGTCAATATGCGTTACACAACTCATTAACGAAATATTAGACAATATAAATCATAACCAAACATTATCATTTCATTAAGTACCCTTTATTACATAAGTGCAAGACATTTAACACATAATACATTGACATTAGGATCTAGGTACATAAGTGTATCAAAAAACTCCCCCTTGGACCTAGATCTATCTATTGTCTAACATCTTTCATGATTTCCTCAAACTTCTTGTACTTAGCTTCTTTGGTGACTCCTGTGTTTATCTCAAAAGCAAAACAGAGTCTTATCACTTTCTGGAACTGTAAAGCTTGTACAATATCTTGTGGGTCGTAGAACAGTGGCCACTTGTATAAAGTATAAATATCTTTTGCTGACAAGTTGGTAAGCCACATCAGGTCAAACACCTTATGGTTTCCATTGTGCCATTCCTGTTCAAGACTATCACAGCCTCTCCCGTTCTCTAATCATAGTACCACCATTTAAAGTGTGATGTGAAGTCCTACGACATCTCACGTAGTGGGATTTTGACATTGTACGTGGTGGACTCCACTTCAGCACAACTTTTGGTTTACCAGTTATGGCATCAACTTCAGATCGTTTGATGTACCTCGTCGGTTGTTGAGGTTTGAAGTTGACCCATCTGGTGTGGTACTCCCTCTTTAAAGCAGCTTCAAACCCGCCTGACATCTTACGAGGGTCAGCATATAGCATTTCAACTTTGCTAACTGGTTGAGCTCAAAACCTGGAAGAGTCTTCAGATCATGTGGGAATCTGAAGTACTCAATTCCCTTCTCACGTTTAACAACATAAATGTTGAGGTCTTCAAAATGCGCCCATGCTATAATCCTGCCTCCCACATTTTGATGTTTCTTGACTTTATATAGCTTGGTGTAGGCAGCTGACGTTGTAGCAATTCGTTAGGCTCTAATTTCTTCAAAGCAAGCTGCCCATTCAGCCTTTTTGATGTTGACTTCATCGTCTATGGCTTGGGCCTTCTCCTTATCCTTACTTGACTCCTGCTCCATTTTATCTAGAGTTTCAAAAGTGTTACTAACAAGAGTGTCACCTAGATTGGGAATGACATTTCCCACATTGTCAGTGTACTCTGGATAATGTTGTGTAGTGACATCTTCAATTTCTATCTCATCGACATCCTGAAGCTCATCGTCACTTTCTACCCGCACTGTAGGAGCGTCTATCACAATCTCTTCAGCATTCAGCTTGAACATGTCGGCTATTTGCTCGCCAGTGAGATTGTGAATGATTTCCCCTTCTTCAGGAATATACATCATCGATCTCCTGACCATACCCTGCAGATCAAGAATCAACGTGATTTGAGTCTTGATCTGTTGGAGGGGAGCAATATCGTGTTCATCCCTTTGATAATTTGGATCTAATTGATTTAAACATGTAACACATCAATAGTTAGTACATAATCCAAACAGAGCCATTTAACATACAAAGATAAACATCCATAAATATAGACATTAAGTACATTAAATATACATCATTCAAAATACACATGATTAAATAGTAACAAATCATCTAGTCATTACTCTTGTCCTGGATCCTTAGTTCTTCTGCTGCCAGTTGGGATGTGGAGGCACTCGGATCTTGAGTTTGTTTGGACCTCCTTTCGCTCGCTGATGTGGCACCTGCAGCTGAAGAGTCATCTTTATCATCAACACCATCAGCATCTGTATCACCCTCGTGATCGTCACCATCATCATCATCACTCTCATCATCAGTATCATCGTCTCCATCTTCTCCTCCTATCTTTAAGGGCTTGGCTTGGGACCCTTTGAGCTTTAGCTGTAGAGATTTGTTTGCAGCCTCCAGCTCCGCAATCTTCTTGTCGTGTTGTTCCTGGAGCTGAGACATCTGATGAGCCTGCTCATCGATCAATCGAGCCTGATGCGAAAGCTGCTGAGATTGTGTAGTAGTTAGGTCTACCAGCTGTCGTATCTGAGTGGTCTTCTCTTTATCTGCAGCTAATAGCCTCAGCACCATACGGTTACGTGCTGAGAGCTGTTCCTCTACCCCACTGGGAGGTAAAGGTGATCCTAATGGATAGGGAGAGAAAGATGATGGTGTTGCAGGATGACTAGTGGTGGTGGTGACAGTGGTGAAGATTGGAGGTGGTGGTGGTGTAGGTGTGAATGATGTGGTGGGTGGAATGGTCGTAGTGGTGGAGATTGGAGGTGGTATAATAGTGGTGGTAGCTGTGGTGGTGGTAGTGATGAAAGTAAGTCTTCTTTTCTTCTTCTTCATACCATGAGGCTGAGTCATCCTCTTCTTCCTCGAACTAGTCGAGGAGGATGCCCCCCCTAGGACACTACTCGGCAGGTCGGGAGTATACTTGGGATCGGTATCATCCGTATCCGACCCGCCGGGGCCTTGACCAACAGCCCTGATCCCCCGTTCTATGGCAACTACTTTGCTCCCCAGAGCACGGGTTAGTGGCTCCTCATCCTCCTCCTCACCAGGTATGAATTCCCGGTGGAATCCAGCAGTCTCTGCTACATCTCCAGTGGGGGCGGATGCTAGAGATACACTTGCAGTAGTGGGGCCCCTTGATTGAGTGGGCCCTTCATCACTAGCTTCCCCGCTATCATCATCATCATAATCGTGCTCTAGGAGCTGTAGCTGCTCATCGTCTGAGTCGCTGTCTACGTGACGCCACTTACGCCTGCCTGGCGCCACATAGTTCTCCTTGGCCAGATGGCCGATAAGCCTCTTTACTTAGGGCTTGACCTGCTTACCCGGTAGACTCTCATACAACCCAAGTCGTATCGTCCATGATCTCTAAAGCCACTACATCGTGGCGCTCACTTGGAAGTGAGGGCAGCTTCTCATCAAAAATCAGCTGCAAGAACCTGGGGTACATACAGAAACCCTCTTTTCCCTGGCCTCTAGATTCTCCACGAGGTAAGAGAAGATCATGCTAGAGAAGCTGAAGGGGTAGTTTAGCACTAGTGCCAAATAGGCATTTTGTATCTGGTCTGATAGGTCATTGAACCCACCCCTTCTGGAAGCTATGCACTTCAGAATAACATGTGCTAAGTACTTATACTGGGGGCACAGGTTGCTCTTGTTGAGCACACCTGAGTTAATGACCCCAACGTACTTAATCCTCAGAAAGCAGCCTCTCACTGTCAGCGGGTGTAGCTTGGTAGGGTATCCAACATCATCTCCCAACCCAAGTACATGCTGAATGTCTTCAGGTGTAATCTCTATGTCCATACCTAAGATGGAGCTCCTAATGCTGTATGGCTCTCATGATCTATCCACAGATGCATTCTCCCAGAAGGCCTGGTGTAGAGACCTATAGGAAGTGCATGGAGTAGAGATGGCTTTGTGTATCCTCGATCGCTTGAGAAAAGCGATGATCTTAGCAAACTCGGCACCATTCCGAGTTGTGTGGTCTAAATAGCATAGATGTTATGCTTGGGATTGATAGATCATCTATCAGCCATTGATCTGTAACACAAGATACATAAACGTTAGATACTCACATAACACAAATCAGTTCTAAGTTACTTGATATAATTCATTCTAATTCATTCATGCGAATGAATCATGCGACTGTGTTCAGTCGGTTGTACTGTCATGCGACTGGACTCATTGGTGTGAATGAACAGGTGAATGAGTTCAATCGGTTGACTGATCTTGCGATTGGTTCAGTCGGCTGACTGAGCTCATTCATATGATTCATTCGGCCGATTGAGCTATTCGGCCAGCTCAATCGTGCGATTGGAGTTCATCCTAACGACTAGTCGCATGACCTACTGTTTGGTCGACTTAGGTTCGAATCTTGACCAATTCATTGAAATTAAACGTTGTGTATAGGTTCTTTAGACTCGCAATCACTTAACTAATAACCTAATAACATCAATTTTAACATTTTACATGGTTTCAGTAGGTCATTAGTCAATTGAGTGGTTCGGTTCTTGTTTCAGTTGCGATCACTAATTAGGGCACCATATCTTCTGATTTCTGTGAGATTTCAACATATTATACCTGTATAAATGCACACACACGTTAGAAGATCAATAGTAAGGTATAATCGAGGTCTAAAGAAATTTGGCAGCGTAACGGTAGGATGTGTGATATAAGGGCAATTGGAGGTGATGAGCTGAATGCGATCGACTATGGCCCTTTTTTATACTGAATCTGAGCTCAATTGGCCGACTGGACTCATTCGCTCGGTTCATTCGAGCGAATGGAACTCAGTCGGGCGATTGGCTTAGTCGTACACTTTCAGTCGGCCGACTGGAGCTCAGTTGGTCGACTGACTCATTCGCACACTCTCATTCGATCGAATGGGTCATTCAGATAAGCCATTCCGGTGATAGGTTCATACTCATGTCCATTCGGCTGTTAAATGCATGAGTATGGTCCATTCGTATGATTGGTCCATACTCATGGTCCATACGTGTGAATGGGTCAGACTCATGAATTTGACTTTATGACCATTTTACAAATTACACCCTTTTAACTTTTGAATAAACGTTATGTGCACTTGATCATCTTAGACATGATCATTTAATTCTTGAAAAAACCATTGATCACCTCAGACGTGATCCAATTTTATTTGAAAGCATGTGTGGTCACCTCAAACATGACCTTTTAGATGATAAGGTCCCTTATCAACTTTCATGACATAGTTCGATACTACACAAAACTAAAATAGACTAACTTTGTACGGACATAAAAGAAATAATGCTGAAACTTAAACTAGGACATGTTTTTGTGTTTTTGTGAGGTTAATTCCTAAGACGTAATTCCAAGGACTAATTTTTTTGAGAGAGCAACCTCAATCTTTTAAACCATACATGGACCAACTCAAGCTGGAATCATACAGGATATTCAAATCATTCAGGACATTATTTAACGAAACCTTTGATGCTCTATTCTTGTTTTTCATCTGGAGTCAGTTAGCAAATCTAGGAAATCATGCTAGTACTCTTAGGTCCCCACGCTGATTTGAACTTTCAAGAATTGTAGCCACAGTGACTGTCAGTATACTTGTCCTCTTAAATCCATACACAGACTTTCAACACAGTTTGGTGATAGTTTTAAAGTTAGTTTATTCAACAACCATTTGTGGATCCCACACTTATATGGTAATCAACATTCCTCAGGAGATTTTTGAGCGGTCTTAGAGTAGTATTCAAGAAGAGACTATTCTTAGAACTTTCAAAGAGAAACCAATCCTCAGGTCAGTGCCACGCACAACAGAGAGACGACAAACAACAATGAGTTCTAGAATATGTAGGTTATGCTTATCCTCAGGTCAGTGCCACCGCACAACAGAGAGACACATAACCTATCTTCTTGTTTGAGCAATTTTCATTCTTTTTTCACAGATCTCACCAACAACATATGTCATCAGTTTGATTGTATTTGCATTTTTCATGTGCTTTTGCTCATGCTTTGGTCTTACGCACACATTTATGGCGTTTCTTTTGCTCGTCACCCCTTATTGGAATCTTGTTGATTGTGTTAACTAGGGATAAGGTGTTACCCATAGCTAGTCAAACATCTTAGTTTAATCTTGAAATCACCAAAAAGGTCTAGTCATCTATTGTGTTGAATCTAACAACATATCATCTATAGTCTAGCAACCTCTAGGTCTACTTTCTTTGTGTTACCTTGGTGGTAGCTAACTTATCTATCATATTTCCTTTTATATTGCTCAGACTACACAGACTTTTACTTGAGCTTTGCATCTTTTTCAATTTTGATTTTTTAAGTCCTAAATGGTTTGTACCTGTGTTTTATCATATTCCAAACATTGAATCGGTATCACACATACGATCTTATTATTATCAGCTTGCCTTTCTTTTCCCTCGTCTCTTTTTTTAAACCTATTCTCCCCCTAAAATAATAAAACCACCACAGAGTAGCGTTTTAGGATTTTAATAGGCAAGGAAATAAACCAATTGTAATGAAATGAATTTAACATTAAACAAAGACAAGAGAATAAAATAAAATAAAATTAAAAATTAAAAAATAAAAGAAACTAGACACGACACATCGGACTACACATGGTCATCTTCAAGAATGACCTCACTTTTCTTTTTAACGCCGTTGACCTCTAATAAATATAAAAAACGTGGTTTGTCAAATGCCTTTGTATAGAGGTCAGCGCGTTGAAAATCCATATTTATTTTTACCACATCGATTAAGTTCTTTTCAAAGCAATCACGTATAAAGTGATATTAAATACTGATGTGTTTGGTCTTAGGGTGTTGGACTGGGTTCTTAGTAACTGCAATTGCAGCAGAGTTATTAACAAAGATTGGAGTAGAAGAGAAGTGCAAACCGTAATCCCGCATTTGCTGTTGAATCCATATGATTTGAGAACAGTAGCTTGCAGCAGCAACGTATTCGGCTTCACAGGTTGACAATGCAACCGAGGTCTGCTTCTTACATTGCCAGGTTACTAATCTTCTCCCAAAGAACTGACACCCTGCTGATGTAGATTTGTAGTTCACCTTACAGCCACCATAGTCCGAGTCGCTATACGCTGTAAGCTCAAAGTCATCATCATGAGGGTACCACAACCCAAGTGTGGGTGTGCCCTTCAGATAATGAAAAATCCTTTTGACCCCAATTAGATGGTTCACCTTAGGCTTTGCCTGATATCGTGAGCATAAACATGTAGCATACATGATATCAGGTCAGGAGGTAGTGAGGTACATGAGAGATCCGATCATCCCTCGGTACATAGTGGCATCTACCAGATCACCATTCTCATCGGGTGCTACATCATGGTTTGTAGCAAGTGGAGTGCCAGCTGTAGAAGCATTCTCCATATCAAACCGATTGAGAATTTCCCCTACATACTTGGTCTGATGTAAGAAAATCCCATTTGGTGTCTGATCCACCTGTAACCCGAGAAAGAACTTCATCTCTCCCATTGCACTCATCTCAAACTCAGCCTTCATTACCGCTTCAAACTCTTTGCATAATTCTTCGTTCTTTGAGCCGAAGATTATGTCATTGACATAGATTTGTACCAGCAATAAATCTCTATCCTTTTCTTTGATAAACAATGTACAGTCTATGACTCCCTTGCGAAAGCCGTGTTTCACAAGATGAGTCGAGAGTTACTTATACCAAGCCCTCGGAGCTTGATGAAGCCCATATAGTGCCTTATCAAGTTTGCAAACTCTATCCCGATGATAAGGATCCTCAAATCCCTCGGGTTGACTGACATACACTGTCTCTCGAATCTCACAATGAAGAAACACACTCTTCACATCTAGTTGATAAACTTTGATTTTCTTATAAGATGCGTAGGCAAGGAAGATACGAATTGCTTCCATCCTTGCCACTGGTGCAAACACTTCATTATAGTCGATACCCTCAACTTGTCGAAAACCCTGAACAACAAGCCGAGCCTTGTTTCTGATGATCACTCCCTGATCATCCTTCTTGCATTTCAAGACCCATTTGGTGCCAATGATTTAGCACCTTTAGGTCTATCCACTAGTGTCCATACACCTAACTTTCTTAACTGAAGAAGTTCTTCCTGCCTGGCACTCACCCAAGCCTCATCAGTCAGTGCTTCACTAACATACTTTGGCTCAAACTGAGATACAAAGCAGCGGTAGGCACCATCATGAAGGTATCCCTTTTCCATCACAGAGGCATATCAGCCGAGTACAACTGATTTCTAGTCTAAACCCCTAATCTCACATCTCCTATAATATTATGCAAGGGATGATATACGTTTAGACGTGAGCCAGGAGTTGTTGGAATAGCCACCTCAGAGTCAAGATTATGAACATTTGGTTCTGGATCTGAGGCAATAGGAGTCTGAGGTTTCGAAGATGCAGAAGCTTCACTAGTAGATGCTTGTGGACTTGTGGTAGTTGGAACCTGTACATCCTGGTTGATCTGATCATTTTCTACATTTTCTTCATCAGAGGAAGAGTCACTCACATGAAATGCTCCCCCTGAGTTGCTAGGTGATTTACTTATTGAATCTTGAGACGGTGTGTTCAAGACATCGTACATCATCTTGTTTGCCAACTCATCTTCTGAAGAAGAAAGAGGTATGTTGAAGGACTTGAAGAATCCATCATAGTCGAAGAAGTAAGCAGGCCCTTTTCCAGCAGGTGGTGTGATGTATCTATGAACATCAACATTACACCATACCTCTACCTAACCCGTTGAGTTGTTATAAACTCTCTTATTCGGTATGTTGTATCCTAGAAAAATCCCTTCATCACCTTCTCACTAAATTTTCCCTCCTGAGCCTTCTTCAGCCGGGTGCATGGAGCGCCAAACGGCTTGAGATACTCTAAGCTAGGTTTAAGTCGTTGTAATAACTCGTAGCACGTTTTTCCATGGCGTTTCACAACCAGAACTTGATTAAGCATGTAACATGCATTTGCTACTGCTTCATTCTAGAATTGAATAGGCAGTTTCGAGTCTGCCAGCATAGTACGTGCTGTCTCTATCAAGCTGCGATTCTTCCGTTCAGCAACCCCATTCATCTGAGGAGTGTAGGCAGAGGTGAATTGATGCACAATTCCCTTTTCCTTGCAATATGCCTCCATCCACTGATTCTTGAACTCGGTTCCGTTGTCTGAATGCACCTGTCGTACCTTCAGCTTGTATAGGGATTCCAGTGTAGTTACTAATTCCTTGAAAGATTCAAAAGTTTCTGATTTGGATTTCAGAAACATTACCTAAGAGAATCTTGAGTAGTCATCTGTAACTACATAGCAATACAAGTCGCCTGCAATGCTTCTTGTACTGACTGGACCAAACAGATCCATGTGAAGGAGCTCAAGAGGAAGTTCTATAGAATGGACTTTCTTTTCCTTATGAGACTTCTTCGTCTGTTTGCCCTTTTTGCAAGCAACACAGAAATCCAGGAATTGGAAGTTTTTGACATTTACTCCCCTCACTAGATCATTCTAGACCAAGTGATTCATCTTCCTTGGATTTATGTGTCCCATTCTCCTATGCCAGGAGATTGAGTCCTTCTCAGTAGCTTTGGACAAGAAGCACTGAACTTCATGATCCGTTGTTGAGGCCTTTGAGAGATCCAAGACATAAAGATCATTATATCTTGAAGCTGACATTAGTATTTGGTCCTCCGGAATCACGTAGTCCTTCTTTAGAACGTAGCACTTCTTGTTGTCAAAGACTACCTTGAATCCTTTATCACAAGTTTGAGAGACTGAAAGCAAGTTCTTTTGTAATTGTTGGATGTAGTTTACCTTATCAAACTTAACTTTCTCATTTCCCACTTCTCCTTGGGCTATGATGTACACACCTTTGTTTCCAGCAAATGAAACATGCCCTCCTTTAATTTTCTGACATTTGATAAGAGAGCTCTGTTCCCTGTCATGTGCCTGGATGCTCCGCTATCTACAATCCACGGGTTAGTTTCAGCATTATAGCAAACACCCTGCACATTCAATGAAAAACATTAGTTCATTTTAGGAACCCAAGCCTTCACTGGCTTGGGTTTCCCTAAGACATCGCACAACATAAATTCAACCCATTGACCATTCACGGCTGAGTGAACAGTAGAATTCTGTTTGTTCTCATTTTCAGACACTGAGGCAGATTTTTCTTTCCATAGGCCAGCTTTGTGTAAGGCCTGTTTGTGATAAACAGACGACTGGCAGGATGGAACTTTGGGTTCACTAGCCCTTTTTAGAGGCGTCATAGAGTTCCTCTTAGAAGAGCTAGTTGTAGTTGAATAAAGTTCAACTTTCCTCCTCGGTGTCTGGTAATAAGGACAATAAGACGCTATGTGACCATACTCTCTACAATTATAGCAGGATCTGCTTTCAACTTTATGGTTTCTATGTTTTGGTGGAGATGTGGATGTCACACAGTTGACCTTATTACGTTTGGATTGAGACACTTCTTTGTTAGATGTATGAGTTGGTTTTACAAACTTAATTGCTTTACCTGGTTTTGCATCTTTTATCTCTTGTTTACCTGGACTTTGACATGACGCTCGTGATTGATTAGGTTTTATAGTTTTTTTGGGTTCTTGTTTGACTTTGTTTGACCCCGACTTTAAGTTAACCTTTTCAAATTCAGTTTCCAGGTTAAGACAAGGCATCTTCCCTTTGCCTTTGAAGTGGCTCCTTTGTTTAGAGTCAGATTCATTTGATTTACTTATAGAATCTGGATCACTAACTAGAGGAGTGGACACCATGTGATCCTTGATGGGGTTATTGTTAATAGGTTTACTTTAGGTGTTCATCAAGGTCTCAGGTGGTGGTGGAACCACTTTGTATCCCAGTCCCTCCCTATTATTTCTCTCTTTTACTAAGTATTGGACAATGTATGATGAGCTTGTCTAACTATGCAGTTTCTATTTTAAAGAGTTGATTTCTATATCTAAAACTGTTTTCTGCTTCTTAGTGTCCTCTAGGGAGTTCAGATAGTACCTAATGTCATTTGCTTGGTTAAAGGAACTACCTCTGTTTCCCTAAGCTGTTTATTCAATAAGTCTATCTTTTCCTTGTAACTGTGCTCATTTTGTTTTAACACTCTATTCGCACCATGCACAGTTCCAGGTCCTTTACTAAGCTATCATTAAGATCTAATAACCTAGCAAACTTTGAATCTATACTTTCTCTAAATTTATTACATTCTAAACAAGCATGATTACTAAACAGCTGGTCAGTAGTACTTACCTGAGATGTTGAAGAGGAATCAGCCATGAGTGCAGAGTCTATTGATTCTGGTTCTGGAGATTCTGACGTTGAAGCAGATTTTTCTTCTTCAGGCAGGTGGTTGACCACATTTGCAGTGTCTTCAGAATTTGAGATCGCGAGCTCTACTGCTATATCTCCTTCACTTGCAGAATCATCATCAATGTCCTCCACACTAGCTATATTGGACTCTCCGGTGAGATGAACTGAAACCTCCAGTCCTGTCCTTCTTCCTCATAGCAGTAAGGGCTTT
Organism: Flaveria trinervia; assembly: GCA_025506515.1. Classification (NCBI taxonomy): domain Eukaryota; kingdom Viridiplantae; phylum Streptophyta; class Magnoliopsida; order Asterales; family Asteraceae; genus Flaveria; species Flaveria trinervia. The sequence continues at coordinate 40,929,517 of CM046448.1, read as the reverse complement.
GGGGTCCTTGTTTGATGAAGTAGAACTGCTAGATGTGGCCTTGTCCTAGCGATTAAAGGACATGAAGGGATTGCCATTACCAGTTTTCTTTGGCTTCACACACTCCCTCTTGAAGTGTCCATTCTCACCACAGTTGAAACAAGTAACCTTTGACTTGTCGAAGCCAAAGGTTGTGTCTTTTGTAGCAACCAAGTTCTGTCCGGTCTTTTTGACAAATTTTAGCTCATCGGACAGCACTTGCCAAATATGTCCATACGTTCCAACTCCATCTCGTCCAACTATTCATAATCTTCATCTGCCAGGTGACAATTTCCTATCTTTCCAGCAACTAGTCCATCATAGGAATGGACCACAGTAGCTAAGAGGTCCATGTGTTCTTTGGCCACCTCCACAGTCACATTCCCGAAGTTGTCGGTTTTTAGTTTTGCTGCATTAGCTTCAGGTATCATATTGGGTGCCAGACGACCCTGACGTTTCGGACCCTAAAGTTGAAGGTTGTGCTGGAATTGCTGCGCTTGAAACGAAGGCAGTTTGTAGTGGTGCTCTAGATGTCTTGACCAGAGGGGTTGCATTGTAGAGTGTAGGATTCTGGTAGTTGGCCTTTTAGGCTCTGTACTTCATCCTAAGCTCCTCTTCCCTCAATTTAAGAATGAAATCATTTATGTCTAACTTCGAGAGCACCCCATTCAGTCTGAGATTTGATACGAAGGATGCCCATTTCTCCAGTAGACCATTTGCAAAGTTGGATACCTTATCCTCCATCGACGTAATTACTCCATGAGTGTGCATCTCACTCATCAAGTAGTAGATCTGTCGATCACATCATCCAGACCTTCCTTTCCCATTGAAGAGAAGTTGTTGAACTCCTTCTTCAAAGCTTTGGCCTTAATGGCCTTGAGTGAGGCATTTCCATCATACCTCTTCTCCAATGCATCCCACAGTTTCTTTGCTTGAGTGTACTCCATACTGATCGAAGATATCCTTCGGAATAGACTGAGTGAGCAAAGCATAGACTTTCTTCTCAGCGTTGTGTTTTACCTTCTGAGCATCCGACATGCCACTTAGAGTAAGTTTGACTCTGTCAGCACCTACATGCATGCTATACCCTGACTCTATTGCCTCCCACAAATTTGTATCTACTCCATTTAAGTAGATTTCGAAATGTTGCTTCCATTGTGGGTAGTCGTCTAACATGATAAGCTTCAGTGGTTTATTGTGAATTCCCACTTCGTTCTCCAACAGCAGTAGATTCTGAATACGGGTATCTCTACTTGCTGTGTAGGTTGAAAATTGGTCCTCCATTTCACTTAACTTTACTGTTTAACAAACTGCTGACGTATGCGAATGAGGTATGCGATTAGGCTTATTCGGGTGATTGAACAAATGCGGATGGTTCAATCGTGCGACTGAACAAATGCGGATGAGTCAGTCTTCCAAATGAACTAATGCGGTTGAACAGTTGAATGAGGTTCTCGGTCGTACGAATGAGGGTACGAATGAGTCCAGTCGTGCAGTTGGAGAATACGAATGAACTCAGTCGTGCGATTGAGCCAATCATGCGACTGAACTTGCTGAAGTTTGATGATTCGTAGGTTAAACGTGTCTTGGCCGTAAAAAATCGAATTTTCACAACCCTAATCGCCGTATGCCGGAAAAACTAAACTTTAAGGTCAGGAAACGTCTAAGACTCCGTTAGACACAAAAAGATTGCGTTTTTGATGAAAAAAACAAAATTTTTGTATCAAAACTATTGAATCAACATGTAATCAAGAGCCAAGGCTCTGATACCACTTGTTAGGATCTGGTATTTGAACGAAATACCAACTGATTAACGTGTTAAACCAAACCAAATAGTACGGAATCCTATTTGATTGGCGATCCAATCAGTGAGAACGCACATAGAAACAATAATGTATTGAATCTAACGTCCGGAATCGATTAGGAATCGACCTACAGCGTTGTATGAACTTGGAGTACGAACTTAGAGGCTTCTGGAGGCTATGGTATGTCTGGAGTGAAGTGGATTGAATGCTTCTCAATACTTATGTTTTTCCACAAATTAGGAGGTATTTATAGGTTAGGGTTGCTCATTCGAGCGACTAAACCATGAGCTTGGTTCATTCATGCGATTGAGCCATGCGATTGATCCGTTCACATGACTGAATGTTAGTCGTGCGAATGAGTCAGACGCATGAAGCTGTTCAGGCGTATGGACTATTTAGGCGCATGGACACTTAGTCGCATGGCCATTCGGACGCATGACCATTGTTTGGGCGCATGGTCCAGTCGGACGCATGAGAACTTCACTTAACCAAGTTTGAATGTTTTTATTATTATAACATTATGCACATCAATTCAAACACTCATAAACCTATATAATCTAGTCAATATGCGTTACACAACTCATTAACGAAATATTAGACAATATAAATCAACCAAACATTATCGTTTCATTAAGTACCCATTATTACATAAGTGCAAGAAATTTAACACATAATACATTGAGATTAGGATCTAGGTACATAAGTGTATCAACAAGATGTAAACGGGTGTCACGATCAGACAAAATAGACACCGACACACCATGACGAGTTACAATTCCTTGATGAACAGATCCGTCAAACTCTCAGATGAATATGTCTCGCGGATCGGTAGGAAGTGAGCACTCTTCGTCAAACGGTCAACTATCACTCATATGGCATCATACCCTTTGGGGTACGCGGCAGCTTTGTAATGAATCCATGGTGATGTGCTCCCACTTCCATTCCGGTATATCCAAAGGTTGGATCTTTCATATGGCTTGGTCTTCACATGTAGAAAGTAAGGCATTTACTCACATACTCCACCATATAGTGTTTCATACCCGCCACCAATAATCTTTCTTCATGTCTTGATACATCTTCATGGCACCGGGATGAATGGAGTATCGAGTCTTGTGAGCTTCATCCATAATCTTCATGCATAGATCCCCAAAATGAGGAATCCATATTCGTCCAAATCGGGTTCCAACACCAAGCGTGTTTTCACCCAATTCCGCAACCAGACCTCTCATTCTTTCAGAGTTAAGAGATCTTCTTTCAACGCTTCATCTTGTAACTCTTGACTTGCTTCATCACATCCAAGGTCATGATCAACTGATAAGCTTTCACCCGAATCGGTTTGGGTCTCTCCTTCCGGCTAAGGGCATCCGCCACCACATTGGCTTTGCCCGGATGGTAATGGATCTCGCAATCGTAGTCTTATGAGCTCCAACCATCTCCTCTGCCTCATGTTCAGGTCCTTCTGTTCGAAGAAGTACTTCAAGCTCTTGTGGTCAGTGAATATGGTGCACTTTGTCCCGTAAAGGTAGTGCCTCCAAATCTTTAACGCAAAGACCACGGCTGCTAGCTCCAAGTCATGAGTAGGATAATTAACCTCATGAACCTTCAGCTGTTAGGATGCATAGGCTATAACCTTTCCTCTCTGCATTAACACACACCCCAACCCCGAGTAGAAAGCATCTGAATAAACTACCAAATCTTCACTTCCATTGGGTAATGACAGAACTGGTGCTTGAGTTAATCTCGCCTTCAATTCTTCGAACGCCTTCTCTTGAGCTTGACCCCATACAAACTTCACATCTTTCTGGGTCAACTTAGTTAGTGGAGAAGCGATCTTAGAAAAGTCTTAGATGAATCTTCTGTAGTATCCCACCAAACCTAAGAAACTACGAATCTTGGATGGCGTCTTTGGAGACTTCCATTGCATCACTGCCTCCACCTTTGCCGGATCCACCATGATCCCGTCAGGATTCACCACGTGACCCAAGAATTGAACCTCACACAACCATAACACGCACTTGGAGAACTTGGCGTACAACTTCTCCTTTCTCAACGTCTCTAGAACCTCCCGAATGTGACCGGCATGCTCTATCTCGCACTTCGAATAAATTAGGATATCATCATTAAACACAATCACTGATTTATCCAACATCGGCCGACACACTCGATTCATCAGATCCATAAAAGCAGCTGGCGCATTGGTCAAACCAAATTACATAACGAGGAACTCGTAGTGATTATAATGCGTGCAAAAATCTGTTTTAGGGATATCCTGCTCCTTCACTTTCAACTGATGGTAACCAGATCGAAGGTCTATCCTTGAAAACCAACTGTCAGCTTGAAGCTGATCAACTAAGTCATTAATTCTTGATAAGGGATAGCGGTTCTTTATCATCAACTTATTCAGCTCACGGTAGTCAATACACATCCTCATACTACCATCTTTCTTCTTTACGAATAAGACCGAAGCAACCCAAGGAGAGATACTCGGTCTAATAAAACCCTTATCAAGTAGCTCTTACAACTGCTCCATCAACTCTTTCATCTCAGTCGGAGCCAACTGATACGGTGCCTTGGCAACACGTTGGGCACCCGGTATCAGATCAATCTGAAACTCGATCTCACAGTCAAGTGGCACTCCTGGTAAGTCTTCTGGGAACACATCTGGAAAGTCACACACAACCAGGACATCAGACAGTTATGGTGTTGGTGTTTCCACATCTTTCACATAAGCCAAGTAGGCACTACATCCACACCTCATGAACTCTCCCACCACCGCTATTGAGATTACTTTTGGAATCATCATGACCCGATCACCATAAACCGTTACCGAACTCCCGTCAGGCGCTACCAAACGAATCATCTTCTTGTGACATATAATGTTCGCGTCGTAGTCCGCCAACCAATCTATCCCAAGAACCATATGAAAACCACCAAAGGTCATCACGAATGGTCTAGCCGGAAACTTATGACCTTCTAATTCCACATCACATCCTTTTATCATCTCAGAAATCCTGGTAGACTTACCTATGACAGTTTCTACATCAAAGGGTGCATCTATATTCTTACTACTAACAGGAAGTTTAGCACAGAAAGCAGCAGAAATAAAACTTTTACTTGCACCCAAATCGAATAACACAGAGGCTAAATTTTGGTTTACTAGAAACGTACATGACATGACATTAGGGTCTTCCTAGCCTCCTCCTGCGTCATTGTAAACACTCTGGCACTCGCCCTCGGTCCTTCACCTCCAGTCTTCTTCACCTTATAACCCTCAGCCCTTGGCTTCTTATAGTCTCTACTCATGTGGCCCTTCACGCCATAGTTAAAACATCGAACCGTATGGCCGTCCTTTTCTATATGCCCCGTCTTCCCGTATTGAAGCATAAGTTCGATCCCAGCCTACATTCTCCATTATGCTCCTTTCGACATCTTCCACGCATCTTCGACCCTGCACCAGATGTGACCACACAGTGGTCATCCACCCATGCCTTCTTGTTACTCGTTGGGGCACCACCTCAACCAAACCTTTTCCAATTCCAATTCCGGTCACCACTCCCTTTCTTGCTACCTTCACCACCACCACCGTTCTTTCATCATACAATCTCCCTGCCAAATCAACCGCCGACCTAAACATGCTCGATCTGGCAGCAATCATGTGCCTGCGTATATTTGCTGGCAAGCCCTGGATGTACCTCTTGATTTTTCATGACAAGGGTGTCACTTGGTCCGGCACCAGACGTGCCATCTCATTGAACTTGGTGGTGTACTGCTGATGTGTCATCGTCTCCGCCTCCAACTGCAGGAACTCTCTCTTAACTTTGTCCATTTCCCTGTGAGGACAGAACTTCTCAATTACCAACTTCTTCAGCTCCAACCATCTTATCCTCCCAATTGCCCGACTACCCTCAGCTTCGACTATATTGTCCCACCAACACAGAGTTGAGTCCATAAATGAGTGGGCAGCAAATTTCACCTTTTGGTCTTCTCGGCACTCGCTGATATTCAGAACAACTTCCATTTTCTTACCCATTGGTGAGCAGTAGCAGCAGTGCCATTACATCAAAAGTAGGGGGCTTGCACCTTTGAAACGCCCCGTAGTTACAGCCTCGTGCCGCCTCCAGCGTAGGCTCTTCTTCTTCCTATTCTTCTTCGTCAATAGACAGAACAGTCTCAGTCTTAGGTGTTTCCTTTCGCCCATAGGTCTACTCTTTTCCCTTCTTTCCCCATCTCTAACAGCCTTTATCACTTCGGTTACCACAGACGATAGGATTGTCTGCATGACTTGATGCACTTCCTCCACAACTGCCTCTTTCACTAAGGCTCTCAGATTAGCACTCTCATCACCGCCCTCTAGATGAGGGGTCTCTAGTTCTTCATAAACCATCTTTTCGGCTCTAGGCCTTCCTCTCATGACTCGTGGTTCAGCACCACGTCCTCGACCATGTGAAAGATTCAAACACCAACACGGTCATTCAAGGGAACAGCTCAGTTTATGTCAGGTATAGTAAGTCCCTAATTATAGTGGCCAGTTGTGATTAGCCACTTACTTTACTCTTCATACCCCAAGCATTACCTGTCCTGACTGCATCAGTATCTAAATCTACCAGCAACACATACTTTAAAACATGCGCACATAATACCGGTTATCATTAAGAAAATACTTGATGGCACGTAGCTACTCGGACTGGCATCCCTTCCCTTTCCGTCCTATTTTCAGTTTAACTTTAGGTTTATTTTGAAAATTTACCCATTTCACTTAAACTTTAGCTCTGATACCAACTTGTAAGGCTCCATTCCCGGGACGCTTACAGCTGGCCAATCATTGCTCAAAAAACATAAAATTAAATTTAACTTTCATAAAAACATCACAACGGAACATTAAAATAACTTTTTCTTTCATAAAAACTGCTTTTGCAAGTTAATACAATCATTTATTACACATTTTTATTTGTTCGCATTACAATGCAAAAACAATAACAAAAGAATGCCATCCAAAATGCCAAGTAGCTGCCCCGCGTCATCCTCAGCAATGCTCACCTACCAACTGGAAGATGCATAAAAAGTCAGCGTTGCTGAGTGAGTTCTAGTTTTATAATAAAACATACTTTTACTTTCATTAAACCGTTCTTTAATTTTGCATGTGATCACACATCATAAATACAAATAGTAATATCATTATTATCTTCATCATTCATTCATTAACCTTCCTTCATTCATCGTACATCATTATCATTCTTATTCATTACTTTCATTCCATTCCATCAAACCATGAACCTTACCCTACCGTCATGCATAAAGCTGGTACTGGGCCGGGCTCCATCATAGACCCCCCGTCATGGCGCACAGTAGCCTGGCCACAGTACCTAGGGTAAGTTCAGGTGTACCATTATCATGTGCTATACCCTCCGTCATGCCTAAAGTTGATACTGGGCCGGAGTCCATCATTGACCCGTATCATGGTGCACAGCAGCCTGGCCATAGTATCTGGGGTAAGCAACAAAGGTTCTATACATATGGTCAATCACAAAGAAGGATCCCAATGTGCATCCTTCTGGGGTAGCTAACCAACACACCGTTTGTTGGAGCATATATAGTCATATATAGTGTGTCCGTCGCTTGTCGAATAGTCTAGGCTTAATGTTATACACCTGATATGTTGTAAACACATGAAACTGGTTCATTCGCAGGAGCATATGCGAATGAGACTCAGTTGTACGACTGAGCCATGCTAATGGACCAGCCGTGCGAATGAGAGATGCGATTGGGACATTCGTAAGACTGAACCATAAGTATGGTCCAGTCGTATGATTGAACCATACGCATGGTCTAGTCGTACGATTGAACCATACGCATGGTCCAATCGCACGAATGGGCCCAGTCGCATCTAATATGGGCCGAGGCCTATATATACCAGTTTCAATATGTAGAGAGAAGGGGATTGAGAGGAAGTCTGCCCAGAGCCTAGGGCTGCCGGATGAGAGGGGAGATCGTGATCGATCTTCCCATTGCCAAGAGTCTTGATTCTTATGTTGTAACGAGCTTGTAATCGTTAGGTTTTTATCAATGAAACCAATATTTGATAGTTCGTGTTATTCATTTGACTTTTGGTTTTGGGTTGTTCATCCTTCCGTTAAGAACATGCTCGGATGTTTATCGATTCCGAAAACTGACTTCACAATTGGTATCAGAGCCGGTTACTGCTGGAATGATCTAACAATCATTCTAGCAACCCGAGCTCTTGATTTCTGGATTGAATTTCAGATCTTGACGTTAAACCCACTTCGTGTTCTTCGTGTTTTGCTCAGATCTTGTTACGTGTGTTGCTTCTATGTTGAAATCGAATTCGAAACCACGTTCCTGCCACCCTTTCGAATCTGATGATGTCTACTTTGTTTCGGTTCATGTTGAATTCATCAGATTAGGGTTTTGGGCAGCCCTGGCGGCTGCAGATCTGAAAATCTGCGTGCAGACCCGTTCATGCGATTGGGCCATGCGAATGGACCATTCGTATGACTAGACCATGCGAATGAGCCATTCGTACGACTGGACTAGTCGTATGTTCAGTTGTGCGACTGGACTAGTCGTATGTTCAATCGCACGAATGAGCCATCCGCATTGACTCATCCGCATTTGTTCCAGACCAAATAAAAAAGAGTCTGGAACAGCTTCTTGCACGGATTTGAAGATGAGCAAAGCATATTCACCCAGAGGTTTGTTTGTCAAATAAGTTGATGTGTACCCCATTATTCGTCGGATTTCTAGAATAGGTGAATGTAATTGGAACACGAAAGAGAGAAGAGAAGATGTCAGCAGTTGGTGCTGATTTTGTGGGGTAGTCAGGAGCATCTGACTACTTATGGGCCAATCAAGTTATATTTATCCGCACAGAAAGGATTCTGCTTCTTAGGGGAATCCTTGTATATAGAAAGTGAAGACGCAATCAGAAAGTGATGATGTGAACCGGTTTCGATGATGAATCTCGTGCATGCTGATTTGGTTGATATTGTCAGCTGTGGATTGGAACCTTCAACCTTTTGCCCAATACACCGTGTCAAGACGCAAGGAGAGCACAATGTCTATATATTGGGATATGCTGAATGTGAGGGGGAATTACTACAGGTGGTGATGTTAATCAAGTTAGCCTGTGTGAAGATTGAAGCAATGGAAAACTGTTCATGTCATCATCTGGAAAAATCAGTCATATGGGGAATCTTGCTGCTATGATAGTGTTCTACAAAGTAAACGAAAGCTATTGTGCCTAAATTCATTTTCAGGGATATGGTAGTAACCTGACGGATCGGCAACGTTGGCTAATATGGTTTTTGTTTGATTCTATTGGCAACCAGAGCAAAGATTGACTGAAGATTGTAAGAGGTGTTATCTACTATTCGCAAGCAACGTCCAAGGGGGAATTTGTTGGAGCATATATAGTCATATATAGTGTGTCCGTCGCTTTTCGAATAGTCTAGGCTTAATGTTATACACTTGATATGTTGTAAACACATGAAACTGGTTCATTCGCAGGAGCATATGCGAATGAGACTCAGTCGTACGACTGAGCCATGCTAATGGACCAGTCGTGTGAATGAGAGATGCGATTGGGACATTCGTAAGACTGAACCATAAGTATGGTCCAGTCGTACGATTGAACCATACGCATGGTCCAGTCGTACGATTGAACCATACGCATGGTCCAATCGCACGAATGGGCCCAGTCGCATCTAATATGGGCCGAGGCCTATATATACCAGTTTCAATATGTAGAGAGAAAGGGGATTGAGAGGAAGTCTGCCCGGAGCCTAGGGCTGTCGGATAAGAAGGGAGATCATGCTTGATCTTCCCCTTGCCAAGAGTATTGATTCTTATGTTGTAACGAGCTTGTAATCGTTAGGTTTTTATCAATGAAACCAATATTTGATAGTTCGTGTTATTGATTTGACTTTTGGTTTTGGGTTGTTCATCCTTCCGTCAAGAACATGCTCGGATGTTTATCGATTCTGAAAAACCGACTTCACACCGTTGGGCTAACACCCTACGATGGGGCGTGTCCCGACATACAAGGCTTGCAAGACTTTCTTTACTTTCCATCGTTCATTAATGCATGCATTCATTCATCATGTTCCTCTTTCATTATCTTCCACTTTACGTTACATAATACTTTCATTTCATTCATTAACATTCAACATAAAGCATGGGAAAAATAAACATACATAATACTAAGGAACATCATCATACATAATCATCATCATCATACAGGACATCATACATACATAGCATACATCACATACATCATACATACCATCATGCATGACATCACACACATCATGATAAAGCATCAAACATATATCATAACATCATGCCCATCCTATCATCTATGACCTCAAAAAGTCAACTTACATAGCCCCCGAAAATCTCCCAAGTCAAAGCCTAAACTTCACTTTCTCCAGAAAGTCAAAAACTATTCTAACTGTTCAATAGCATTTGTCTTTTGTTCATCCGCATTTGCCATAGTTCATCCGCATTTGTTCATCCGCATTAACTTTACTCATCCGTATTTCCCATACTTAGTCAATGTTCATCCGCATTTCATCCAATATTCATCCGCATTGACTTACTTAGTGGTTAATTCTCATCCGCATTTAACTACTCATCCGCATTGACTTCCAGTACTCATCCGCGTTGACTTACTTAATAGTTAATGCTCATTCGCATTTAACTGTTCATCCGCATTGACTTCCATTACTCATCTGCATTTCTTCTGTATGCTTAGGCAGATTCTAAAACTTAAAAATATGAGCTCTGAACATCAGATCTTAGTTCCTAATCACCATCTATCATGTGCTAAGCTTAGTATTACATTCAAAGCCTTAGAAACACAACCATACATCAACGATCATGAAGATAGTCCAACATCACATCATAACACCATTATACACACAGTCATACATACAGGTTCGAAACCCAGTTAAATGAAAACATACATTCATGCATTTCCAGCCCCAAAACAGTTAAAAACCAGTAAAAGAGGGGTTCTAGAACTCACCTTTGCAGCTCTTGAGTATGGCTTCTTCCAAACTCGTTTGCAATTGAGTTCAACCGCCTAGAAACCCACTAAAAACACACCCGAACACGTACCAACACACATAAGCATAAACCCGAGGATAAAACCAGTCAAGAACATCATGAACACATGAATTCTTACCTTGAATTCGAATTCTTCTTGTTCTGATTTCTAAAACCAAGAGTTCTCTGCTGCACTTGCTACTTTCTCTCTCTCTAAAATCTGAAGATTGTGTGTAGAGAGAGTGATGGGCGGTAATGCGACCTTTTACACTCACTTTTCAAACATTTTGTCATTTTCGACACTTTTTACCCCTAGACTTGGGTCTTATTCTTTTCCTTCTTTTTCTTCGCTTTATTCATTATTTCTTTGTCTGTAAAATAACCAGGCATACACTACACTCAAAATGGCCCTTATCCAGAAATCTGAGTGTGAAATGGGGACAATGACTTAAGCACCTATCATCACCCCAGAAAACTTCAAACAATGGAGCGGACATATTGAAGGGTTCATCAGATATCAAGACAACGGAATATGGAAATCTATAGCCACTGGCCCTTACAAGCCAAAGGTTGCAGCACCTGCTAGAGGTAGTGCAATGATAGAGAAGGCAGTGGAAGATTACTTTGAAGAAGTACATAGATGACTTGATATTGATGGCAAGGCCATGGCTATTCTGATGACTGCTATACCCAACTCCATCATGGTGGGGTTTGAGCATTGCCAGTCAGCTATTTGACGCCTTAACCAATGTGTACACAACCTCCAATGACTCAAAGAAAGATTCACTGAAGTAACAATTTGAGAACTTTACTTACATTGCTGGAGAGACCCTGAGCCAGAAATACTTCAGGTACATGGATCTTATCTCCTCCCTTTAGTTTGTAGGAGTAACTCCTGAATTGAAAGATCTCTCAAGGAAATTCATGAGTGCACTTCCAATGAGTGGACTATCTACTATGTCTTTATCAAGAGGACAAAAAATCTGAACTCCCTCTCCATGTATGAATATATGACATTCTAGATGAATACTATGTCGAGATGGAATACAAGAGTGGCCGCCAAGTGAGTAGACCTTCAAGCCTTCTTGCTTGCAACGCACTTATGGTTAAAGAAGGCTTAAGACCCCCACAACCTCAGCAGTACCTGACACATCCTCAACAATCATCATGTTATCCTGGGCCTTACATTACATTTCTCGAGACTCCAAGGTCTCAACAAGCTCAGCCGAGTCCTTTTCAAGACAACTGTGCTTTTGTCTCAAGAAGCGGACACTCTGGTGATTGTCAGTTTTGCTTTGAAGATCTGGAGTGTTTTAGCCCAGATGATGTGGAATACATGGACATAGTCCAATAAATGGCTCTGTTAACCTACAGGGCAAAGAAGTTCTTCAAAAGAACTGGAAGGCAGTTCCCTCAAAACCCAACTAGCAGCAATTTTGGGTTCGACAAAGCAAAGGCCAAGTGCTACAACTGTAACCAGCTGGGTTATTTTGATAGAGAATGCAAAGCTCCCAAATCAAATTCAGGATCTACTCATGCCTCCACATATCCTACAACACCTAAAGCTATTGGAAAGTCAACTGAGTCAGCTGCTGTGGCTCAAGAAGTTGATTGGAGCTTTATGGTACAAGATGTCACCCCTGCTCAAGCACTCATGGCTGGAACAAACAACTCAAAGTATATGTTGGATCAAGAAGAAGGCTAATGCAACCAAAACTTTATCACTTAAAGTTATTTTGGTGCTGCATGCAAAAGGCTTCCGAAGCTTAGCATGGAACTTCTAAAGGTTGTAGAGTTCTTCCGAAGACAAAATGAAAGATCAACTTCCGAAGACAGAACTCGACTTCGAAGACAGAACTCGACTTCCGAAGACAGAACTCGACTTCCGAAGACAAGTGCATACTTTCGAAGTTCAAGACTTAGAAGAATAAAGTAAAGACCAATTCCGAAGTATGATGAAAAGAAGAAGTCTCCAAGACTTGGAAGAAGCAGCCTCTTCCGAAGTATAAGTGGCTTCGGAAGTACTAACTCTTCCGAAGCCACTTAACCTTCGGAAGACACTGCTATGAACCAGTGGACACAAGTATGGTCTCTGACACTCCGCTGCAGACTTCTGATACAGCATGGCTTCTTCCTAAAGAACCATGTTGTTGACCATACTTTATTCCATTGTTCACCCTTTTCATGATAGTACATGTTATCAACTTTAGTTGGTGACAAAAGATAAGTCAGGGACATGTCCTGACTACCAAATCTCAGATAAGACTTTATCCAAGATACCTTAATCTTTAGTCTTGTAGTATAGACTTTAGCTATAGGATCCCAGCTGGTATCAAAGTATATCTGGCTGTAGATAGTATTATATATAGGTTCTCCTTGTAATTCATAGACACACAGATCATCTGCTTGTAAGAATCTTGTATTTTGAGTTGAGAATCAATATATAAAAGTATCTTGAAAATTATCTTTCTATGTTCTTAGTTAGTTTATATATTGTGATCAACTCTTATTGATTCTTCATATATCCGAGTGCTGTTGTAGGTGAGTTTGAGTGAAAACTCTATGCTTAAGTGACAAACACAGATCCTGCAATTGGTATCAGAGCTTCTCAGGCTCTTGATTGTGTGATTTTACCATCCAAATCAACCTGTTTTTACTCCTCCCTACCACTCACTCACTCAAATGGCCCTTAAAAAATCCAAGGTAGAGATGGGAACAATGACAAAAGCTCCCATCATTACCCTTGAAAACTTCAGGTTTTGGAGTAGAAGAATAGAAGGCTTCATTAGATACCAAGACAGCAGACTATAGAATTCCATTATCAACGGACCGTACAAACCAAAGGTGGCATCACCCGGTGGAAACGGTGCCATGATAGAGAAGGCTATCGAGGACTATTCTGATGAAGACAGAAAGAAGATGGACATCGATAGCAATGCTATGACTATTCTCATGACTGCAATACAAACTCTATTATGGTGGGGTTCGAGCATTGCAAGGCTGCCAAAGAATTGTTTGATGCACTTGCTCAGATGTACTCAAGCTCCAACGACTCAAAGAAGGACTCACTGAAGCAGCAGTTCGAGAACTTCACTCATATTGCTGGAGAGACCCTCAGCCAGTAGTACTTCAGGTATATGGATCTTATCTCTTCCCTTCAGTCTGTGAAGATCACTCCTGAACTCAAAGATCTCACCAGAAAGTTCATGAGTGCTCTTCCCAACGAGTGGACATTCTACTGTGTCTCTATCAAGAGAATAGAAAATTTGAACACTCTTTCCATGACTGAACTCTACGGCATCCTTGATGGATATCGCCTAGAGATGGAGAGTAACAAAGGCCACCAAAAAAGCAGACCCATGAGTCTTCCTGCTAGCAACGCTTTAATGGTTGCTAAAGGCTCATTAACCCCTCAACCTCAGCATTTCCTGACTTATCCATCAACACCTCCTGCTCTTCTAGACCTTACATCATTTCCTGAGACTCCAAGGTCTCAACAAGCTCAACACAACTCCTTCCAAGAAAGTTGCCTTTGTTTCAGGAAGTGGACACTGAGGAGATTTTCAATACTGTTTTGATGATCTTGAGTGTTTCAGTCCAGATGATGTAGATACATGGACATTGTCCAGCAGATGGCTCTCTTAACTTACAGAGTGAAGAAGTTCTTTAAGAGAACTGGAAGGCATTTCCCTCAAAACCCAACTACCAGCAAGTTTGGGTTCGACAAGACCAAGGCAAAGTGTTATGATTGTAACCAACTGGGTCATTTTGCAAGGGAATGCAAGGCTCCCAAGACCAATCCGGGAACCCCACAGGCCTCCACACATCCCTCAACCTCAAAGCCCACTGAGAGGTCAACTGAAACAACTATAATGGCTCAAGAAGTTGACTGGAGCTTCATGGTACAGGATGTGACTCCTGCTCAAGCTCTCATGGCCGGAACAGATGATGCCCAGGTATATAAACATCTCTGTACTCCAGCCTGTATAGCTAAAGTTAAACTTTATCTGGACTACAATATGGAAATCAGGTCTGATATTGAGTCTTTAAATATTCTAAAATCTGATTTTAAAAGAACTGAATCTGACTATCAAAATAAAATTGATGAGTTAGAGAAAACTGTATCTCTTTTAAAACATGAACACACCAACTACAAGACTCAAATCAAGGATCTGATATCCAAATTGTTTGAGGCTCAAGCCCAGCTTGTCACTGCTGGGGCTCAGGCTAGGAAGCATGCTATTTTTGAGCAGAACTTCCAAGCTATTCTTACATCATCCTCCCACTCCAAACTCTGTTATCAAAACAAAGAAGGGTTGGGAACCAATGAAATCGCTCCGCCATATTCCTATGAGTCTATTGGATAGCCTAGATGTGGTACTGAAGAGCAAGAGGTTCCAACTGCTGACCCTTCCTTTCCAGAGTTGAAGGATGAGGTATCAATATTGGCCACCACCTGAAGCAACAGGTAGATGTACCCATCTCCTCCTATGAAGATCACATCCTAACCACTAAAGCTAGAAGAAGCAGAGCTAAAGCTGCTAGAAGAACCGCCAAGAAGGTGGCTGAGTCCAAACTGAAGATTGACCCCAAGCAGAAGGGTGTCTTTATCTCAGCTGGATTCCAAGTGGTAGGTACTTCTGATTCAGGAAAGGAATGAAATACCAGCATTCCTGTCCTACCAAAGGATCAAAAGTTGAAGGAAAAAGTTGCTGATGAAGAAATGAAGCCCAAGAAACAGCAACCCTCACTTTCCTAAAAGACTAACATTGCATGCATCATGTGTGGCCTACAAAATCACATGGCAAAAGATTGTTACTACAATCCTACAAACACACATTATGAAAATAATGTCAAGAAAGAAGTAGTCAAGGAAGGTTTGACATTTGGACCTTTTCAAATGGTTCAAGTAATGAAAAAGGGAAAGCTAGTCTCGGAAGCCAGGTTGCTTTCGGAAGAAACTCCTTCTTCCAAAGGGAAAATGGCTTCGGAAGCCAGAGCTACTAAGGTTCGGAAGAACAAGAAAGCTCCCTTGAAACCATCCAAGAAGAAGACTGCTTCGGAAGAAAAGGTGATGAAGGCTTCTTCCAAAAAGAAAGAAGCTTCGGAAGAAGGCCATGCTGCAAAAGCTTCAACAAGCTCATCCTCCAAGGTCAGCCAAAGGGTGGACTGGAAGATCAAGGAAGATGCTGCAGCCTGAACCTCTTCTTTAAAGACCTTTATTGAACCCCCATGCATAACTTTTGGTTCAATTATGTCATTATCCTTGGAAGAACCCGAGACCAACAAGGCTTGGGCTTCCAAACAAAACTAACAATCTCATCTTATGTGCAGGGACATCCATTTGACAAGAACAACAATGTATGGATTGTAGATAGTGGATGCTCATGCACATGACAGGGAAAGATCTCTACTTCAACAGTTTAGATCATGATGGAGGTCCTGTCCAATTCGGAGGTGAGGCCGGAGGATATATGGCAGAGGGAGTATATCCAACAGTAAATTAAAAGTTGACAAAGTCCACTTTGTCAAGCAGCTTGAACACAATCTGTTAAGTGTTTCTAAATTATGATCAAAAGCACCAGATGCTTTTCACAGAACATGAGTGCATTATCCTCAAACCAGGGATGACAATTCCTCCGAATTGGTGCTTCTTAGATCTCCCAGGAAAGGGGATATGTACAAGCTAGATATGAACAATGCTTCCCCAATGGGTGAAGTATCATGCTTTCTTTCCAAAGCTGATAGTGATGAGTCAACACTATGGCATAAACGTATATGTCATGTAAATTTTAAGACAATGAATAAATTGGCTAAAAATAACTTGGTACATGGATTGCCTAAAAAGGAGTTTTTCTGCAAAGATAACTGTGTTGCATGCCTGAAAGGGAAACAACACAGGACATCTCATAAATCCAAATGTGTTAACTCTATCACTACTCCATTACACTTACTGCACATGGATCTTTTTGGTCCCACAAGTATAATGAGCATTGGAAGGAAATCATACTGCCTTGTGGTAGTTGATGATTTTACAAGATTCACATGGGTATTCTTTTTAAGAACTTAAGATGAAACTGCTGAAACATTAAAATTTTTTATTCTTAAAATAGAAAATCAAATTGATCACAAGGTTAAAATCATTAGAAATGATCAAGGGACTAAGTTTAAGAACTTCGTTCTTGACTCATACGGTAACTCAAAAGGATTGCCAGACAATATAGTGCTCCCGGAACTCCTCAACAAAATGGTGTTGCTGAGAGGAGGAATATATGACACTTATTGAGGCTGCTCGAACTATGTTAGCCGATTCAAAGCTACCTCTAACATTCTGGGCAGAGGCAGTCAACACTGCATGCTATGTGCAGAACAGAGTTCTTGTAGTTAAGCCACATGGAAAGACCCCTTATGAGCTATGGAACAAGAGGCCACCGTTCATTGGCTTTCTAAGGTCTTTTGGCAGCAGGTGTACCATACTTAACACAAAGGACAATTTAGCAAAATTTTCTAAAAAGTCGGATGATGCTATTTGTGTTGGACGCTCTTCTAGCTCCAAAGCTTACAGAGTATACAACATCAAGAATCAACAATTTGATGAGTCATCCAATATAGTTGTTAATGAGCACACTCCTTGTGTTAAGGGGAATGGCCCTGATCATATTTTTTATTTAGAATTGTTTCCAAACTATTGTAAACCATCTTGTGAGAATGTTTCAGCTGGAACAGGTGCTTAAAATGATGCTGATGCTACTGCTAATGATCAACTGTTTGAGCTTCCCAGACCTAGTTCAAATTCTCCAAGTGCCACAATACACCAAGCTTCTACTATTCATAGATCTGATAGTCTATCTATATCAAGGAATAGTGAAGCTTCAACAAGTGAATCACTTACTGAGCCTTAAAACTCATCAGGTGATCCACCATAGCACCAGGCAGAAGGAAGTAGTATTTTGAAGGAACAGGCAACTGTTAATACTACTTCACAGCCAACCATTGATGATGTTCTCATTCATTCAATCAGTCCTCATTGAACGACTTTGAAACAACAGCTAGACAGATTGCTCCAGTTCCTGAGCAGAATATGTCCAACCTAGACTTATCTCTGCAACTGGAAGTGATTCCTCGTCTTAGGATTCACAACACTCATCCGACTAAGAACATCATAGGGGATGTCACTGAGGGTTTGAGAACAAGAGGACAGACTCATCAAGGAAATGTCTGCTTGTACTCATGCTTTCTATCTCAGATAGAACCCAAGAAGGTAGAAGATGCCTTGAAAGATAGTAGCTGGCTTGAATCGATGCAAGAGGAGCTGCTTCAATTCAAGAGACAGAAGGTATGGAACCTATGTCCGCTACCATCGGGTCAAGTATCCATAGGCACCAAATGGTTTTCAGAAACAAGAGAGATGATAGAGGCTTGATCATCAAGAATAAAGCAAGACTTGTAGTTCAAGGATACACTCAAGAGGAAGGAATCGATTATATTGATGTCTTTGCACCAGTTGCAAGACTTGAGGCAGTTAGGATCTTCCTTGCTTATGTTGCATCCAAGGACTTCACTGTCTATCAACTTGATGTCAAGTGTGCATTTCTATATGGGGATATAGATAGGAAGTCTATGTATGCCAACCTCCAGGATTTGAAGACCCACAACACCCCAACTATGTGTGCAAATTGGATAAAGCTCTGTATGGGCTGCACCAAGCACCTAGGCTATGGTATGAGACTTTGTCTTAGTTTCTTCTGACGAATGGCTACACTAGAGGTACCATTGATAAGACTCTCTTCATTAGAAAGTCTGGAAAGGACATCTTGCTCGTTCAAGTCTATGTCGATGACATCATATTGGTTCCTCAAATGACCAAATGTGTAAGGACTTTGAGAGCATTATGAAGAAAAAGTTTGAGATGAGTTCCATGGGAAAAATGGACTTTTTCCTTGGAATTCAGGTAAAGCAGATGAAGGAAGGGTTTTTCATTAATCAATCTAAGTATGTCTCTAACATCTTAGTGAGATTTGAAATGAAAGATTGCAAGCCTGCCAAGACACCCATAACCAGAAACCATAATCTTTGTCCTAACCTTGAGGGGAGGATATTGATCAACATCAATATAGGGTAATTATTGGTTCTCTGATGTATCCCACAGCTAGTAGACCTTATATCATGTTTGCTACTTGTATCTATGCAAGATATCAGGCTGTTCCAAAGGTGTCTCACCTAGCTGCTGTTAAGAGAATCCTCAGATACCTCAAAGGAGCACGTAAACTAGGTCTCTGGTATCCTAGAAACAAAGATTTCAATCTCTATGGATACTCTGATAGTGACTATGGAGGGTGCAATATTGACAAGAAATCAACAGCAGGAGGATGTCAATTTCTTGGTGGAAGGATCATCTCATGGCAATGCAAGAAATAATCATGTGTCTCTACATCAACTGCTGAAGCTGAATACATTGCTGTTGCTAGCTGCTGTGCTCAACTGCTATGGATTCAAAATCAGATGTAAGAATATGGATTCAACTTTATGAGTACTCCTATCCATATTGACAACAACAGTGCTATCGCAATTACTGAAAATCCGGTGAAGCACTCCAAGACAAAGCATATTGACATCAGGTATCATTTCATTAGAGATATTCATGAGAAAAATCTAATTAAGTTAATCAAAGTTGATTCAAATGAACAATATGCTGATCTGTTCACCAAAGCGTTTGATGAACAAAGATTTAAGTATCTCATAACAGCTATTGGGATGATAAACATTGATTAATTTAATCTCTTTTGAAAACCTTTTTAATATGTAAGTCTTGTGTCAATACAATTTAAGCCCTGTTATCAGAAATTCTCTCTGAAATTTTCTAAGTGTAAATTCCTTCCGAAGAGAAATTAACCTTCGGAAGACATTCTCATATCTTCCGAAGCAAAGTTTCTCAAAGGAGAACTTTCTTCTCGGAAGATTTTTTTGGCCTCGGAAGAAGCAATTGATTGCATATCAGATCTACTTTCGAGACTTACAGATTCTCCATTCGGAAGCAACTCTAAACTTCGGAAGCCAAGTTGGATTTGGAAGCAGGAATTGCCTTCGGAAGACAAGTTACCTTCGGAATGTTTTCCAGTTGGAAGAGAGATTCTACTGTGTAACGTAAATCTCTTGGATCCCACACTATAAAAAGCAAAGATTTTGTTAATGATGTCAGATTATTTAATTGATTTTAACCTTACCACCACTGTCAATTCATCCACTAAACCATCACATCACCTTATCCTAACCTCCATTACCGCCTTACCACCCTGTTTTAAATAATCTCGACTATTTAATTTCATCTTCTTACTTGCAATTTTTACTGCCCTAGAAATTTCTGCTCTCCAACTTTACCCAAGTTCAAAATCATCTACTTCACCTTTCCCAAATGGCACTCAACCCTCAACACAACCAAGTCACACTTCTTGATTCTTCAAGAGATACTGACTTCTCTGAAATTATCTCCTTTCTCACCCAATCAACCTACTACACTGCCCTTACTGTTAATCCTACTGTTACTCCAACCAAATGGTAGAATTTTAGGAAAATAGTCAGGTGAACCCTAAATGGGATTCGTGTACTGTGGTCCAGCATCTGTGGACAGGAGTTGATCATCACTGAACAATTCATCAGGGAGCACCTTGAGCTTCACGATGAAAGAGCTCCTACTGAATTCCCAAAGGAAGATTTGGATAGCACTTATATCCTAATAGGATATGGTGGAGACATCAGC
The DNA here is from genome assembly GCA_025506515.1 of Flaveria trinervia. Classification (NCBI taxonomy): domain Eukaryota; kingdom Viridiplantae; phylum Streptophyta; class Magnoliopsida; order Asterales; family Asteraceae; genus Flaveria; species Flaveria trinervia. The sequence continues at coordinate 40,908,874 of CM046448.1, read as the reverse complement.
AAGTCGACTGTTTACAAGTTCAACTTCTCCTACAATTGGAAGTTCCTCCTGCATGTTGTTCTTCATTGCTTGTCCAACAAATCCGGAGGATGGGACAAATCCCTTATGAACTAGGATGCTTAGTTCATGGATTAATGAGAGGCCTGCGCTTCAACTACTCATGATTTGTGTTCTCAAATCTGATTGGGAATCTGAAAAAGGAAACATTCTTCATGTATCCTAGATTCCTTCAACACATAATCAACTGTGAGTTGGACCAGAGCATGCTTGTCTGTGTAGCTGCTCTGACTATCCCCCAAATGCAGCCTTCCATCTTCAGGACCTTGAAGAAGATGTCCACCAACTTCACTGGAAGTCACACTGCTCTGCTTCCAGGTATGATTGAGCGCATAGCTCCTGGTGACATCCTTGTTCACCCCACAGCTGATGAACCCACACCAGCAACTACCACCATAATGCCAACACTACCTTCTCCACCCATCACCATCACTTATCAAAGACGCCCCAAATGAACCCTTGTTTAATATACTCTGATTGAACAAGCTCCTCCTGTTCAATCCAAAAGGACTAGAGTGGAAACATGGGCTCCCACTCAGTTAGAGGTCTCTCCATCCTTCTCTTTCGACCTCAATTTGGCTTGAGTCTCCTCAGTCTCAAACCCAGGAGCCCAATACCCAAACCAACAGCCCTCAGAATGAGTATCTACACTCTTCTGAGCTGCCAATAAGGGACAGCCCCACCAGAGGCTCAATGCCTATAGATATTGACCAAAGTCCTGGGTCAATAGGCTTAACCTCCCTATCTTTCACTAACCTTCTATTCAAAACTGATGAAGAGATAACATCTCTCCATGGAAATGAAGTTGATCTACATTACCCACTTCATGATCAATAGAGCCCGGAGAAATCCCTTATCTCTAGCCCCCATCAGCAACCAATAACTGAGGTGAGTCCCACTATGTGGAGGGGACTCATGTAGATTCAGCTGCCACTACAGAAGGTGCCTCAATGGACCTTATGGATAGTGGTAACATCTCTCAGACTGAATCTACGGCAACTGAGCCCTTTGATGACTTTGAAAGAGACATCATTGCGCATGGGAAACCAGGGTGCCAAGAAACCACATCTGGTGGTGAGGCTGAACATACTAGGTATGTTACCTCATCTCCCCGTGATTCTTCAAAAGAAGATAAGGGAAGCATGCAACCCCTTGTTAAAGACCTTCTATCTAAAGTCTCAAACCTTGAATCCTTGGTTAGGACTTTAGAAGCAAGGTCTGCCACTCAGCAACTTGAGATTGATAATCTCAAGGCTCAACTAGCTGAGAAACAGACAGAGAGGTCTTAGGCATGTACCTATTCAGGTCTCACTAACTCTTCCTCTAGCTCATCTGGCTCTCAAGATGATGCTACCAAAAAGGGGGAGAATGTTCAAAGACAAATACATGAGGAACCACAGAGCCGACCTTCAACTTCAACATTCTTCTTCTCCCATCATCTCAGCAGCTGAGCCATCTCACGTCATTCTTCAGATTGACCCAAGGATGCTCAGTGATCTCTACAGACTCTTCACCAAGTTTCTGTTAAGATCCTCCTTTGAGCAGCCAAGCCATGATGCTGCAATGATCTACTTTGGAGCTGAAGAGCTTTAGAGGCTGACTGCACCTTCTACCACTGTGGAAGAAGTTGGTCAACCTAAGGTCCACATGGAACCCAAGATTCAATTCGAAGGGGAAATGGGGACTGATGGCCCAACAACTGAAACAGTTGGGACAGAATCTGCATCACCTCCAACTTCTGAAGCTGAAGTTAAAGTCTCGAAAGAACAAGCTGAATCTTCCGAAGCTAAAATGGAAGTTGCGGAAGGACTGTTCAAAATCTCCGAGGAACTGATCATCACAGATGCAATCCTGGAAATGGCATTTGAGGTGAGCAGTGAGGACTTTCCAATTCTACCACCATCCCAGACACCATCTCTGCCTCTCTCACAATCAGAAACCTCTCTCCAAGAACCACCACAGTCAGGATCTTCAAAAGACAAAGGAAAGAGGAAGATGACTTCAGAAGAGCTTCAGAAAGAGGAGAAGATTGAGAAACTCAAGAAGAAAGGAAGACTTCAGACTGAGAAGTTGCTAGCTGCCAGTACAAAAGCAGATGCTTCCAATCAGGAGGTTGTCATCAATAAAAGAAGAGAGCAGATAATTGACCAGCTTATTGAAATAGGAGCTGCCAATGTAGAAACACTCCTGCTACATTAGAAGAGTTGGTGGATCTGGAGAAGGCAACCATGCTTAAACTTGAGGAAGAAGCCAGGTTGGCCTTGGAGAAAGAAGAGGAAAAGAAACCAAAGGAGGCTAAATTGCAGCTAAGGAGAGACCGGGTGAACTTTCACTCTCCAGAGGCTTAAGCTTCAAGAACTTTCTCCACACAATGATGGTACGATCCTCTGGCTCTACAACAAAGAGCAGTATCAAATGGAGAAAGAAAGGAAAAAGGCTGCAAAAGAAAAGGCTAGAGAGAAGAAGAAGAAGGAAGAAGAAGCCAGGGTCACTGCCTCCAAGAAGCTCACTAAAAAAGCTGGATTAAGGTGTTGGACCAAAAGAAACAATCTCCGGATCAGAAAAACCTTAAGTCCCACAGACGTCACAACAACTGCTGAAGTCCACAAAGTCTGAAGACACAAGTGCTGAAGACAAAGTCTGAAGACAAGTGCTGAAGACAAAGTCTAAAGACACAAGTGCTGAAGACACAAGTGCTGAAGACAAAGTCTGAAGACAAGTGCTGAAGACAAAGTCTGAGACAACAAGTGCTGAAGACAAAGTCTGAAGACAAGTGCTGAAGACAAAGTCTGAAGACACAAGTGCTAAAGACAAAGTCTGAAGACACAAGTGCTAAAGACAAAGTCTGAAGACCAAGTATCAGACGTTGTCACAACAGCTGAAGAGGTCTTCTTCAGTAGTTGTGACGGTTTTCTTTCGGTAGTTTATGTTTTTCTTTTCAGTAGTTTTGTAAAACGACTGAAGAGCTTGTTCTTCAGTCGTTGTAGTTTCAGTAGTTTCGTATCAGTAGTTTTATGTTTTATACTTAGCACTTTGATATGTTCTCAGTAGTTGTGAACATTTCAGTAGTTTGTTAAGTTTTAGTTATTTTTGTAATAAATCTGCCAGATGTCACTATCCCGTGATATCAGCAGTGATTGCACTCTATATAGGAGTGTCAACCTAATTGTAATCTGTGAATGATTGAGCAGAAACATTTGATATTATTGAAAACATTCCTTTCACAGAATATATTCTTCGTTACAACCGTATTGTTCTTAATGCATACGAATATCAAATTCTTGCTATAATTTGTCTAATTCTTGTTTATTCCGCAGGTTACACTCTAATCCATCAAACTTGAGATCACTGATCCTGTCAAATGGTATCAGAGCTGGTTCATCATTGATCGATCTAATAATTGATCTGAAACTGCTATCCAAGATCCAAGTTTGATTGAATTAGCATTTTTGCAAGAAACGGTTATAGAGATTGAAATTTCTGTGTTTTTGGTCATTCATCCTGAGATTTATTCTTGGTTTTCATTGAGTCTGTTGTGGTCTGTGGAAAATCTTTTAAAAGCTTGAATAAATTGTATTTGGACCTAAAATGACTACTCCTTCCAATGATCCTCACAATACTGGTTCCTCAACCAAGCCTCCAATGCTGGTTAGGAGTGAGTATAACATATGGCAATGACGAATGCTCCATCACCTGTCTGTTAACAGCTCAGGTTGTTGGACATCAGTGGTACATGGTCCACACAAGCCTATGGTGAATAACCCGGAAACCAATCAAATGGTTTCGAAGAGGAGGAGCAATACTCAGATGAGGATAAGAAATTGTTTGAGATTGATGCAAAAGCCCATGGAATTCTGGCCATGGCACTGCCCAATGAAATCTATTCTGGGCTAATGCATTATGAAACTGCCCATGACCTCTGGAATGCCTTGAAAGAACAATTTGGAGGAACAGATGAGGTCTTGGCAAATAATAGAGAAATCCTTGCCCAACAATATGAGATATTCTCTCATAGGAAGGGTGAGACACTGACTCAACAGTTTGAGCGGTTCTCTTGTTTGATCTCTGAATTAAAAATGGTCAAACATGAGTACACAAATAGCCAGATGAATAACAGATTTCTCAGATCACTGCCTGAGAGATGGGACATATATACTATTGTCCTACGCTCCAGTGCAAATTTGGACAAACTATCTCTCACCCAACTCCATGGGAAATTGCTCACATTTGAGAGAGAGATAGAACAGAAACGAAAACTGTCATCATCTGGAAAGCTCACTGATGATTTTGTACCAGGAAACACTGCCTTAGTAAGTCATGAGTCAGAGTATGCAGGATCAGAATGCCACTATGATGAGCATATTGATTTCACCTCAAACAATTCTAATCATGCCTTTGTGAGTGTTGATTGTCATTCTGGTAATAATAGTGACAATCTATGCTTTATCATGGATGATTTGAAGGGAATTGCTGATGATGATTTAGAAGAGATGGATATTTTGAGCCAAATGGCCTTGATCAATAGATCTCAGAAATTCTACAAGAGAACTGGCAGGAAATTTCCTAGACTCTCTGACAAAACCAAAGTCGGTTTTCACAAGAGCAAGTTGAAGTGTCACAAATGCCACAGGCTTGGACACTTTGCAAGAGAGTGTAGATCAACTGGATCTAACACTTCTGCACCCTTTTTGACTTTTCCAAATAACAATTCACAATCCAAAGGGCAACATTTTGCTGGTTCTAGTCATTCATCACACCCTCAATCTCCTGCATATTTTGTTCCTCAGGGTCAAATGCCATATCCTTATCCTGCTATTATATGCCACAGTCAAATCAAGTTCAAGCTCCTATAGTACCACAATCTCATGCACTACCAGAACCTCAACCATCTCCATCTCAATCACAACCTCATCACAGCTTCTTCACACCTGGAGTCGTTGACTGGAGTAGCTTACCTGATAACTTGTCTGGTCACACTGAGCAATACTATGCTGGTGCTAGTCAACATGGTGGTGAACACCCTTTTGGAAATCTTGCTCTCATGGCCCTGGAGTCTACTGAGGGTTCCTGTTCAAATGCATCATCTTCACAGGTAACGCAGGTATCTTCAGAGGCTAAAGCCAAGTTATGTTCTGAATCATGCATAGCTGCCTTTGTCTCTATTAGAGAGGCAAATGTAGCATTAATAAATCAAAAACTTGAGTTGAGAAAACCATTTTCAAAAGAAAAGCTGAGTATGAGTCTGCTCTTAACAGTAAAAGTGATGAGATTTATAAGCTTAAATGCCAATTAAATGATGAAAAGGCCAAGCTAGAGGTTATTCTGGAAGACCACAGGAGTCTCAAAGAAAAAATTGCAGTGACCCAAGTTGAGTGTGAACGCTGGGTCTCATCATGCAAGGGATTTGAAATGCTTCTTAGCAAGCAAACTGCTTCAAATGTGAAGTTTGGCATTGGTTACAACCATACTGCTCCACCAACAGACTTTACTCCTAACTCCATAGTTAAGTCTGAAAGTGAAAGCAATCTCCAAACCACATTATCTTGTGTCATTCTCCAATGATAATCTAAGATCAGAGAATAATCTCAACAAATAAATTGACTGATGGTCTAACTACTGAGACTCATATGAAGTTGAGTACTTCAGATGTTGTTCCTCAATGTACCCCAAGTACTGAAAGAGACCCAACATCTGAAAAGCATTTCAAATCAGTTGAAATACAAGGACTAACAACTGCTGAGGAATCCATCAAACAGTCTATTAGGACGGATGGAAAACAGTTGAATTACCAATCTTCAGTTGTTACAAATCCTTTAGTACCTAGTACTGATAGGAGGAAAGTACTGAAGATCACACCTTCAGTAGTTTCCACTTCAGCAGTAAGATGTCCAAGATGAAGAATAAACCATGTGAAATTTGTGGTAAATTCAATCATCTATCTGATGAATGTTGGTACAAAAAGGGTTTAAAGCTCCAAAGGGATGAGCTCATTAAACTAGAAATAAATAAAAAAACTGAGTTTGAGACCAAGTTTGTACCACAATATCTCAACCTGATAAACCCAAGGCCTTACCCAAATCCACTAAGAAGGATACGGTTTATCAGAAGACAGCTGATATTGTTCCTCATGATAACATAAGACTAAGTCTGTGAAATCTAAGAAGGAGGAAATGGTGGGTCACAGGAACTCATCAAAAACAAGCTCTGGAGTGTCAAATGAACTGAAAGCTCGAGCTTCAAATCAGACACAGCTTGTTATGATGGTTCAGCATCTGTTGGGGAGAGTTAACCAACTTGAAGCCACTGTGACCAAACCACTGGAGAGGAATTCCAGGTCCAAATCTATTTCAGCACCATCTCCATCTTCATCAGTGTTAATCATGAGAAACCAGCTATGGTTAAATCTGTTGATAAAGTCAGTCCCAAAACCAAAAAGGTTTGGGTCTCCAAAGCTAACTAGTTTTTATGATTGTGCAGGGTTCTTCAGCATGCCAAAGAAGCATCTGGTATGTGGACGGTGGAGGATCCATGCACATGACTGGGAGCAGCTCTCTTCTTCATGATTACTCTCAGGGAAAGAAGGGATTTGTCTCATTTGGAAATGATGCTAAAGGTTACATCATTGGAAAGGGATTTGTGTCTAATGGAGATATTAGATTTGATGATGTCAACCATGTGGAGAATCTCAAATACAATCTGTTGAGTGTCAGTCAGATGTGTGACAAAGGACATGTTGCTCTTTTCACAAGCCAGAACTGTAGGATTCTGTCTTCCAAGGTTCTGAGCCTGATTGACAAAGTACTGGATGATAATACTCTCCTGAAGGCCAACAGGATAGGAAGATATATGCCTTGGATCTGTCAAAGAAAATTGAGTTAAGAGGCCATCCATGCTTGTTCTCCAAGGCCTCTCTCCAAGAATCTAAACTGTGGTATAGAAGGCTGGGTCATGTTAATCTCAAAAACATGAATCAGCTGATCCACAAGAGTTTAGTGAGAGGTCTTCCAATAAAGGAGTTCAATTGTGATGAAATCTGCACTGCATGCTTAAAAGGGAAACAACATAAAGTTTCATTCCCAACCATAGAAGAATCTAAGTCTAATGCCTGCTTACAACTACTACACATGGATCTTTTGGTCCTGTGAAGGTAATGAGTATGGCAAAGAAGAAATACTGTCTGGTAATTGTGGATGATTACTCTAGATATGTATGGACCTTCTTCTTGCATTCAAAGGATGAGGCTGCTCAGTCCATTATGAACTTTGTGTTACATGTTGAGAAGCAGTATTCCCTACCAGTTAAGTGTGTGAGGAGTGACAATGGTACTGAATTCAGAAACCACACTCTTGATGAGTTTTACTTGTCAAAGGGAATCAGAGGCAGTATAGCATCCCAAGGACTCCAGAGCAAAATGGAGTAGTGGAGAGAAAGAACAGGACCGTCATTGAAGCTGCAAGGTCCATGTTGGCTGATTCTGGTCTGCCACTGACTTTTGGGCTGAAGCTGTCAATACAGCTGCTATTTACAGAATAGAGCCTTAGTAAATCAGAGGTTGATGAAGACTCCATATGAAGTTTTCATCATTTGGCCCCTTTGATTTCATTCTTTAGAGCATTTGGGTGTCCTGTTACATTCTCAACACAAAGGATCAACTCCAAAAGTTTGATTCTAAGGTGGATGCAGGGTATTTTGTTGGGTATTCATCCACTTGCAAGGCTTATAGAGTATTCAACTGTCGGACAAAGATAGTTGAAGAAACCTTGCATGTGAAGTTCAATGAATCCCCTAAGGATACAATTCCACAAAACCCTATGGAGTTGTTTGATCTGGACATTCTGCAATATGTTCCTTATCAAGCACTTGCTGTTGCAGATCATATGAATCCATCATCTTCTGTAGCTAGTCATCCATCTGGTGTTACTGATGATGATGATGATATCAGTAATCACCTTTTCAAGTTTAGTGATCAACTGCCTGATTCAGCTAGACCTGATGTTCCTGTAGCTTCAGTAGCAATCCAACACAATGCTGATGAGATTTCTACAACTTCAACTTCCTTTGAATTACCATCTACTGATTGGTTTCAAGGAAATGCTTCACCATCACCATCTGTTGCTGCTGAGCCTGCTACAAACACTTGCACAGATATCTTGTGTACCAAGATCTGAAGAATCACCCTATGTCTCAAATCATTGGTGATATCAATGCTGGCGTTTCAACAAGAAGTCAATTGTCAAATTCTGCTTCTATGCTCTCTTCATTAGTCAGCAAGAGCCAAAGAACTATCACATTGCTTTAAGGGACAATGGATGGGTTGAAGCCATGCAGCTTGAGCTTCTTCAGTTCAAGAAACAGCAAGTGTGGGAACTGGTTCCTCTACCTCCAGGTAAGTGTGCAATAGGCACTAAATGGGTGTTTAGGAACAAAACTGATGAAAATGGGCTTATTGTTAAGAACAAGGCCAGACTGGTTGTACAGGGGTTTTCACAAGAGGAAGGTATTGATTATAATGAAACCTTTGCCCGATAGCCAGACTGGAAGCAATTCGATTGTTTTTAGCTTATGCTGCTTATCACAACCTTAAAGTTTTTCAAATGGATGTCAAAAGTGCATTTTTGTATGGGAAAATTAAAGAAGAGGTTTATGTATGTCAACCACCAGGTTTTGAGGACAATAAACATCCTAATTGGGTGTATAAGCTTGATAAGGCTCTCTATGGGTTGAAACAAGCTCCTAGAGCCTGGTATGAGACATTATCAAACTTTCTTCTGGAAAATAATTTCACTAGAGCTCCATAGATAAGACTTTATTCATTAAGAAAGCTGGGCACATAATCTACTTGTTCAAATTTATGTAGATGATATTATTTTTGCATCCTCTGATCCACAGTTGTGTGATGCCTTTACAAAGTTGATGCAACAGAAGTTTGAAATGAGTGCCATGGGAGAATTACAGTTCTTTCTGGGTTTGCAAATCAAACAAAAGGCTGATGGAATTTTCATTCATCAGTCCAAATACACAAAGGTTTGGAAAAGTTTGATTTACAAAAGTGTAAGCCCTGTTCTACTCCCATGTGCAACACCACACAACTGGATACAGATAAGAAAGGTAAAGTGGTTGATGAAACACTTTACAGATGTATGATTGGGTCCTTGATGTACTTAACAGCTTCTAGACCAGATATTATGTTTGCTACATGTGTTTGTGCTAGATTTCAGGCTGCACCTAAGGAGTCTCATTTGATTGCAGTCAAGAGGATCTTTAGATATCTGCAAGGCACTCCATCTCTAGGTTTATGGTATTCTACTAGACATTCTGGTAAATTAGTTGCTTTTTCTGACTTGTGACTATGCAGGGTGTAAGTTGACAAAAGTCCACTTCTGGAGGATGCCAATTCTTAGGCAACTGCTTGATTTCTTGGCAGAGTAAGAAGCAGACCTCAGTTGCTACATCAACTGCTGAAGCAGAGTATATTGCTGCTGCAAGCTGTACATCTCAGGTACTCTGGCTTCAAAACCAATTATTGGATTATGGCATAACAGAGACTAAGACCCCATTGTTAATGAACCTCTTCAGCTCTTTGCATTGTCAAGAATCCTGTCCAGCACTCTAGGACTAAACATATTGAAATCAGACACCATTTTATTAGAGATTGTTTTGAAAAAGGTCTGATTGATCCAAAATTTGTTCCTAGTGCTGATGAGCTTCCAGACATTTTCACTAAGCCCTTGGATAGCACAACTTTCCAAAACCTAGTGTTAAGGCTTGGTATGCTGCAGCTAGAATAGTGACAACTACTGATGATCTCAGCTCACAAGTACTGATGATCATTAGTTTATTATTGTCATATATATAAGTACTGATTATTTTCCCTCCGGAAGTTTTCTTTAAACACTAGAGCTTAACTTCTCAGTACTCAAGTACTTTATTTGATAAAACAATTGATGTAGTTACAACAGCTGATGTAGCTACAACTACTGTTGTCAGAAATACAAATACGTACTGATGTCCTATGAAACATCTGAAAACAGATGAAAACGTCTGATGAGTACGTGTTGAGGACAGTATGAAACAGCTGAAAAGCAATGAATTGACGACAACTACTGATGAGGCTTTTTCTCTTCAGTAGTTTCCCAACTGCTGTTTCTTTCTAAACAACTGAAGCAAAACCATGTCTTTAGTAGTTTCACAACTACTGATGACTAACACCAAGTCTTCAGTTGTTTACAACAACTGATGGTAAAACCAAAGTCTTCAGTATTTTCCAACTACTGATGACTAATACCAAGTCCTTTTGTTTCATCACCTGAAGTCAAAACTGTCTTCAGTAGTTTTATAACTACTGATGACTAAATCTGAGACTTCAGCTGTTTCAACGTCTGATGGTTAAAACCAAGTCTTTAGTTGTTTTATAACAACTGCTGATCACACCAATACGGTCAGTCATTCCAAACCTCTGAAAGTTAATACCACGTCATCAGTAGCTTCAACAACTGATGACTAACACCAAAACCTTCAGTCCTTTTCTAACCCTACCCTTTAAATACCTTATCCTGCCTTCAGAGTTTTTCCTGTCTTCTCTTCTCAAACCTAACGTTCAAAAACTCTGTAACCTCTCTTCATCAATGGCGACCATGCAACTAAAACCAAAACACAACTGTGTCGCACATCTCACAAAATCGCCATACTGGACCAAGTTTCACAATGCCATTGATTTAATGGTTCAGTCACCTTACAAAATGGCTTTTCTGTTAAATCCCACCATATATGCCGAATCTCTTAACACAATTCTGGACAAACGTCACTCTTGTCTCTAAGGAGAATGACACAGAGTCTCTTCAATCGTTTGTCCATCGTCAAAAAGTGGTCATTACTCCAGACACTCTTTGCCAAATCCTCAATCTGGATGATGCCACTTTCCCACTGGTTATCCAAAGGGCACAATAGATCAATCATTTGCCCACCATGGATACCAGGGTAAGCTGAGTGCATCTACCATATTGAAGAAACATTTCCAGGATGCCGAACGTCTCATCTTTCACATGGTATATGTCTGCCTTGCCCCCAAGACTTCATTATGGGATCAAATGTCCACAAGATGGCAACAGGTAATGTACTCCATCCTTGAGCAACAACCTTTAAATTTTTCTGAAATACTATTTTTAGAGCTCAAGGATATGGCCCAAAAACAACTTGTTAACCGTTGGATGTTATATCCTCGGTTCATAATGGCCATAATTGAAAACCAGCTTCAAGCTGAGGGACTTGTTGGCTTGGGAGTCCCTGCTACGGTTGTATTGCCTGAAGTATACTCCCGGCACAACTCTGACCAATCACTAAAAATGGCTGCCAAGCTTCGCAAACCCACGCAGCTGGAACCCCAGCAGCACCTCCAAATCCAAAGTCCCCCCAAACCCACTAAAAAAAGTCAAAAAAGGCTACTCAGGGAAATGAGTCCCCTGAGGATGTCCCTGCAACACAAACGCAGCTATATCCACTGGTTATAACCCCCTAGTGGATACAAGGACTTCACCAGCCACAGCCGCTCAGGATTCCTCTCAAAAGGAGCCTACAGCAACCAAAGAAGGGGTACCCACTAATCTGGGATCTTCCTCATTTGAGGAGATTGCCATTGAAGAGCACCATTCTCCCCAGGTGCATACTGCTTTTACCCTATCTCCCACTGCAACCGCCCCACAAGTCCTACTCTCATTGTTGCAAATGTGCTGACTCAGCTGCATGCCTCTCCTCCTCCCCAAAAAACACCAACAAAGGGGAAAACCACAGCAATTGAGGAAGAGGATCAACATGCTTCTGACAGCCCACAACACCAGGGTTTAACTGTTCTATCTCCTAGTGTGGATATGCAGATACGAACATCTGGTGAGGCTGCCACCTCTTCTGAATCAGCACATGATCAGACTGAGGCTGGTAGCATAGCTAAGACCTCACCAGAGGCAACAGCTGATGAAGGACATCGTCCTGAGGCTGGAAGTCCCCAGTTCCAAGAAAAAGGGGCACATGCTAAAACTGGTCTACACCCAGTGCATGTACATCCTGCTACAAGCAGGAGGTCAGATGATTCAGCATCTGCTGATGATGACCTGGGCTTCTTTTATGATGTTCTGGCCCAGAACACAATTCTTGAGGAAGAAGTCAGTAGACTACAAAGACTACTTGACCAATTATCTCAAAAAGCAAGTCCATCTGCCACCAACATAAACCCACAGATGGCACCTTCACCTGAAGGTCTCCCACACACTCAGCCACTCAAAAGTTCCGAGCCACCAGCTTCTATTTCTGGCACTGCTTCTCAGGGACAGAACCCCTCTGAGCAAACAGCTGCTATCTTTCAGCAATCCCTACCTCTCATCACCCCAATGATCACATACATTGTGATCAAAACCATGGATGAGAGGCTTCCCTCAATCATACAATCCCTAGTGGAGGAGATTGTGAGCACAAGGCTTTCTGCTACTCAAACCCTTGCAACCAATGCAACCAAAAAGGGGGAGAGTCAGTCAGTGAAAGCAAAGAGGAAGAGCATAGAGGGGAAGAAAGAAAAGGAGATGAGAAGGAAGAGGAGTTTGTGAAGGGAGCTGACATTGATCAAGTGGGTGAAAGTCACAAAGACTTTCATGTCACATATAAGAAGAGGAAGGTTGAAGGAAAAGAAAAAGAACTCGAACTCGATGAGATGATCAAAATGGCGGATGCTACACACAGTAAATCAATGGACTCCATTATTGATCAACTGTATAGACAGGGGTTCGATACCGCACAGCTTGACTCAAAGATTAGGAGACTTGAAGTTGAAGAAATTAACTCAAGATGGGCAAGTTATGATGCATTAGAAAGAGAAAGACTAGAGATCATGATCAGATTCATTGCAAGTACCTTGGGAGATCATTGATCGAGATTAAGTCATGGACCAGGGACAGTATCTTGGCAATAACCACCAAGATCTGTTCGTCTGAAGCATACATTAAGGGATTGGTGATTGAAGCAGTAAATGAGGTAGGTGCTGGGAACAGAAAGGAACTAGCAAAACACTCAAAAGCCTCACTCACTACAAGAATGCTAGAACAACCTGCAAAACCTCCCACTTCAAAATCACCACTACCACAACCCCTAAACCAATTCCTTTACCCTCAAAACCAACAGCCGATGATGCACCCAAGAAGAAGAAAAGAAGGGTGTTGAGGCTAGAAGAAGAAGAAGAAGAGGATGATGAGGAAGAAGATAGGCTGCCTCTTTCCGCAGTCCTAACTTTGCCTAAAGCCAAACCTATGCCCATCACTCCCACCTCAAGATGGAAGCTGTGAGAGTAAAGACAGAAGAAGAACAGCAGCAAAAGCTTCATGATGATGAGATGCTGAAAAGCATAGACAAAATTATGCTGCTTCTTCATCAATAATCAGTATGAAGAAAGAAGCTCTGAGATTGTACACCCTTGCTAACACATTTCAATATCAAAAGGAAAAGGTGAGAATATGGCCTGATCCTAGGGTGGCTCACAGAATTGTGAAGAAAGATATTCCTTCAAGATACAAGGCCAAGTAAAAAGGATCGTAGATGAAGAGATCACAGTGGTCCTTGTAGTATCACCCTGGGAAATTGTAGAAGATTTCAAGAAGGCCTATGAAACTAAACAGCCACCCCAAAAGATGTTAGAGAACAGAGTAATTAAAAAGGGGTTAGTCTACAAGAGGCTTGAGAACTTCAAACAAAATGAGCTCAGTCTGTTACTTGAAGGTACTCACCCAGATGAGTTTGCATACAGACAGATTACAACAGTTGAGCTCAAAAATGGCAAACAGGCTAAGTACATTTCAGAGCTGTATGGGCGTGAAGGACTATTTGATGATGGAGCTGAAAATCTTACCATGGAAGAACAAATTATGTTTCTCAGAGCATACACCAGAGAATCCTACAGGCTTATACATGGGAAGTAGATTTCATGGATAGAACCACAGCCCTGTGTCCAGTTCCCCAAAGTCAGGGCTCTTATCCATACTATGCCAACCAAATTTCAGAAATCTATTCCCAGGCCAGTGCTTATTGGGTCATCTTCTTAGCTGATCAAGAAGGAAAAAGACCAATCTTATCGCCAACAATAAGTGGGACCTCAATAAAGTTAAGGTTTTGGCTGCATTGGTTCAGGGGGAGTTTGTTGGACCAAAAGAACCAATGAGCCGGATCAGAAAAACCTTAAGTCCCACAGACGTCACAACAACTGCTGAAGTCCACAAAGTCTGAAGACACAAGTGCTGAAGACAAAGTCTGAAGACACAAGTGCTGAAGACAAAGTCTGAAGACACAAGTGCTGAAGACAAAGTCTGAAGACAAGTGCTGAAGACAAAGTCTGAAGACAAGTGCTGAAGACAAAGTTTGAAGACACAAGTGCTGAAGACAAAGTCTGAAGACACAAGTGTTGAAGACAAAGTCTGAAGACACAAGTGCTGAAGACAAAGTCTGAAGGCCAAGTATCAGACGTTGTCACAACAGCTGAAGAGGTCTTCTTCAGTAGTTGTGACGGTTTTCTTTCAGTAGTTTTATGTTTTTCTTTCAGTAGTTTTGTAAAACACTTGTTCTTCAGTCGTTGTAGTTTCAGTAGTTTCGTATCAGTAGTTTTATGTTTTATACTTAGCACTCTGATATGTTCTCAGTAGTTGTGAACATTTCAGTAGTTTGTTAAGTTTTAGTTATTTTTGTAATAAATCTGCCAGATGTCACTATCCCGTGATATCAGCAGTGATTGCACTCTATATAAGGAGTGTCAACCTAATTGTAATCTGTGAATGATTGAGCAGAAACATTTGATATTATTGAAACATTCCTTTTCACAGAAATATATTCTCTCATTACTACCGTATTTGTTCTTAATGCATACGAATATCAAATTCTTGCTATAATTTGTCTAATTCTTGTTCTTATTCCGTTGCGTTACACTCTAATCCATCAAACTGAGATCACTGATCCTGTCATAAGGACTATCTTCGGGCTCATGGATTCTCTGGGAGGCAGGTGGGTCCTATGTCTGAAAGGACACTCCAACGGATTGTCAGTGAAATAAAGGCTGACATCCGAATGGGGAAAAGGAAAGAGATGTATAGAAGGATAAAAGGGATGACCTTCGCTGCTACTACCCAACCACAATCTGAACCTTCACCCTTACCATTCACCATTAAACCTAAACCTTTCACCCCTAAACCCACATCACTACTCTCACCTACTCCCTCACCTCAACCACCCAAACTTCCCATCATCCAACCCAAAACACTAGCCAGAACCTCTAAACCTAAAGCTGCCCAATTACCATCCAAACATCCCCTCAGCCTTCTCAACATCTCTCCCTTGAGGAGTTTAAGGCAATCAAGACGAAGCTCGTAAACTGCACTACTCTGAGCGAAGTCTCTTGTGTAGAAGACTCTGTCAACATCACCTATGTTGATGGTTCTTCAAGTTCCCTCACAAGAGATAAATTCCTTGATTTGCCTAAAGGAAATTTGGACCAGGCTGTGAGACTTCTAGGACTCAACTCAGACTCTTTGAATGATGAAGAGAAGAAGCTCAGAAGGAAACTGGTGACTCTGCAGGATACAAAGAAAGAGGACAAGATTCCCAGTCAGTCTCTGGTGCCTAGAAGGAAGATAATCCAGTGGAGGTTCGATGAACCTTCTCACAACTTTGTTGTGGAAAGAGAGAATGGTGAAGTCAATAGACTCAATTCAACCTCTCTGCTACACTCCAGCGGGTTCGACATTGTTGAGCTAGCAGAGAAGCCATTCTCCAACCCCTCCAACTCTGAAACTGCTGCACTCATCATAAATCATCTCAACAGTCTTCATCTAGCTGAGTTAACTGCAAAGGCAAAGATTGAAGAAGAGTTGAAGTTGAGAAGAAAGGAAGACAAGGAAAGATCTCCTACCAAAGGTACTACCTTTCTACAAATGGTGGAAGGTCCTGAATTGGAACCTATAGTTTGATGGGAATATGACTATAGTTCCTATCAACTAACTCTTTTCAGAGGGCAACAAAAAAAGGTACATGTTATCCAAGGTGACAGACTGGATTTCCTGTCTACCAAGGATTTGTATAAACTTCTCAGCACCACATCAGGGAAGAACAAGGAGACAAACAAATATTTACTCTCCTTGGTGCTGAAAGTTTTGAGAAGTCAAGAAAAGTGAAGTTTTGGTAGCATCAGCCTAGGGAGAGTTTGTTGGATCAAGAAGAAGGCTAATGCAACAAAAACTTTGTCACTTAAAGTTATTTTGGTGCTGCATGCAAAAGGCTTCCGAAGCTTAGCGTGGAACTTCTGAAGGTTATAAAGTTCTTCCGAAGACAAAATGAAAGATTAACTTTCGAAGACAGAACTCTACTTCCGAAGACAAGTGCATACTTCCGAAGTTCAAGACTTAGAAGAATAAAGTAAAGACCACTTCTGAAGTATGATGAAAAGAAGAAGTCTCCAAGCCTTGGAAGAAGCAGCCTCTTCCGAAGTATAAGTGGCTTCGGAAGTACTAACTCTTCCAAAGCCATTTAACCTTCGAAAGACACTGCTATGAACTAGTGGACACAAGTATGGTCTCTGACACTCCGCTGCAGACTTCTGATACAACATGGCTTCTTCCTAAAGAACCATGTTGTTGACCATACTTTATTCCAATGTTCACCTTTTCATGATAGTACATGTTACCAACTTTAGTTGGTGACAAAAGGTAAGTCAGGGACATGTCCTGACTACCAAATCTCAGATAAGACTTTATCCAAGATACCTTAATCTTTAGTCTTGTAGTATAGACTTTAGCTATAGGATCCCAACTGGTATCAAAGTATATCGGCTGTAGATGGTATTATATATAGGTTCTCCTTGTAATTCATAGACACACAGATCATCTGCTTGTAAGAGTCTTGTATTTTGAGTTGAGAATCAATATATAAAAGTATCTTGAAAATTATCTTTCTGTGTTCTTAGTTACTTTATATATTGTGATCACTCCTATTGATTCTTCATATATCCGAGTGCTGTTGTAGGTGAGTTTGAGTGAAAACTCTATTTAAGTGACAAACACCGATCCTGCAGTATATGAACATCTCTGTACTCCAGCCTATATTGCTAAGGTTAAAATGTACCAGGACTATAATATTGAAATTAAATCTGACATTTAGTCGTTGAATATCTTGAAAGATGATTTTAAAAGGGTTGAATCTGACTATCAAAATAAAATTGAGGAGTTAGAAAAAAAGTATCCTTTTTAAAATATAAGCACACTAATTACAGGACACAAGTCAAAGATTTAATATCCAAATTGACTGAGGCTCAAGCCAAGCTAGTAATAGCTAAGGCTCAAGCCAAGCTAGTAATAGTTGAGGCTCAAGCTAGGAAGCATGACATTTCTGAACAAAACTTTCAAGCCATTCTTGCATCATCCTCTCACTTAAAACTATGTTATCAAAACAAAGGTTGGTTGAGACCAATGAAATTTCTCCACCACACTCTTATGAGTCTATTAGACAACCAAGGTGTGGTACTGAAAAGCAAGAGGTTCCATCTTCTGACCCACCTTCCCATGAGCAAAGAGTAATGCAACAATAGAGACCATCATTGGGAAGAACCAAGTAATTTTATCCTCTCCTACTAGTGATGATCAACCCTGACCACCAAAGCCAAAAGAAGCAAAGCTAAGGCAGCCAGAAAAACTGCCAAGAATTTGTCTGAGTCCAAGCTGAAGATTGACCCAAAGCAAAACGGTGTGATCATTTTAGCCGGATCCCAGGTGGTAGGAAACTCTGATTCAGGAAAGGTGTGTAGTACCAACACTCCTATCCTACCAAAGTATCAGAAGTAAAAGGGAAGATTGCAGATGAAGAAAATAAGAACAAGAAAATGCAATCCTTAAGTTCCTAGAAAATTAACATTGCATGCATAATGTGTGGTCTGCATAACTACATGGCCAAAAAGTGTTACTACAATCCTGCTAGCACACATTATGCAAATAATGTTAAAAGAGAAGGAGTCAAGGAAGGTTTTACAGTTGGACCCTATCACAGGGTTCAAGTGTTAATGAAAGGAAAACTTGTCTCAGAAGCAAAGTTTCTTTCGGAAGAAACTCATTCTTCCGAAGGGAAAATTTCCTCGGAAGAGAAATTCAAGAAAACTCAAAAGAACAAAAGAGTTCCTTTTAGACCTTCCGATAAAAAGACTGCTTTGGAAGAAAAGGTGGTGAATGTCTCTTTCGAAAAGAAAGAAGCTTCGGAAGAATGTCAAGCTGCAAAAGCCTCATCAAGCTCATCTTCTATGATCAACCAAGGGATGGAATGGAAGATCAAGGAAGATGTTTCAGCCCAAACCTCTTCTTCAAAGACATCCATTGAACCCCTATGTATATACTTTGGTTCCATTATGTCACTGTTATTGGAAGAACACAAGACCAACAAGGCTTGGGTTTTCAATCAAAACTAATCATCTCATCTTCTGTGCAGGGACACTCACATGACAAGAATAACAATATATGGATTGTGGATAGTGGATGCTCCAGACACATGATAGGGAATAGATCTCTCCTTCAATAATTTCAACATTTGGATGGAGGTCCTGTCTAGTTTGGAGGTGAGGCTGGAGGATATATTTATAGCAGAGGAAGTATATCCAATGGTAATTTAAAAGTTGATAAAGTAAAATTTGTCAAACAACTTGAACACAACATGTTAAGTGTTTCTTAGTTCTATGATCAAAAGCATCAAATGCTCTTCATAGAACACAAGTGCATGATCCTCAAACCCGAGATGATAATTCCTCAGGAATTGGTGCTTCTTAGATCTCCCAAGAGAGGGGATATGTATAAGCTTGATATGAACAATGCTTCCCCACTGGGTGAAGTATCATGGTTTCTTTCCAAAGCTGATAGTGATGAGTCAACCTTATGGCATAAACGAATGTGTCATGTTAATTTTAAATCATGGAATAAGTTGGTTAAAAAAAATTTGGTACATGGTTTGCCTAAAAAGGAATTTTTCTGCAAAGATAACTATGTTGCATGCCTGAAAGGGAAGCATCACAGAACATCTCATAAATCCAAGGTTGTTAACTCTATCACTACTACATTACACTTATTGCACATGGATCTTCTTGGTTCCACAAGTATAATGAGCATTGGAAGGAAATCATATTGTCTTGTGATTGTTGATGATTTTAAAAGATTTACATGGGTATTATTTTTAAGAACTAAAGATAAAACTGCTGAAATTTTAAAATCTTTTATTCTTAAAATAAAAAATAAAATTGACCACAAGGTTAAGATAATCAGAAGTGATCAAGGGACTAAGTTTAAGAATCAAGTTCTTGACTCATTCTGTAACTCAAAAGGGATTGCCAGACAATATAGTGCTCCCAGAACTCCTCAACAAAATGATGTTACTGAGAGGAGGAACATGACACTTATTGAGGCTGCGCGGACCATGTTAGTTGATTCAAAGCTGCCTTTACATTCTGGGCAGAGGCAGTCAACATTGCATGCTATGTGCAAAATAGGGTTCTTGTAGTTAAGCCACATGGAAAAACCTCTTATGAGCTATGGAACAAGAGGCCACCATTTATTGGCTTTCTAAGGTCCTTTGGCAGCAGGTGTACCGTACTTAACACAAAGGACAATTTGGCAAAATTTGTTGAAAAGTCAGATGATGTTATCTTTGTTGGATATTCCTCCAACTCTATAGAGTTTACAACATTAAAAATCAAAAATTTGAGGAATCATCCAACATTGTTGTTAATGAGCACACTCGTGTTAGGGGGAATGGCCCTGATCATATTTTTGACTTAGAATTGTTTCCAAACTATTCTAAACCATCTTGTGAGAATGTTTCAGCTAAAACAGGTACTCAAAGTGACTCACATGATGATCAACTGTTTGATTTTCCCAGACCTTTTCCAAGTTCTCAAAGAGTCTCTAAACATCAAGCTCCTACGACTGGTAGATTAGACAACATGACTATCTCAAGAACTAGTGGAGCTTCAACCAATTATCAGCAAAGTGACTCTCACAACTCATCAGCTGATAATGAACAACACCAAGCTGATGGAAGTATCATTATAAAGGGAGAGGAAACTATTAATGCAACTTCTCAGCCAACTAACATTATGGATGTTTCTCCTTCATTCAATCAGTCCTCATTGAATGAGTGTGAAACATCAGCTGGACCAAGTGTTCAAGCTCGAGCAAAATATGTCAATCTGGATCTATCTTTGCAACTGGAGGTGATTCCCAGGCTTAGGATTCACAACACTCATCCAGCTGAGAATATCATAGGAGAAGTCTCTGAAGGTGTGAGAACAAGGGGATAGACTCACAATGGGAATGTCTGCCTGTACTCATGTTTTTTTGTCACAGATAGAACCCAAGAAGGTAGAAGATGACTTGAAAGATAGTAGCTGGATTGAATCAATGCAAGAGGAATTGCTTCAATTCAAGACACAAAAGGTTTGGAACCTCTGTCCACTACCATCTGGTCAAGTAACTATGGGCACCAAATGGGTATTCCGAAATAAAAGAGATGATAGAGGCTTGATTATCAAGAACAAGGCAAGACAAGTAGTTCAAGGATATACTCAAGAGGAAGGAATCGATTATATTGATGATTTTTCACCTGTTGCAAGACTTGAGACAGTTAGGATCTTCCTTGCTTATGTTGCATCCAAGAACTTTACTGTCTACCAGCTTGATGTCAAGTGTGCCTTTTATATGGGGATATAGATAGGAAAGTCTATGTGTGTCAGCCTCCAGGATTTGAAAAACCAACAACACCCCAACTATGTGTGCAAGTTGGATAAAGCTCTATATGGGCTGCACCAAGCACCTAGGTTTTAGTATGAGACCTTGTCTCAATTTCTCCTGAAGAATGGATACACTAGAGGTACCATTGATAAGGCTCTCTTCGTAAGGAAGTCTAGGAAAGACATTTTTCTCATCCAAGTCTATGTTGATGACATCATATTTGGTTCTTCAAATGATCAAATGTGCAAAGACTTTGAGAGCATTATGAAGAAAAAGTTTGAGATAAGTTCAGTGGGAAAAATAGACTTTTTCCTTAGAATTCAGGTGAAGCAGATGAAGGAAGGGTTCTTCATAAATCAATCTAAGTATGTCAATGACATCTTAGAAAGATTTGAGATGAAAGATTGTAAGCCGACCAAGACACCTATACCCAGAAACCATAATCTCTGTCCTGACTCTAAGGGGAAGGATACTGATCAACATTAGTATAAGGAAATTATTGGCTCTCTGATGTATCTCGCAGTAAGTAGACTTAATATTATGTTTGAAACTTGCATCTGTGCAAGATATCAGGCCGCTCCAAAGGTGTCTTACCTAGTTTCTACCAAGAGAATTCTCAGATACCTCAAAGAAGCACCTAAACTAGGTCTCTGGTATCCAAGGAACATCAATTCCAATCTCTATGACTATTCAGATAGTGACTATGGTGGCTGCAACATCAACAATAAATCCACATCAGGAGGATGTCAACTTCTTGGTGGAAGGATTATCTCATGGCAATGCAAGAAGCAATCCTTCATTTCAACATCTACTGCTGAAGCTGAATACATTATTGTTGCTAGTTGCTATGCTCAGCTGTTATGGGTTCAGAACCAAATGATAGACTATGGATTCAATTTCATGAGTACTCCATCCACATTGACAACAACAGCGCTTTCTCCATAACTGAAAATCCAGTAAAGCAGTCCAAGACAAAGCACATTAATATATGGTATCATTTCATTAGAGATATTCATACAAAAAGTCTGATCAAACTAATCAAAGTTGACTCAAATGAACAACATGATGATTTGTTCACCAAGGCCTTTTATGAACAAAGATTTAAGTATCTCATTATAGCTATTGGGATGATAAACATTGATTAGTTCATGAGCAATATATGTCAATAAACACTTTGTTTTCTCTCAAACTCACTTATAATCACACGATTATGATGAAGTAGAATCTTAAAGAGTTGATTATAATATACTAAGTAACTCAAGAATGCAAAGAAATAATTTTTAAGATACTTGTATATATTACTTCTCAACTCTAAGTTTTCAAGACTCTTACAAGCATGCAACAAGATTTACAATGAGAAACAATATATACTACTACCTACAGCCGAATATACTTTGATACCAGCTAGAATCCTATAAATAAAGCATATATTACAAAGCTATAGTTAAGGTATCTTAGATAGTGTCTTATCTAAAGATATGGTAGTCATGACATGTCCATGACTTACCTTTTGTATCCATCTAAATTAGACAACTGTACTAACAAATAAAGTTGAACAGTAGAATAAAGTATGGTCAACTACATGGCCTTTTGGGAAAACGCCATGCAGCATCAAAGGTTTGCAGCAAAGTGTTAGAGACACCATACTTATGTCCATTGGTTCATAGTAGGTACTTCCAAAGGTTAACTAGCTTTGGAATAACTTGTTCTTCCGAAGCCACTTATACTTCGGAAGTGGCTACTTCTTCCGAGGCTTCCTTTGGTCTTCATTCTTCAGAAGTTGTAGTCTTTATTTCTTCTAAGCGTTGAACTCTCGAAAAAGTAGAGACTTGGTCTTCAGAAGCTAAAGCTTATCTTTGGAAGTTCATTTGAGCTTTGCTTCGGAAGTTCAGCATATACCTTCGGAAGTGTTGAACTTGTCTTTGGAAGAACTTCATTAGTTGTACTCAAATACTCTAAGTGTTTGGTTTTGGTTGCACCAGCCTTCCAAGATCCAACAAACTCCCCCTAGGCTAATGCTACCAAAACCTCACTTGTTCTTACTTCTCAAAACTTTCAACACCAGGGAAAGTAGATACTTATCTATTTCTTTTTTCTTCTCGAAAGTGGTGCTAAGAAGTTTGTACAGATCATTCATGGATAGGAGATCCAGTCTGTCACTCTGAATGATATGTACCCTCTGTTGAGTCCCTCTGAAAAGAGTTAGTTGACGGGACTTATAATCATACTCCCATCTAACTATTGGTTCCAATTCAAGGCCTTCCAGCATTTGTAGAAAGGCTTTGCCGTTGATGGTTGACCTTTCTTTGTCTTCCTTCTCTCTCAGCTTCAACTCCTCTTCAATCTTGGCTTTTGCAGTTAGCTTAGCAAGATGAAAGCTGCTCAGATGATTTCCGATATGAACAGCTATGTCGGAGTCAGGGGAAAATGGCTTCTCTGCTAACACAACAATATCAAATATGCTATAGTGTAGTAGGGAAGAGGCATTCAGCTTGTTGCTCTCTCCATTCTCTCTCTCCACAATAAAGTTATGAGAGGCTTCATCGAACCTCCACAGGATAATCTTCTTTCTTGACACAAGGGGCTAATTAGGAACCTTGTCCCCTTTCTTTGTATCTAGTAAAGTGACCAGCTTTCTTCTAAGCTTCACCTCTTCATTATTTAAGGAATCAGAGTTAAGGCCAAGTAGTATAGCAGCTTGGTCCAGTGTTCCTCTTGGTAGATCAAGGAATTGCTCTCTTGTGAGGGAACTTAAGGAGTTGTCTATGTAAGTCAGATTGACAGACTCCTCCTCAGAGGAGATATTGCTTAAAGATGCGTAGTTGATGAGCTTCCTCTTGATCTCCTTACTCTTCTAAGGAAAGAGATTTGAGTGGATGAGATGATGACTCAGGTGGTTGTTTGGTTAATGAGGATTGGTTCTTCGTCAGGTTTTAGGTTTGAGAATGGGTAGTTTTGGTGGTTGTTTGGATTGAGTGGGTGAGGAAGTAGGTAAGGTGGATTATGTGGGTTCAGGGGTGTAAGGCTCAAAGATTGGTTCAATTTTGATAGGGAAAGAGAAGGGGATAGGTTTGGGTTAAGGTTGTGGTATTGAAGAATATGTGAAAGTCATCCCCTGTACTATTTTGTACATCTCTTTACTTCTTCCTGAGTGTATGTCAACTTTGATCTCACTAACAATACGCTACAAAGTCATTATGAACATGGGTCTAACCTGCCTGCCTGAGAAGCCATGGGCCCTGAGATAGTCTTTCATCGAGGATTTGTCCCCAAACTTCCTTAAGGCTACAAGCTCAGCATCATCTTCCTTCTTCTTTTTCTCCTTCATCCTTTCCCTAGAAGCCTTCTTTCTTTCCTTCTCCATTTGATCTTGTTCTTTGTTCACCAGCCACAGGATCGTGTCATTGTTATGTGGAGCAAGTTCCCCAAGAGAGAATCCTCTTGAGTTTAGAAAGGCTATTCTCTCACTCCTTAGCCTTTGATCATCTTCCTCCTTTTTCCTTAGGTTTTCTTCTTCCAAGGCCAACCTTGCTGCTTCTTCTTGTTCTTTTAATAGCAGGGTTGCCTTTTCCAATTCAATCAGCTCCTCTAATGGTAAGAGGAGCACTTCTTCATTTGCAGCTACCATCTTGACAAGTTTGTCAATTACTTCCACTCTTTTCTTGTTATTGATTGCCTCCGGGTTGGCTACAACTACTTTGCTACTAGCAGCTAGTAGTTTCCCAGAGGGTAGTCTCCCCTATTATTTTCAATTTTTCCAACCTTTCCTCCTCTAGAAATCCTTCCTTAGTCAGCTTCCTTTTTCCTTTGACATCTTCAAAAGCTTTTGACCTTGGAGGTTCTTGTGTAGAGGATTCAGGCTGTTGAGTGGTTGTTGGAGCATGAGGTGATGACAGTGATTGAGTGATGGGAAACTTGAGAAAGTCCTCACTGTTCACCTCAGATGCTAGCTCCAGGATTGCATCTGTGATGATAAGATCATCGGACAAGGAGAAAAGTCCTTCCGCAGCTTCCATCCCGACTTCGGAAGATTGAAATTGTTCTTTCGTAGCTTTGACTTTTGCTTTGGAAGTCTATGGTAATACACTCTCTGTCCTAACTATATTGGTTGTTGGGCCATCAGTTTTCATTTTCCCTTTGAAATTAATCTCAGGTTCCATGTACACCTTAGGTTGAACAACTTCCTCAAAAGTGGTAAAGGGTGTATTCAACCTCTAAAGCTCTTCAGCTCCAAAGTAGGCCACAAAGATATCTGGTCATGGCTGCCACATAGAAGATCCCATGAGAAACAAGGTAAGAAACTTGTTTAGATCTTTTAGAATCCTAGGATCCACTTGTAGGGTAACTGGAGGAGGCTCAAGGAAGACATCTGAGTGCTAAGAGGGATATCTTGAAAAGAGCTTTGAGATAATTAAGGTCTTAGACACCATGGGTGTGTTTGTCTTTGAACATTCTCTCCCTTCTTAGTAGCATTATCTTGAGAGCTAGATGAGCTAGAGGAAGAAGTCAGGGAGACCTGAACTGTGCATGCCTAACAGACCTCTCAATCTGTTTCTTAGCTAGTTTAGCCCTGAGATTATCAATCTCAAGTTGCTAAGTGGCGGACCTACTTTCTAAAGTCTTAACCCTGAATTCAAAGTTTGGGACTTTAGTGAGTAGGTCTTGAATAGTGAGTTTCAGTCTTCCCTCATCTTCATAAGAAGAATCATGGGGAGATAAGGTAACATACCTTGTATGTTCACTATCACCACCAGATGTGGTTTCTTGGCACCCTGGTTTCCCTTGCCTGAGGAAGTCTCTTTTAGAGTAATCAAAAGGCACGGTTGCCGTAGATTCAGTGTCAGGGATGGTACCACTTGCTTGAGGATCCAATGAGTTTCCTTTAGTAGTGGCAGCTGAATCTACATGAGTCCCCTCCATATCCGTGGGACTCACCTCATTTGGTTTGAACTGATGTGTGCTAGAGACAAGTGGTCCCTCTAGGCTTTGTTAATCTGATACAGGGTGTTGTGGATCAACTTCATTGCCATGAAGAGATGTAATCTCCTCATCAGTTCTGATTAAAAGGTCAGTAAAGGATAGGGAAATGAATCCTACTAACTAGGGATGTTGGCCAATGTCTATTGGCATTGAGCCTTTGGTGGGGTTGTCCCTTTTTGGTTTCTCAAGAGAGTGTTAGGACTCATCCTGAGGGCTTGTGGCCTGGGTTTGGGGCTTAGGAATTGAGAATAATGAGACTCAAATTCCATATTAAGGACAAATGAGAAGGATGGTGAGACCTCTGACTGAGTGGGAGCCCATGATTCCATTCTAGTCTTTTTTATTTGAACAGAAGGGGCTTGCTCAATCAGAGTAAACTGAGCAAGGATTTATTTGTGTCTCTTATATGTGTGTTTGATAGGGTAAGCAGGAAGATCTGGCAAATTAAAGGTAGTTGTTGGTGTGGGTTCATCACCTGTAGGGTGAACAAGGATGTCACTAGGAGCCATTGGCTCAATCATACCTGGAAGAAGTGCAGTCTATCTTCCAGTGAAATTGGTTGATACTCTCTTCAAGATCTTGAAGATGGTCGGCCTCATTTGAGGGACATGCAAAGTAGTTGCATAGACAAGCTTACTCTGGTTTAACTCCTAGTTGATTATGTGCCGGATGAACCTAGGATACATAAAGAATGTGTCCTTTTGAAGGTTTCTCATGAGGTTAGTTAGCACAAACCTTGAGTAGTTGAAGCGGAGGCTCTTCACCAATCCATGAACTAGGAAGCCCAGATCATATGGGATTTGATCCCATCCCCCAAACTTTTTAGACAAATAATGGAGAACAACATGAAGTAGGAACTTCCAGTTGTAGGAGAAATTGAACTTATACACTATAGACCTACTCACATCTCCACTATATCCCATTTGAATATATGTGTCATTTAGGTCTGATTTGGGTAACTCAGTAGGAGCGCCTTCATCATGGAGCTTTAGATTCTCCCAGATGACTTGTTTAGTCATGATTAACTCCTGGCCAAAAATGCTCCACCTAATAACCCTAACTCCGTTTAGAAGTACTATTTGACCATTACCCCAAAATTCTTCCATGTGATCAAGTAAATGGTAGGGTTTACAGTTAGAGCAGTAAAGTAGGTAGATTAGGTAAGAAAGGAGATAATGTCTGAGAAGTCGGCATCCTTGGTAGAGTCAAGAAGTGCGACTTGTTTGTGTTAAGGGTTGAGTGCCATTGTAAGAAAGAAGATGATGAAACAAGTTTGAGCAGGGTGAATTTGGGGTGAAGGAAGCTTTGGACAGTAATTTTAGTAAAAGATTAAAGTGAAGAGTCGGGATTATTTAAATGGGTGGAATCAGGGTTGTGGATATGGTGAAAAGATGGTTTGGGGTAAGATGTGATAGTGGCAGTAAGGTTAAAAAGCATTTAAAAAAAATTCTGACATCATTAAGAAAATTTTTACTTTTTACTATGTGGAGCCTAAAAATTTCCGTTACAGAGTAAAGTCTTTTCCGAAGCTAAAAGTATTTTCGAAGGATTTTCTCTTCCGAAGTCAAAACTTACTTCCGAAGGTAAATAAATTTACTTTCGAGAGTAAGAATGTCTTCCAAATAAAAGAAGTTTTCAAGCTTTGGAAGTAGTAAAGATATACTTCCAAGACTAAAAACTCTTCAAAAGATAAAGCTTGAAATGAGGAAATTGCCTTCGGAACGTAATGAAGAATTCTGCCGAGGGTAATTTTCTCCTCGAAAGTACTCACGCTTAGTCAATTTTGAAGAATAACCATTTGTAATATGGCTTAGATTGTTTTTGACAAAAGACAAGACACATTTTAAAAAGGTTTTCAAATGAGATAGACTAATCAATGTTTATCATCCTAATAGCTGTAATGAGATATTAAAATCTTTGTTCACCAAAATCTTTAATGAACAAGTCACATATTGTTCATTTGAATCAACTTTGATTAGTTTGATCAGATTTCTCTCATTAATATCTCGAATGAAGTGATACCCAATATCAATGTTCTTTGTCTTAGAGTGCTTCACAAGATTTTGAGTGATGGAGATAGCACTGTTATTGTCAATGTGGATAGGAGTGCTCATGAAGTTGAATCCATAGTCTAACATCTTTTTGAATCTAGAGCAGTTGAGCACAACAACTTACAGTAGCAATATATTCAGCTTCAGCATATATGTAGAGACATAAGATTGCTTCTTGCATTGCCATGAGATGATCCTTCCACCAAGAAATTAACATCCTCCTAATGTAGATTTTTTGTTGATGTTGCAGCCACTATAGTCACTATCTGAGTGGCCATAGAGATTGAAGTTAGAATTTCTAGGATACCAGAGACCAAGCTTTGGTGCTCCTTTGAGGTATCTAAGAATTCTCTTGCCATGAACTAGGTGAGACACCTTTGGAGCAGCCTGATATCTTGCACAGATGCATGTAGCAAACATGATATCAGTTCCACTTGCTGTGAGATACATCAGAGACCCAATGATTTCCCTATACTGATGTTGATCAGTATCCTCCCCCTCCGAGTCAGGACAAAGGTCATGGTTTTTGGTATAGGTGTCTTGGCTGGCTTACAATCCTTCATATCAAATCTCTCTAAGATATCAGAGACATATTTAGATTGATTGATAAAGAACCCTTCCTTTATCTGCTTCACCTGATTTCCAAGGAAAAAGTCCATTTTTCCCATGGAACTCATCTCAAACTTCTTCTTCATAATGCTCTCAAAGTCTTTACACATTTGGTCATTTGAGGAACCAAATATGATATCATCAACATAGACCTGGACAAGCAATATGTATTTCCCTAACTTCTTTATGAAAAGAGTTTTATCAACAGTGCATTGAGTGTAACCATTCTTTAGGAGAAATTGAGACAAAGTTTCATAGCACAGCCCAGGTGCTTGGTGCAGCCCATAAAGAGCTTTATCCAACTTGGCCACATAGTTAGGGTGTTGTGGATCTTTAAATACTGGAGGTTGGCACACATAGACCTCCCTATCTATGTTTCCATATAGAAATGCACACTTGAAATCAAGCTAGACAGTAAAATTCTTGGATGCAGCATAAGCAAGGAAGATTCTAACTGCCTCAAGTATTGCAACAAGTGCAAAGACATTAGTATAATCAATTCCTTCCTCTTGGGTATATCTTTGAACAACCAGTCTAGCTTTGTTCTTGATGATCAAGCCTCTATCATCTTTCTTGTTTCTGAAAACCCATTTGGTGCCTATAGGTACTTGAGCAGATAGTAACAGGCAAAAGTTCCAAACCTTGTCTCTTGAATTGAAGCAACTCCTCTTGCATTGATTCAACCCAGCTACTATCCTTTAAGGCTTAGTCTACTTTCTTGGGTTCCATCTGAGAGAAGAAGCATGTGTACAAACAGACATTCCCATGATGAGTGTATCCCCTTGTTCTCACGCCTTCAAAGACTTCTCCTATGATGTTCTCTGCTGGATAAGTGTTGTGAATCCTTAGTCTAGGAATCACTTCCAGTTGCAAAGATAAATCCAAGTTGGACATATTTTGCTCAGGAGCCTGAATCCTTAGGCCAACTGCTGTTTTAATGTCATTCAATAAGGACTGATTGAATGAAAGGGAAACATCATCATCAATGATTGGCTAAGAAACAACATTAACTGTTGCTTTTCCTTTAGAATACTGCTTCTATCAATTGGGTGTTGCTCAGTGTCACTTGAAGGAACACTGGTTGAAGCTTCACTATCCCTTGAAAGAGTCATGCTACTTGATCTTAAGATAGTTGGAGCTGGATCTTCAGTCACTCTTGGAGAAGTTGAACAGGTCTAGGCAACTCAAACAGTTGATCATGATCATTTTGAGGACCTGCTCTAGCTAAAACATTCTCACAAGATGAATTAGAATAGTTAGGAAACAATTCATAATAAAAAATGTAATCAGGGCCATTCCCCCTAACACAAGGAGTGTGCTCATTGACAACAATGTTGAATGATTCCTCAATTGGTGATTTTTGATGTTATAAACTCTATAAGCAATAGAGTTGGAGGAATATCTAACAAAGATAATACATTCTACTTTTTAGCAAGCTTTTCCAAATTGTCTTTTGTGTTAAGTATGGTACACCTGCTGCCAAAGGACCTTAGATAGAAAATGAATGGTGGCCTCTTGTTCCATAGCTCATAAGGGGTTTTTCCATGTGGCTTAATTACCAGAACTCTATGCTACACATATCATGCACTACCTCTGCCCAGAAAGTAAGAGGCAGCTTTAAATCAGCCAACATAGTCCGAGCAGCCCTCATAAGTGTCATGTTCCTTCTCTTAGCAACACCGTTTTGTTGAGGAGTTCTAGGAGCACTATATTGTCTAGCAATCCCTTTTGAGTTATAGAATGAGTCAAGAACTTGATTCTTGAACTCAGTCCCTTGTTTACTTCTGATTATTTTTACCTTGTGATCAATTGATTTTCTATTTTAAGAGTAAAAGATTTTAACATTTTAACAATTTCATCCTTAGTTCTTTAAAAGAATGCCCATGTGA
The DNA here is from genome assembly GCA_025506515.1 of Flaveria trinervia. Taxonomy (NCBI): domain Eukaryota; kingdom Viridiplantae; phylum Streptophyta; class Magnoliopsida; order Asterales; family Asteraceae; genus Flaveria; species Flaveria trinervia. The sequence goes on along the minus strand of CM046448.1, from coordinate 40,878,511 downwards.
ATCTTGTAAAATCATCAACTATCACAAGGCAATATGATTTCCTACCAATGCTCATTATACTTGTTGGACCGAAGAGATCCATGGGCAATAAGTGTAATGGGGGTGGTGATGGAGTTAACAACTTTGGATTTATGAGATGTCCTGTGTTGCTTCCCTTTCAGGCATGTAACATACTTATCTTTGCAGAAAAATTCCTTTTTAGGTAAATCACGTTTAACCAATTTATTCATAGTTTTAAAATTGACATGAGACATTCGTTTATGCAATAGTTTTGACTCGTCACCATTAGCTTTGGAAAGAAAGCATGATACTTCTCCCAGTGGGGAAGCATAGTTCATATCCAGCTTATACATATCCCCTTTCCTTGGAGATTTAAGAAGCACCAATTCTGGAGGAATGGACATCCAGGTTTGAGGATAATGCACTCATGTTCTGTGAAAAGCATTTGGTGCTTTTGATCATAGAATTAAGAAACAATTATAAGATTGTGCTCAAGTTGTTTAACAAGTGTACTTTGTTATCCTTTTTCATTGGATACACTCCCTCTGCCAGAAATGTTGAAATTGTTGAAGGATAGATCTATTCCCAGTGATGTGCCTGGAGCATCCACTATTTACAATCCATACATTATTGTTCTTGTCATATGAATGTCCCTACACATAAGGTGAAAAAGTTAGTTTTTATTAGAAACCCAAGCCTTGTTGGTCTTGGGCTCTTCCAATGAGGATTTATTGAACCAAAGTTAATGCATAGGGGTTCAATAAGTTTTTTGAATAGGAGGCTTGGGCTGCAGCATCTCTTTTGATCTTCGTTCCATCCCATGGTTGATCATAGATGATGAGCTTCCTGAGGCTTGAGCAGCATGCATTCTTCTGAAGCTTCTTTCTTCTCGGAAGAGGCCTTTACCACCTTCTCTTCCGATGTAGTCTTCTTCTGGGATGGTTTCAAGAGGACTCTCTTGGCTTTTTGAGTCTTCACAGCTTTAGTTTGCGAAGCCATTTTCCCATCAGAAAAAGGATTTTCTTCCGAAAGCAACCTTGCTTCAGAGACAAGCTTTCCCTTTTTCATCACTTAGACCATTTGATAGGATCCAAATGAGAAACCTTTCTTGACTCCTTCCTTAACTTTATTTGCATAATTTGTGCTAGCAGGATTGAATAAATATCATTAGCCATGTGGTTTTGCAGACCACACATTATGCATGCAATGTTAATCTTCTGGGAATGTGAAGGCTGATGTTTCTTTGTCTTCTTGTCTTCAATAGCAATGTTTCCCTTTCCCTTCTAATCCTTTTGTTGGATAGGTGTGCTGGTACTACAAAATTTTCCAGGTTTAGAAGTTCCCACCACCTGGAATCCAGTTGAGATAAACACACCCTTTTGCTTTGGGTCAATCTTCAGCTTTGATTCAGCCACTTTCTTGATAGTTTTTTGGCTGCCTTAGCCCGTTTCTTTTGTCTTTGGTGGTAAGAGGTGGTCATCACTGATAAGAGGGGTAGGGTCTACCTGGATCTTCCTTGTGATGGTCTCCACACTTGCATCACTCTTTGACTCATCAGAAGGTGGGTTAGTAGATGGGACCTCTTGCTCTTTAGTACCACCCCTTGGTTGTCTAATGGACTCATAAAAGTGTGGTGGAGCAATTTCATTGGTCCCCAACCCACCTTTGTTTTGATAACAAAGTTTTGAGTGAGATGATGATGCAAGGATGGCTTGGAAGTTTTGCTCTGAGATAGTATGCTTCCTAGCTTGAGCCTCAGCTGTGACAAGCTAGGTTTGAGCCTTAGATAATTTGGATATTAAATCCTTTATTTGAGTCTTATAATTTGTGTGTTCATGTTTTAAAAGAGACAAAATTTTCTCTAACTCTTCAATTTTTCTTTGATAGTAAGATTTAGCTCTTTTAAAGTCAGATTTTAAAATATGTAAAGACTTAATATCAGATTTATTTTCCATATTGTAGTCCTAATACAGTTTTACCTTAGCAATACAAGCTGGAGTATAGAGATGTTCATATACCTTGTTATCATCTGTTCGCCAGGAGTGCTTGAGCAAGAGTCACATCCTATACCATAAAGCTCCAATTAACTTCTTGAACTACAGATGTTGTTTCAGTTGTCTTCCCAGGGGCTTTAGGTGTAGATGCTTGTGAGGAGGCATGAGAGGTTCTTGGATTTGACTTGGGAGCCTTGCGTTCCCTATCAAAATAACCATGTTGGTTACAGTTATAACACTTTGCCTTGGTTTTGTCAAACCCAAACTTGCTGCTAGCTGGGATGTAAGGGAACTGCCTTCCAGTTCTCTTGAATAACTTCTTTGCTTTGTAGGTAAGCACAACCATTTGTTGGACTATGTCCACATACTCCACATCATCTATGCTGAAGCACTCTAGATCATTAAAGCAGAACTGATGATCACTAGAGTGCCCATTTCTTGAGATAAAGGAACAACTATCCTAGAAGGAACCTTGTTGAGCCTGTTGAGACCTTGGAGTCTCAGGAAATGTGATGTAGGGTCCTGAAGAACAAGATGGTTGTTGAGAGTAAGTCAAGTACTGCTAAGGTTGGTTGGGTCTCGATACTTTAGTAACCAATAAAGCATTGCCAGCAGGAAGGCTTGAGGTTCTTCTCATCGGATGGCCCCTCTTGTTTTCCATCTTTACACGATATCAATCAAGAATACCATATAGTTCAGTCATGGTGAGGGAGTTCAGATTCTCTGTCCTTTTGATGGAGACACAATAGAACATCCACTCATTTGGGAGTGCACTCATGAATTTTCTTGAGAGGTCTCTCAAGTCAATGGTAACTCCCACAAACTAAAGGGAAGCAATAAGATCCATGTACTCGAAGTATTACTGGCTGAGGGTCTCTCCAAAAATGTAGGTAAAGTTCTCAAACTGTTGCTTGAGTGAATCTTTCTTGGAGTCATTGGAGTTAGAGTACATTTATGATAGTGCATCAAACAACTCTTTAGTTGACTTGCAATGCTCAAACCCCACTATGATGGAGTTGGGTATAACAGTCATAAGAGCAGTCATAACATTGCTGTCTATGTCTATCTTCTTCTAGTCTTCATCGGAGTAGTCTTTAACAGCCTTCTCGATCATGGCACTGTTTCCTCCAGGTGCAGCAAACTTGGGCTTGTAAGGACCATTGACGATAGATAGCCACATTTTACCATCAAGGTATCTGATGAACCTTCTATGTGTCTACTCTATTGTCTAAAGTTTTTAGGGGTGATGATAGGTGCTTTAGTCATCGTCCCCATCTTAACTTCAGATTTCTGAATAAGGGCCATTTTAGAGTGTGGTAAAGAGAGAAGTGAAAACAATTTGATTTGGATGGTAAGATCACAGAATCAAGGGCCTAAAGAGCTCTGATACCAATTGCAGGATCGATATATGTCACTAAACACTTGATTTTCTCTCAAACTCACTTATACTCACACGGTTATGATGAAGCAGACTCTCAAAGAGTTTATTATAATATACTAAGTAACTCAAGAACACAAAGAAATAATCTTCCAGGTACTTGTATATATTACTTTTCAATTCTAAGTTTTCAAGACTCTAACAAGCATGCAACAAGAGTTACAATGAGAAACTATATATACTACTACCTACAGCTGAATATACTTTGATACCAGCTAGAATCCTAAAACTAAAGTAAATACTACAAAGCAATAACTAAGGTATCTTAGATAGTGTCTTATCTAAGATATGGTAGTCATGACATGTCCATGACTTACCTTTTATCACCAACTAAAGTTGACAACTGTACTAACAAATAAAGTTGAACACTAGAATAAAGTATGATTAACTACATGGCTTTTTAGGAAAATGCCATGCAGTATCACAGGTCTATAACGGAGTGTCAGAGACACCATACTTATGTCCACTAGTTCATAGTAGGTACTTCTGAAGGTTAACTGGCTTCAGAAGAACTTGTTCTTCCGAAGCCACTTATACTTCGGAAGTGGCTACTTCTTCCGGGGCTTCCTTTGGATGTCATTTTTCGAAAGTTGTAGTCTTCATTTCTGCTAAGTGTTGAACTCTCGGAAGAGCAGAGACTTGGTCTTTGGAAGCTGAAGCTTATCTTTGGAAGTTCCTTTGAGCTTTGCTTCGGAATTTCAGCATATACCTTCGGAAGTGTTGAACTTGTCTTCGGAAGAACTTCATTAGTTGTACTCAAAATACTCTAAGTATTTGGTTTTGGTTTCACCAAACTTCCAAGATCCAACAATTAGTCTATCTCATTTGAAATTTTTTTACAAATATGTAAAGTCTTTTGTCAAAACAATCTAATCCTATTACAAAAGGTCATTTTAAAATTCTTCTAAGTATAAAAGTAAAGATTTTATTAATGATGTCAGAAATCTTTGGCCCCACACAGTAAAAAGTAAAGATTTTATTAATGATGTCAGAATCTTTTAAAAAGTTTTTAATTTTACCGCCCTTGTCACATCTTACACCAAACCATCTTTTCACCTTATCCAACCCCCAAAACCACCATTTCACCCATTTAAATAATCCCGACTCTTCATTTTAATCCTTTTACCAATTTAATACCCAAAAGCTTCATTCACCTTCAATTCACCTACATTTAAACTCATTTCTCCGCAACCTTTTTCCCACAATGACACTAATCCCTCAACACAACCAAGTCACACTCCTTGATTCATCCAAGGGTGATGACTTCTCAGATATCATCTCTTTTCTCACCCAATCTACCTATTACACCGCTTTAACTATTAACCCCACCATTTACTCAAATCATATGGTGAATTCTAGAGCAACGATCAGATTGAAACCCTAAATGGGGTTAGGGTAATAGGTCGAGCATTTGTGGCCAGGAGTTGATCATTACTGAACAACTCATCAGGGAGCATCTGGAGCTTCACAAGCGGTAGGGCGGCAACGGTGGTGTGCATACGGTGGTGATGTTGGCGATGGTTTTGTCTTTAAGATGTTGAGATGATGATGTATGTGGACTTTTGGTGTGTATGTTTGTATATATATAATATTAACTAATATAATATAAATGTGGGTGTTAGATCAAGAAAGGCTGGTGCAACCAAAACCAAACACTTAGACTACTTTTGGTACAACTAATAAAGGAATTCCGAAGCTAAGAGTGGAACTTTCAAAGACAAATGCAGTTCTTTCGAAGTCAAATGCAAGATCAACTTCTCAAGGAAAACTCCAACTTCCAAATACAAAGTCTCTGCTCTTCTAAAGCTTCAACACTTAGAAGAAATGAAGACTACAACTTCCAAAGTATGAAGTCCCAAGGAAGCCTCAAAAGAAGTATCCACTTCTGAAGTATAAGTGGCTTCGGAAGAACAAGTTCTTCCGAAGCCAGTTAACCTTCAGAAGTAGCTACTATGAACCAGTGGACATAAGTATGGTCCCCCTAACACTCTGTTGCAGACCTCTGATATACTGCATGGCATTTTCTGTAAAACCATGTAGTTGTCCATACTTTATTCCACTGTTCACCTTTATCAGTTAGTATAGTTTTCAACTTTAGTTGGTGACAAAAGGTAAGTCATGGACATGTCATGACCACCGTATCTTAGATAATACTTTATCTAAGATACCTTAACTTCAGCTTTGTAGTATTTGCTTTAGTATAAGGTTTCCAGCTGGTATCAAAGTATATCCGGCTGTAGGTAGTAGTATATATAGTTTCTTATTGTAACTCATGTAATATGCTTGTAAGAGTCTTGTAATACTGAGTTGAGAAAGAATATACAACTATCTTGAAAAACTATTCTCTTGTGTTTTGCTTTGATTTACTTAGTATATTATCATCAACTCTTAGAAGGATTCTACTTCATCACAAACCCAAGTGTTACTTAGTGAGTTTGAGAGAAAGTACTTGTGTTGAGTACAAAAACCGATCTTGTAGTGGGCCCTATATGTATTAATATATATATATATATATATTATTAGTAGATGTGGTTGGAGCTTTAATTTGGAGCATTGGCATTCAAATAGGAAGTTAACAGGGAAAATGGGAAGGGGGAAGTCAATTGGGACCCACGATGGTTGTGTTGGTGGCTGCTGGTGGGTGGTTGGTTAGAAGATAACATGGGAAAGGAACGACGGTGGTGGTGGGTGGACGGTGGGGGTGAGTGGACGGTGTTGGTGGGTGGCCTGTGGTAGTTAACCGGGAAAGGAAAGGGGGATTTGGTGATATGAGTGATGGTGATGATGATGAAAGTACCGAGACAGAGATGGATGACGGTGGTCTGAGGGTAGTGATGGCCACTGGTGATGACAACGATGGTGGCAGACATTGGTTGCGGGTGGTGGTGGCAGACGGTGATGTCCAACGGCTGTGGTGGTGGTGAAAGTATATTATTTTGTGATGTATTTGATATATATATATATAATATATATATATATATATATATATATATATATGTGTGTGTGTGTGTTGTGTGTGTGTGTATGTGTGTATATTTATATTGAGGGAGAGAGTGAGAGTTGTATATAAATGTATTATTTTAGTTAAATTACACAAATAGTCTCTCTAATTTACATAAATAGTCCTAAAATGTGAAAACGAAAATGCCCTTAAACTTAACAGAAAATCTTAACGTGCATTAGTGTTAATACTCAAACTTGTTATAAAATTAAAGTGAGTACTCAAAATCATTACTTTTTTTGTTAGTACCCAAACCTGTTATCTATATATACTAAAAGGGTAACTTAGGGGGACAGTTGTCACATTCCTAGATCCCTAAATTTGTTTGTTCCGCATCTCTATCCTCTTAAATAGTTACTTAAATTAAAGATTAAATAATTTTAATTCTTTTTAAGATTAAAAATATTTCTTTATAAATTTAAAAAAAGATGTCTATTTCTAGAATACAAGTTTTTTTGTAAAATAAGAGTTTTTCTAAGACATCAAGCATTTTAAAAAATATGAAATATCTTAAAATTGATGTTTTTAAAAAGTAAATTTTTTTATAAACTTAAAATAACTAAAATAAGGAGTTATAATAAGAAACTTTAAAAAATGATTTTTTAAATACGATTTGTCTTGAAAAACTGATTACACTTTTTTGGAGAAAAATAATTAAAAACTAAAGTTTAAAAATTAGTATTTGCACGACCGTTGAAGGGTATACACTTACAACACAACAACACAAAGAGGAGAGTTATTTAAGAACACTTAACAAATCAAATAGAGAACTGGTTTAACCTTTTTGTAAAGATGCTAAGAACACAAGTAAATAAGAGACAGAGCAAGATAGCAAAAACACAGTAATTGGTTTTCGAGAATGTTGTATATTGCTTCTCAAGTTCTATTACAAATGTTACAAAAGCATATCAGAAAGTTACAAGTACTTTAGATACATATACTACATCCTACAGCCGGCCATACTTTGAAGGCTAGTTGGATACAATTGACTAGACAACTACAAAATTAAACGTAGAGTCAAAAGGCAGATTGCCTTTTGACTAGTGACTATGACATGCCATAGCTCACATCCTAATATATTACAAAAAGGATAAAGTACATAAAGTAGAAAGTTACAGACTTAAGACCTCAATGTATAGTTACCAAAAGCATGGACCTTTCACCAACTTATGTAAAGTTGGTGTCTCATCAGAGTTGTAGTGGAAAGGGGTCTAGGTTTATGTAAAAGGTACATCAGATAAAGCATGTGTTCAAAAAGTCTTCGGAAGAAATCTGTCTTCTAGTGTAGGCTTCGGAAGACTTTGTCTTTGAAGCTTCGGAAGACTTCATCTTTGGCTTCGGAAGATATTGGTCTTGGCTTCGGAAGATTTCACACTCAGAATATTTTCTGATGCTGGTGTGAAACTTCCAAAGCATTCCACTTCAGTACACTTGTGCATGCATGCAGGAGAGACTTTGGTGTTTGGATTGCATCAGCCTTATGTTAAACCTTACAAACTCCCCCTAGGCTGATGCTACCAAAACACTTTGAAGACTTTAGATATTTACAGTCCTTATCATGATGATAACCATCCCTTTCTTCATGAGTTGATCAAGATCACTCAGACTCTCAAAATGTCCTCTCATGTCAATGAGATCATGCAAAGGCAGATTAAACATGTCTTTCCATGTGTAGATAATCTCAATACCTTGATCTCTAATGACATTCCATTTTTCTGGATTTGTAGTGTATGTCCAGGACAAGATGGGTCTTTCTGATGCTAGAGGAGCTATTTGAATGGGAGATGATAGAGCATCTTTTAGTTGCACATCCTCAGGATGTTCTACTCATCCTGAGATTTGGAGAAAGATGCTTCTTTCTTCTTCTTCTTTGGCTTTGGTCTAGAATCCATCCTTTTTCTCCTCTTTGATCCTTTTAACTGAGAAGACCGGCCTGTAGCACCTAATTAATCTTCTTTGTCTTTCTTAGTTGGGTCTTCCTCCCTCACAGGTTCAGAAGGAGAGGGAGTTTGACCCTGTTGTGGATCAGAAGATGAAGCTTGCTGAGTCTTAGCAGGAGGTTTAGGTTATGTTGTCTCAGGTTGTTCAACCTTAACCTCCACTTCAAGTGGAGCTTGACTGGGAGTGGAGTGTAAGTCCATTAGCTCTCCACCCCGATCTTGACAAAGACATAGGGCCAAGTCTCCTTCCGAAGAATCCATACAACTTCATGAAGCTCATCATCCTCTGCCTATCCGCAGACTTCTTCATGCTTTTCTGGATGATGGCTCATAAATTTGCATCCTATTCCCTTAGCTTCCTTTTGGTGATCTTTCTTTCTTTGACTATCTCAAGTTCAATTTGTTTGAGGTACTCAAACTCAATGTAGTCATAGGGTAAGGGAAGAAGTGCAACAGCCTGATAGAGGCCTGTGGCACTCAGATAGTTGATCATTTTGATCCTATCCTTTTCTTTGTCTACCTGAGGTTCTTATGGAACCACATCCTCTTGTACATGACTTTCTTGAACTGGGGAGAGAGTAGTCACATGCTTGTATAGTATTTTCTTTCTTCTCTCTTCTTTGATTTGAAGAAGTAGCTTTGCATCCTCTGCCTCCTTTCTCTCCTTTGATATTCCATGTCAACTAGTTCATTTAATTCATCTAAGGGAGGGACATGATATTATCAATATCATAGTTCATGGTCTACAAATAGTTGACCCTGACTGCCCTCAACTCATCATCCTGAGTGTTTGACCTGGGGGCAGCCCTGATAGCAGCTTCCATAAGTCTTGCAGACCTAGTAGAGGAACTTTCTCCCCTTAGCTTCCTTTCCCTCTCTCTCTCTCCCCTCATCCTCAATCTCCTCAGAAGTTATTTTTCTTTTCCCTATGTCACTCACAGATCTTTATGACTCAGGGTGGAGAGAGCTTTGGCCTTTATTGCTTGGTGTAGCTTCCAAGTTCTAGCCAGAAAGAGGTTAAGATGCACCTTCACCAATCATATTGCCTGATTGCCATAGTCTCCTTTTGAAGTTGAACTCTATAGTGATTCTGTCTTGAATTCTTTGAGCCAGCTTGTTTGGATTGGCTTTGGTTGACAAGTGGCACGCTGACAATATCAAGACTTTCATAGAAGTTCAAGGTCTGAAAGTTGAAGACCTCTTGCTGCCCTTGAACTCTTTGAATGATAAGGGCTCTTCTTTTTTCATTCTACATCCACCCAATAATGTGATATGAAGTTGGTGAAGATGACATTGCCCTTGGTATACCTTCCTCAAAAAGACTCTAAATGTAGGAGTCTATGGAGTCCACATCAATGTGAACTTGAGGAAGTTACTAACTATGCATAGTTGCAAGTGAGAATGGTGAGTCCTCAATGTCCATACTCCCTGAAGAACTCCTAGGTTTCGTAACTATAATGACTTTCTCCCCTTTTGGTAGCATCACCCTCTTGCATAGGTGAGCTAGGAGTTAGGTCAATCACACTCATAAGTTCTTGTGTTCCTGGTTGAGCTCTTCTTAAAGGTCTCCCAGCTAGTTTTTCTCTGAGATAAGAAATCTCAAGTTACTGGTCATTAACCTTGTTTTGCAAGGTAGTCACTTGAGATTCAAGATGACTAACCTTGGAGACTAAATAGGTGCATGTTTGTGACAATTTTTGCACCTTTAGCCTCATATTCCCCTCATCTTCATCAGAAGAATCATTAGGGGATGAGATGATTGGACCAAAGTCCTCTCTCTCACCACCAGCTTCAGGTTCTTGGTTGTTGGATTTCCTCTGCTCACTAACAACCTCAGTTGAGGTGTCAATGGGCTGAGTTGCTATGGTTGAGGTCTGAATTATGTAATCACTTGCAGAAGTAAGAGCCTCTTTCATATGGATATCCTAAACAGGTTCAGAAGTATCCACCTTAATTGTGGATGACTGATGTGGGCTAGACATAGGAGACTCAGGAGAACTCATCTCTCTTTGAGAAGTGGAAAAGAAGAGAGAGTCATGGTACTCATTGAAACCTAAGTCTTCATCAGTATAGAAGTTAAGGTTAGGAATGGGTTGGTTTAAGTCTATAGGCTGGGGATGGTAGTTGTCCCCTAAAGGTTGTTCACTTAAGTGTTAAGACTTAGAGTGAAGGCTTAAGGGAGTTGGGTTTGTGAGCTCATCAGGCTGAGCATGAGGAACCTCAGCGCTGATCTTTAAAGTAATAGGAGTGGTTTACTCCTTAGGAGAAGTGGGAGCTCCAATATCCACTTCCTCCTATATGAGTGAGCATATGGGAGTCTGCACAAACTCAATAGTTTGAGCAGGGTTTCGTTCGGATTTTTTTAGGTGAGGGTGATTTGTGGCTATGGTGGTGGTTGAGATGTAGAAGGTATGGGTTCAACACTAGTTTGTGATGCTAGGTTGTCACCTTGAGCAATGAGCTCTAACATTTTTAGGACAAGGGTTGTTTCTACTCCTGAGAAGCCAATAGTTGGCTTCCTCAAGATTTTAAAGATGTCGGGCTTCATCTGTCCCAGTTTAAGAATATTACATGTACCCCTTAACTGTGAGCCCGATTCACAGTTAAGAATGTATTGAACATATCTAAGGAACATGTAGTAATCTAAGGAGTCCAAGTTTGCTAGCATATTAGTATAAATGACTTGAGAGTACCTGAACTTCACTCCTTGAACCATCCCATGCACTATGAAGGAGAGATCTTCAGGAATTTGGTCCCTCCCTCCATGCTTGTTTGACAAGCTATGGATAACCACATGAAGCAGGTATTTCCACTTGGATAAGACCTTCCCTTTCCTGAGGGTCTTTACAGAGAAATCTCCCTCATAGCCCATCTGCTCAAAGGAGTGGTTAACAACTTCTTTTAGGAAGAACACCTCACCTTATTCATCATCCAGCTGAAGATGATTGTTGATGATGGCCAGAGTGATGAAGATTGTTCTCCCCTGCACTGTGGCAGACAGTGCCTTCTCCCCATCCATAACGACCTCTTGACAGGTCTTCCAAATTCAAGCAGATGATCCTCATATATAGTAGGATCAATGGTAAGGGAGGTGAAGTAGTTAGATAAAGCCAAGAAATGGCCAACCTCTAAGAAATATTGATCTTTCTCAGAGTTTAACAGAGTAACTTGGTTATGTTGCCTGTGTAACTGCATGGAGAAATCTGGGTCATTTCTTCGGTTAAGGTTGGCCATTGTGAGAAATCTTAAAGATGAAGGAAGTATGAACAAAGGCGGTTTCAAAGAAAATTTGGGAATTTAGGTTTGGAGGAAAGATGAAGATGATAGAAAGAGGGGGAATCGTTAGGTTATATGTGAAAAGGATTTAAGACAAAGCTAATGAAAGAGGATAAACTTTGAAATCCGTATGTCGGTCCCACCTCTAAAAAAGTAGTTTATTTTTTGCTCAAAAAGTAGTTTTCTTGGAAGTTAAAAAAACTTCCGAAGGTAAATTGTCTTCGGAAGTTTTAATGAAAAATCTTCCGAAACCAAAATGACTTCGGAAAAATTCCTAAGAGTTTTGAAAAGTTTTGCTTCAGAAGAAAATTAAGACCTGGGCATTTATTCAATAGAACAAAACTTCCGAGAGTTAATTTGCTTTGGAAGAAAATTGTCCTTGAAAACATATAAGTGCCTAAGAAAGGTTTTAAGCTTTGGAAGATATTTCAGAAATTTCTTCAGAAGGAAAATTACTTAGACAGTTTATTTGTTTTGAAGGCATAAGTCTCTTCCAAAGGTAAAAGCATATCTTTCGAAGGATCAAGATTTTTCAAAATTCTAAGGAAGTCTTCAAAAGATTTTTTTATCTAGAGAAAACAAGAGCTTATGAAGGTGATAAACTAGACAACTTAGGACACACAGATTTTAAGAAATAATATGAATTAGTTTTAAGAAAAACTACTTAAAGTTAATCATCCCAATAGTTGATATAAGATACTTAAATCTCTGTTCATCAAAGGCTTTTGTATACAGATCAGCATATTGTTCATTTGTGTTAACTTTGACTATTAATTAATCCATTTTCAAAGTTATCTCTAATTAAATGATACCTGATATTGATGTGTTTTGTTCTTGAGTGTTGCATAGGATTCTCTGATAGAGATAACACTGTTGTTATCTATGTGAATGGGAGTCTCCTTGAAATTTAATCCATAGTCAAGCATTTGATTCTGAATCCAAAGCACTTGAACATAGCAGCTTGCAGCAACAATGTATTTAGCTTCAGCAGTTGATGCAGAGACACAAGATTGTTTCTTGCATTGCCATGAGACAACCCTTCCACTAAGAAACTGACATCCCCTAAATGTAGACTTTGTAGTCATGTCGCAACCACCATAATCACTATGTGTATATGCATACTTATTAAAGTCAAAATTCTTAGGATACCAAAGACCAAGTTTTGAGGCACCTTTGAGGTATCTTAGAATCCTTTTGACAATGATGAGGTGAGATATCTTAGGGTTGGCTTGATATCTTGCACAAATACATATGGCAAATATGATATCATGCATGCTAGCTGTGAAATACAAAAGAGACCCAATCATAGCCCTGTAAAGGTGTTCATCCACACACTCCCCCTAAAGATCAGATCCAAGGGAGTGGTTTCTTGCTATGGGTATCTTAGTAGTTTTACAATCAGTCATGTTGAATCTTTTGAGTACGTCTTGAACACACTTTGACTGACTAATGAAGATGTCTTCTTCAACTTGCTTCACTTGAATTCCCAGAAAGAAATTGAGTTCCCCCATGGCACTCATTTCAAATTTGTCCTTCATCAGCTTCTCAAAGTCTTTATAGAGCTTTGGATTAGTTGAACCAAAGATGATTGAACTAGCATTAAGTCATTTCCCTGTCCTTTGATGAAGAGAGTTCCATCTATAGTACCCCTTCTGTATCCATGCTTGTAGAGATACTGGGATAGAGTCTCGTACCATTTCCTTGGTGCTTGGTGCAGCCCATAAAGAGCTTTGTCAAGCTTGCAGACATAATCAGGATGATCAGGATCTACAAAACCAGGTGGTTGTTTGACATATACCTCTTCATCAATCACCCCATATAGAAAAGCACATTTGGTATCAAGTTTATAGACCTTGAAGTTCTTGGATGCAACAAATGCCAAGAACATCCTAACAGCTTCTAGTCTTTCTACAGGAGCAAAGACATCAGTGTAGTCAATTCCTTCTTCTTGTGTATACCCTTGAACAACTAGTCTAGCTTTGTTTTTGATGACAATGCCTCTATCATCTTTCTTATTACTAAACATCCATTTGGTTCCTATAGTAGTCTTCCTATGAGGAAGAGGACAAAGGTTCCAAACTTTCTGCCTTTTGAATTGAAGCAGCTCTTCTTGTATAGCTTCAACTAAACTTCCATCCTTTAGAGCCTCATCAATCTTCTGGGCTCTACCTGGGACAAGAAACAATAGTGAAGACAAACATTTGCTTCATGGATTTGTCCTCTTGTTCTTACCCTTGTGTCAACATCTCCAATGATGTTTGTGGTGGGGTGAGACTTGTTGATCCTTAGTTGAGGGTCCACAGTAAGTTGCTAAGATAGATCTAAATTAGAAAGCTTAGATATGGCATTGATACTTCTCCTACCATATCAGCACACTTATCAAGAGAAACTTGATCCAATGAGTGTGTGACATGATAGATCTAAATTAGAAAAGTTTAGATCTGGCATTGATACTTCTCCTACCACATCAGCACACTTATCAAGAGAAACTCGATCCAATGAGTGTGTGACATCATTGATGTTTTCATCTATGGAGTGCTTATCAGCATTAGTGAATTCTTGATTACTATGACCACCTCCATTGTATTCTGCATTTGAAGCTTCTTTACCTGGTTGTTGAGCCTCTGAGTTGGAATTTGAAGGCATCTCAGATGTATCAGCTGAATTTGTCATTGTTGTGCTGATGAAAACCTCATTTGAAGAACTAGTTACAACTGGACTTGAAGATGTGTAGCTTGAAGATCTTCAAATTTCAAATCTTGGATTAGGGTCTCCTGAGGATAAAATATTTGTAGATCCTAAAACATTCTCACAAGATTTGTTAAAACAGTTGGTAAATAAATCAAGATCAAATAGCCAATCAGGACCAGAACCAGCCACACAGGATGTGTGTTCATTGAAAGTCACATTGGCTGACTCCTCAACAATTCTAGTTCTAAGATTGTATACTCTACAAGCCTTAGCTTGAGAAGAGTATCCAATAAAGTGTCCATCATCTGATTTCTCAACAAAGTTGGCCATTTGATCTTTTGTATTCAAGATGGTGCAAGGACATCCAAATGACCTGAGAAAACCAATGAAAGGTTTCCTCTTGTGCCAATGTTCATAAGGAGTCTTGCCATGAGTCTTAACCACTAAAATTCTGTTCTGCACATAGCAGGTAGTGTTGACTGCCTCTGCCCAGAAGGTGATAGGCAGCTTAGAGTCAGACAACATGGTTCTTGCAGCTTCAATTAGTGTCATGTTTCTCCTTTCAGCAACACTATTTTGTTGAGTTCTGGGAGCACTGTATTGTCTTGTAATACCCTTTTCATCATAAAATATATCAAGGATTTGGTTCTTGAATTCAGTTCCCTGATCATATCTTATGGTTTTGACCTTGTGATCAGATTGATTCTCAATCTTTAGGATGAAATTCTTCAGAATCTCAAGAGTCTCATCCTTAGTTCTAAGGAAGAAGACCCAAGTGAATCTTTTAAAGTCATCTGTGATCACTAAACAATAAGAGGTCCTTCTTAAACTCATTACACTGGTGGGGCCAAAGAGATCCATATGTAACAAGTGTAGTGGTGTAGTGATGGAGTTTTTTTCATTAGGCTTGTGAGATACCTTATGTTGCTTCCCTTTTAGGCATGCAACACAATGGTCATCACTTGTAAACTCTTTCTTTGGCATTCCATTACCAAATCATTCTTAATAAGTTTATTCATGTTTTTAAAGTTTACATGGCACATTCTTTTATGCCATAGGAAAGACTCATCACTATTGGCTTTAGACAGAAAACATGAAACTTCTCTAGAGGGAGATGTTTCTTGCAGATCCATCTTGTACATGTTCCCTTTCTTGGGGGCTCTAAGCAAAATATGCTCATGAGGAATGACCATCCCGGGCTTGAGAACAGTGCACTCATGCTCAGTAAAGAGCATGTTATGACTCTGATCACAGAATTAGGATACAATCAGAAGATTGTACCCAAGCTCCTTGACAAAGTTTACCTTTTCAATGCTGAGCTTACCATTTGTGACCTTGCCCCTTCTAGAAACGTAACCACCTTCATCTCCTCCAAAAGCAACTGGCCCTCCATCAATTCTTTCAAAGTTTTGGAGTAGTGACCTATTGCCTGTCATGTGCCTAGAATAGCCACTATCAATGATCCAGACATTCTTTTTTGTCTTGAGTTGTTCCTGCATAAAGAAAATGATTAGTTACATTTAGAAACCCAAGCCTTATTGGTCTTGGGATCATCAAAAGAAGTAGAAGGTAATACAACAGTAATAGATCCTATAGTTGTGCTTTGAGAATCTTGTGTTGTTGTTGATGGAGAACTTTCAGTCATTTGGTTTTTCTTTGACTTCCATACCACCTTTGGAAGTTTGGACTTGACCTCCAATACTTCAGAAGCTTTTGAGACTTTGGAAGTTTTGATGACTGGACCTTCGGAAGATTCTACAAACACTACAGCAAACTTCAGTGCTTCTGAAGAATTCCTTTCTTCTGAGACCAAATTTTATTCCGAAGGCAATTTTCCACTTGCCTTCTTTTTCATTTTGGAGTTTCGGAAGGAAACAAATTTTCCTTCCGGAGCTGGAAGTCTCTTTCTTGGTCATGTGAAGAGTACCTCTTGGATTGTATGGACAATCCTTAGCAAGATGAGAAGTACTTTCACACATAACACATTCCATCTTTTTCTTCCTAAGAGCCTTCTTCTGAGAGCAAGGCTGACTTTGTTCACATCCCTTCTCCACTTCATATTTGTAGATGCTAAGACAGTATTTTTAGGCTGAGAACTGTTCTTGGAGTTGGATGGTCCAGGCTATGTAGCAATGGTACATAATAGATCAACCTTTTTTTGGTGCTAAGATGATTTGAACATGAACCAGAACTCTTGTAGAGGAGTTTAGGTTGATGTTTTTAGTCTTAACCACTTCAAACCTACAGAGATAAAAACTTTTTTCTGCTTAGAGTCAAAAGTGACCTTGATCTCTTGAGCCTTCCTTGCTTTTCTCTTGCTCTTTCTGATCAAGTTCTTCCTCATAGACTTGGTCATCACAGTCTTCCTGCTCTCCTTAGAAGGATAATGACCCTTCTTAGAATCCTCCTTTTCACTCTTCTCAGAGGAATTCTTCACTATCACTTCTTCATCTTCTTCACTCAAGGGGTCTATGAGAGGACGCTCATCTTCACAAGTTCCACACCTAAGTGATCTTACGGACAAGATTGTGTGTGGATGAGCTATCTCACTAGATCCCAGTCCTTGCTTATTTTGATAACACACCTTGGCATGCAGGGATGAGGATATCGTGTTCTTGAAGGTCTCTTCTTCAAGAACACATTTTTCTGCCCTGGCTTTGCTGATCACAAGCTCAGACTTGCATTCAATCACTTAGTTATAAGATCCTTAATCTGAGTCCTATAGTTGGTATGCTCATGTTTTAAAATTGAAATGGTTTTCTCTAAGTCCTCTATGTTTAGTTTATAGTCATT
The DNA here is from genome assembly GCA_025506515.1 of Flaveria trinervia. Classification (NCBI taxonomy): domain Eukaryota; kingdom Viridiplantae; phylum Streptophyta; class Magnoliopsida; order Asterales; family Asteraceae; genus Flaveria; species Flaveria trinervia. The sequence continues at coordinate 40,861,378 of CM046448.1, read as the reverse complement.
TTCAGCCTTTCTAAAATCAGCTTTTAATATGTTTAAGGACTCAAGATCAGATCTCATTTCTAAGTTGTAGGACCTGTATCTGTTGACTTTAGCAATACATTCAGGAGATGTTCCAATACCTTGGCTTCATCATGGTCAGCCATCAGTGCTTGGTTTGAAGATGCATCTTCCACCTGAAAGCTCTAGTCAAAGCCTCCTTCTTCAACAGCAACTGCAGCTTGCTGCTTTGGTTTCTCATTCTGGGTGGCTTTGTCAGTGTAGTTTGGTCTGGATTATGCTTGGCCACTATTTGTTCTTGGTGCCTTGCACATCCTAGCAAAATGGCCCATAAATTTACAGTTGTAACACTTGACTTTGCTTTTATCCAGTCCAAACTTTCCACTGGTCACATTGCTGGGGAACTTCCTTCCAGTCCGCTTGTAGAACTTCTTGGCTCTGTGAGTGAGAAGAGCCATCTGCTGGACTATCTCCATATACTCCAGATCATCTGGATGGATATAGTCCAAGTCTTCAAGGGTGAAGAGAAAGCTACTACAACTTTCATCAGAAGACACAAAGGCTTGAGAATAACTTGTCTCTTGCAATGGGCTTCCTTGAGTATAGTTCTCCCTTGGTGTCTTAGGGAAGGTGATGAAAGGACCATTTTGTGGGTTGTCAGAGTAGCATATGAGATGATGTTGGGGTTCTATGCTATCCCTTTCAACCACATGAAGGGCTGATTACTAGAGTTACCAGATGAACCTTACATGTTCATCTCCATTTGGTATCCACTAAGATCTCATACAACTCTGTCAAGGTGAGAGTCTTCAGGTTCTCAGTTCTCTTGATAACCACAGAGTAGTGTGTGTATTGCCTAGGAAGAGAGGACATGAACTTCCTTATAATATCTCTGTTCTCAAGAGCTACTCCGCCATCCACTAGGGTATCCAAAATCTCACATACCTGAAGTATTGTTGAGTCATGGTTTCACCTATTTTAAAGGTGAAATTTTCAAACTGCTGCTTCAGGAGATCCTTCTTGTTCTCCTTGGCTTTAGAGGAACCCTCATATATCAGTTTCAATGCATCCCATAGCTACTTAACTATTTTGAATTTCTTGAAACCTCTGTATACAGAGTTTTGAAGAGCAGTCTGAAGGGTTGTCATGGCCTTTTGATAAATCTCTACTCTCTTTCTATCTTCATTTGAGTAATCAGCCACAACCTTGGGGATCATACCACTTCCATTTGTAGAAGAGGTGCTTGGTATGTAAGGTTCATTTTTAACACTCCCATATTCTTGAGTCTAGAGCCTTGATAAAGCCTTCCATTATTTGACACCAAGTGTCGAAGTCATCAAGAGTGATCAATGGGGACTTGGTCATGGTTCTAGTTTCCATATCAGATTTGGAAATAGCTGCCATTTGATATGTGTTAGGATCAGTGATCTAAGTTTGATTAATTAGAGAGTATTGCAGCGGAGTTCGAACAACGAATTAGACAATTCACAAGAACACAATTGATATTCAATGTAACAGTAAATGGTTATAGAAAAAGAGAATTCTGCAAAAGAGATATTTCATTCATATGCTTTCGTGCTGGCTCAATGTCACACATTACAATTAGGTCAACATTCCTTATATAGGATATGTGACGTCTGCTGATGTCACTTGATAATGACATCTAACAGAATTATTCAAACTACTGAAACTATGCAAACTACTGAGAAAGTTCTCAACTACTGATTACATCTCAGAGAATGCTAAGTACAAGAAACATAAAACTACTGAAACTAAACTACTGAAACTATAACTACTGAAAAGTAAATTACAAGTACTGAAAGGAAACCATCACAACTACTAAGTTGATAACTTCAGCTGTTGTGACAACTACCGATCACTTTGGTCTTCAGTCTTTGTTCTTCAGACTTTGTTCTTCAGACTTTGTTCTTCAGACTTTTACTTTCAGACTTTGTCTTCAGCTGATGGCTTCAGACTTTGTCTTTAGTACTTTACTTTCAGACTTTGTCTTCAGCTGATAACTTCAGACTTTGTCTTTAGTTCTTTACTTTCAGACTTTGTCTTCAGTAGTAGTCTTTAGTTCTTGTCTTCAGACTTTGTCTTCAGACCTTGTAATCAGCTGATGTCTTTGGCTGTTGTGATCTTCTTCAGCAGTTGTAATGTCTGTGGGACTTAGAGGTTTTTCTGATCAGGTTCATTGGTTCTTTTGGTCCAACAAACTCCCCCTGAACCAATGCAGCCAAAAACTCTAAACTAATTGATGATCCCACTTATTCTTGGCAGAAACACCCTCTTGATCAGCTTCAGAGGTAATCAGTTAAGCACATGCCGGGAAAAGGTTTCTAATCTTTTGATTGGCTAAGTATGGAAGGGAACTCTGTCTTGAGGAAACTGGACACAGAGTCTTGTCCCAACCATGAAACCTAATTCCCATTAATGAGTCTATAAGACTCACTAGCATAGGCCTCAAGGAGAACAACTTGTTCCTCCTTGGTGAGTTCTTCTGCTTCTCCCTCGAAGAAGAACTCTAGGCCATAGTATTCAGACAGGTATCTCATTGTCTTTCCATTTTTCAACTCCACAGTTGTTATCTCTCTATAAGCAAATTCATCAGGGTGAGAGCCTTCAAAAAACAACTGGAGTTCACTCTTCTGAAGATCTTCAAGTCTTTTGTATAACAAACCCTACTTGATCATTTTGTTCTCAAGAATAGATTGAGGGGTTGTCTTGGAGTTGTGAGCTCTCTTGAATTCTTCAATGATTTCCCAGGGTGAGACTACCATGGCCAACGTAATTGAAGCATTCAAGGTCTTCTTCACTTGGCCATGATATCTACTTGGTATATTCTTCTTATGAATTCTAGAACTTACCCTGGGGTCTGGCCAGATCCGCACTCTTTCTCTTTGATGTTGAAAAGTATGTCTAAGAATGTACAACCTCAGAGCCTGTTTCTTCATTTCTTGAATGGATGAGGACTGAGGGAAATCCTTGTCAACCATCTTGAGAAATTGCTCATCGTGCTGCTTCTGTTGTTCTGCTTCTTCAATCTTTACCTTCACCATCTGCATTTGCAAGTCAGGTGTAATCACTTGTTGACTTCTGTGCTCAGGTGTTTTAAGGTTGAAAACAGCAGAGATTGGCAAACAATCTTCATCATCATCCTCTTCTTCATCTTCTTCTAGCCTCAACACCCTTCTCCTCCTTCTTGTGTATCACTGGGTAAGGTTTGAGGTGGTTTTTAGGGTAAAGGGATTGGTTTTGTGGGTTGAGTTGTGGGTGGCTTTGGTTAGGAATAGATTGGGAGATTTTAAAGATAAGGTTGTGTTTGAGTGGGAGTGTGAGAAGACTGACTTAGCATTTTGGTGGTGAGTTTGGCTTTGGAGAGCTTTGCCATTTCAGTTCTCTTCCCTGCACCTGTTTCATCCAGTGCTTCGATGATCAACCCTTTATTATAGCCTCCAGCAGAGCAGATTTTCTTGGTTATCTCCAAGATACTATCTCTAGACCAGGCCTTTATCTCTATCAATGATCTTCCAAGGTATTTGGCAATGAATCTGATCATTATCTCCAATCTTTCCCTTTCCAACACACTATAACCAGCCCATCTAGCTGAATCTCTTCTATTTCCAGCCTTCTTATCTTAGTGTCTAGTGTGGCTGTGTCATGACCTTGTCGAAAGAGCTGATCTATAATTTTATCCATGGATCTGCTGTGAGCTTCATCAGCATCTTTGACAAGATCTTCTAAGGATTTATCATCATCAGCTTTTAACTCAACACTCTTCTTTCTTTTATATGTGATCAGCTAATCTTCCTTATCTTTATCTATGATCAGCTGTTCTGAGATCAGTTCTTTCTCCACCTCCTTCTCTTTTGCAGGTTCTTTCTCATCATCAACTCTTTTTCTTTTCTTTTCTTTCACTTCCTTAGACTTGGAAGTCTCCCCCTTTTGGTTGCATTGGGATCAGGGGCTTGAAAGGCAGAAAGAGATTTGTGAACAGCATCATCATGAGGGTTTGTAGATTTGAGGAGATCCTCTCATCAATGGCTTTATGCACTATGTCAGTGATGATGGAAGTGATGAGTGGTAAGGAGTTTTGAAAGATAGCAACCATCTGCTCAGAGGGGTTCTGTCCCTGAGAGGTGGTGCCAAAAGTAGTGGCTAGTGGCTCAGTTAGTGTGTAGGCTCAGTGTTTGGTGAACCTTCAATTGAAGGTGCCATCTGTGGGGTTTGTGGGGTAGATGGACTTTGCTCCTGAGACATTTTGCTAGCAGCTCTTTGAGTCTGCTCACCTCAGTCTCTAGGATGGTATCATGGGCTAATACATCATAGAAAAAGCCCAGGTCATCATCAGTCTGTGCTAAATCACTTGACCTCCTGATTGAATCAAGATGTACATGCTCTGAGTGTAGATCATAGAAGCATGTGCCCCTTGTTCTTGGTACTAGGGACTTCCTGCCTCAGGACTGTGTCCTTCATTGGCAATTGCCTCTGGTAAGGTCTTATGGATGTTACCAACTTCATCCTGATCATTTGCTGAATCAGTAGAAGTGGCAGCCTTACCAGATGTTCTAACCTCCGTTTCTACACTTGGAGATTGAACATTGTAACCCCTGTGTTGTGGGTTATCAGAAGCATTTTGGTCCTCCCCCTTAATGGTTGAGGTATTCCCAGTGGTAAGTGGTTTCTGGGGAGGGGGTGGGGAATGCAACTGACTCAGCACTTTAGCAACTATCAGTGTTGGGCTTTGAGGGGCGGTTGCATGTGGAGATTGGTCTGAAGCAGATTGCACCCGGGGTGAGAGGTGCTCTTCAATGGTAACCCTCTCAATTGAGATAGGTTCCAGAAATGTGGGATCCCCAATTGTGGTTGCAACAGGATCCTGTTGAGAGGATACCTGTGCGGCTTCAGCAGGTTGAGTCTTGGACATAACTAGGGGGTAGAACCAGTATGTATTTCCTGTGTTTGTGGTACAGGGGCATCCTCAGGGGACTCATCTCCCTGAGTAGCCTTTTTGGGCTTTTTGGATTTGGGTTTGGTGGGGACTTTGGATCTGGAAGTGGAGCCTGTGGGTTCCCTCTTCTTGGGTTTTAGCATCCGGGCAGCCCCTTTTAGAGTAGGGTCTAAGTTATGTCTGGAGTATACCTCAGCTAAAACAGCTGGAGCAGGGACTCCAAGACCAACAATGCCATCAGATTTTAATTGATTCAAAATTATGGCCATCAGAAACCTGGGATAAAGTAGCCATCTGTTTGCCAAAGGTTTCTGAGCCAGATCCTTTAGTTCCATGACCACTATCTCAGAAAAATTTAGATTTTGGCGGTCAAAGATAGAGTACAATACCTGTTGCCATCGGGAAGACATCTGATCCCAAGAAGATGTCTTTGATGCAAGGCAGACATTGACCATATGAAATATAAGTCGTTCAGCATCATGGAAGTGCTTTTTAAGTATGGTTGTAGCACTTAAGTCGCCTTCATACCCGTTATTGATGAAAGACATATCAGTGATGCCTTTTGGGTATTCTTTAACATAGGTGCCATCATGCAAATTTAGGGTTTTATGAATGATGTCGGGGGTGATGAGCACCTGTTTCTGGTTCACCAACGACTAGAGAGTGAGTTGGCTATCATTCTCACCAGTTAATACAGAGACGTTGGTCCAGAACTGGGTTAAGGAATCAGGGTATATGGTAGGATTCAGAAGAAAGGTTGTTCGGTATTGGGAATCCACCATAAAATCGATGGCATTGTCAAACTTGTTCCAGAAAGCCGATTTCGAAGGTAGGCAACACAGTTGTGTCGAGGTTTGAGTTGCATGGTCGCCATTGTTGAGAGAGAAAAGGTTTGAAAAACGGCTAATGAAACGTTTGGCTATAAGTGCAGGTATTTATAGGTTAAGAAAAGGCTGAAAAGAAAACGACTGAAAGTATTGGTGTTGGCATCAGTTGTTATGAAAACATCTAAAGAGTTGGTTTTAACTATCAGACGTTTGAAAATAACTGAAGACTTGGTATTAGTCATCAGTAGTTGTGAAACTACTGAAACCTTGGTTTTGTCTTCAGCTGTTGTAAACAACTAAGGACTTGGTGTTAGTCATCAATAGTTATGAAACTACTGAAGACATGGTTTTGTCATCAGCTGTTGTAAAAAACTGAGGACTTGGTGTTAGTCATCAGTAGTTGTGAAACTACTGAAGACATGGTTTTGTCATCTGTTGTTTAGGGTGAAACAGCAGTTTGTGGAAACTAATTTGCAAGAGTGTCCAGTGGAATACCAAAGACCTAGAAATTGTGTACCTTGCAGATATCTAAAGATCCTCTTGACTGCAATCAAATAGACTCTTTAGGAGCAGCCTGAAATCTAGCACAAACACAAGTTGCAAACATGATATCTGGTCTAGAAGCTGTTAAGTACATCAAGGACCCAAACATATATCTGTAAAGTGTTTCATCAACAGCTTTACCTTTCTGATCTGTATCCAGTTGTGTGGTGTTGCACATGGGAGTAGAACAGGGCTTACAGTTTTGTAAATCAAACTTATTCAAAAGTTCTTTTGTATTTTTGATTGATGAATAAAGGTTCCATCAGCCTTTTGTTGATTTGCAAGCCTAGAAAGAACTGTAATTCTCCCATTGCACTCATTTCAAACTTTTTTTCATTAAACTTGTAAATCATCACACAACTGGGGATCAGAGGATGCAAAAATAATATCATCAACATAAATTTGAACAAGTAGCTTATGCTGATCCACTTTCTTAATAAAAAAGTTTTATCTATGGAGCCTCTAGTGAAATTATTTTTATGAAGAAAATTTGAAAGTGTTTCATACCAGGCTCTAGGAGCTTGCTTCAACTCATAAAGAGCCTTATCAAGTTGATACACCCAATCAGGATGTTTATTGTCCTCAAAACCTGGTGGTTGACACACATAAACCTCTTCTTTAATTTTACCATATAAAATGCTCTTTTGACATCCATTTGAAAAACTTTAAGATTATGGAATGCAGCATTGGCTAAGAACAATCTAATTGCCTCTAGTCTAGCTACAGGGCAAAGGTTTCATCATAATCAATATCTTCTTCTTGTGAAAACCCTTGTACAACCAGTCTAGCCTTGTTCTTGACAATAAGCCCATTTTCATCAGTTTTATTCCTAAACACCCATTTAGTGCCTATTGCACACTTACCTGGGGGTAGAGGAACCAGTTCCCACACTTGCTGCTTTTTGAACTGAAATAGCTCAAGCTGCATGCTTCAACCCATCCATTGTCTCTCAAGCAACATGATAGTTCTTTGGCTCTAGCTGACAGATGAAGAGAGCATAGAAGCAGAAGTTAGACAATTGACTTCTGGTTGAGACACCAGCATTGATATCACCAATGATTTGAGACATGGGGTGATTCTTCAGCTCTTGGTATACTATAAGATCAGTGCAAGTGTTTGTAGCCGGTTCAGCAGCAGCAGATGGTGATCCAGATTCTTGAAACCAAGTATTAGATGGCAAGTCAAATGATGTAGAGGAGTCAGAAATCTCATCAGCATTTGTTGTGGATGGAGCTACAGAAGCTACAGGAACATCAAGTTTAGCAGACTCAGGTATTGGTCACTAACTTGAAAAGGTGAGTACTGATATCATCATCATCTTCAGTACCACCAGGTGGAAGACTTGCTGCAGAAGATGATTTATCCACATGATCTGCAACAGCTGGAGATTGATAAGGAACATATGCAGTATGTCCAGATCAAACAACTCCACAGGGTTTTGTGGAATTTTATCCTTAGGAGATTCATTGAATTTCACATGCAAGGTTTCTTCAACTAACTTTGTTCTGCAGTTGAAGACTCTGTAAGCTTGCATGTGGATGAATAACCTACAAAATACCCTGCATCCACCTTAGGATCAAATTTGTGGAGTTGATCCTTTGTGTTGAGAATGAAACAAGGACACCCAAAGGCTTTGAAGAACGAAATTAGAGGAGCCAAATGATGTAGAAGTTCATATGGAGTCTTCATCAACCTCTGATTTACTAATGCTCTATTCTGCACATAGCAAGCTGTGTTAACAGCTTCAGCCCAAAAGGTCATGGCAAACCAGAGTCAGCCAACATAGACCTTGCAGCTTCAATTAGGGTCCTGTTCTTTCTCTCCACTACTCCATTTTGTTCTGGAGTCCTTGGGATGCTAAACTGCCTCTTGATTCCTTTTGCTAGATAAAAATCATCAAGTGTATGGTTTCTGAATTCAGTTCCATTATCACTCCTTATACACTTGACTGATAGGGAATACTGCTTCTCAACATACAACACAAGTTTATAATCGTCTGAGCAATCTCGTCCTTTGAATGCAAGAAGAAAGTCCATACAAATCTGGAGTAATCATCCACAATTACCAGATAGTATTTCTTCTTTGCCATGCTCATCACTCTCACAGGACCAAATAGATCCATGTGCAGTAACTGCAAGCAGGAGTGGACTTAGGTTCTTCAATAAGAGGGAATGAGACTTTGTGATGTTTTCCTTCAAACAAGCAGTGCAGGTTTCATCACAGTGGAACTCCTTTATTGGTAGATCTCTCACTAAACTATTGTGGATCAGCTGATTCATGTTTTTGAGATTAACATGACCCAGCCTTCTATGCCACAGTTTAGATTCCTGAGGAGAGGCTTTGGAGAACAGGCAAAGATGACCCTTCAAATCAATCTTCTTTGACAAATCCAAGGATACACTCTTCCAATCCTGTTGGCCTTCAGGAGAGTATGTTCATCCAATACCTTGTCAATCAGCCTCAGAACTTGGGAAGACAGAATCCTGCAGTTCTGGCTTGTGAAAAATGCAACATGCCCTCTATACACACATCTGACTGACACTCAGCAGGTTATACTTGAGATTCTCCACATGGTTAACATCATCAAACCTGATTTGTCCATTAGACACATATCCTTTCCCGATGATGTAACCCTTGGCATAATTACCAAATGAAACATCCCTTCTTTCCTTGAGAGTAGTCATTAAAAAAGAACTGCTCCCAGTCATATGCATAGATCCTCCACTGTCTACATACCAGATGCTGCTTTGGCATGCTGAGAACCCTGCATTCATCATAAAGAACTAGTTAGGTTTTGAGACCCCAACCTTTTTGGTTTTGGGTCTGTTTTCATCAACAGATTTAACCATAACTTGTTTCTTATGATTAACAGCTGATGAAGAAGGAAATGGTGCTAAATGGATTCCTTGGATTTGGGCTTGGAATGCCTTTTTAGTGGTTTGATCACAGGTGCATCTAGTTGGTTAACTCTCCCCAACAAATGCTGAACCATCATAACAAGTTGTGTCTGATTTGTAGCTAAAGCTTTCAGTTCTTGTGACATATCAGTACTTGTGTTTGATGAGTTCCTGTGACCCACCATTTCCTCCTTAAAATTCACAGACTTAGTCTGATGTTTATCATGAGGAGCACTATCAGTTGTTTTATTATAAACCCTATCCTTCTTTTTGGATTTGGTTGAAGACTTAGGTTTATCACATTGGGATGACTGTGGTACAAACTTAGTCTCAAACTCATTTTTCATTTCATCCATCTGGATGTTAATGAGCTTATCTCTGTTGAGTTTGGAACCCTTTCTGTACCAACATTCATCAGAAAGATGATTGAATTTACCACATATATCACATGGCTATTCTTCATCTTGAATTGATCAACTGCTGATGTGGAAACTACTGAAGGTGTGCTCTTCAATACTTTCCTCCTTTCAGTACTTTTGTTTAGTACTGAAGGATCTGTAACAACTGAAGACTTGTTCTTCAGCTGTTCTCTATCAACAGTTGTTAATCCTTTTATTTCAGCTGATTTGAAATGCTTTTCAGATGTTGTGACTTGCCCTTCAGTACTTGAGGTACTTTGAGGACAACATCTGAAGTACTCATCTTCATGTGCTTATCAGTAGTTAACCCATCAGCCATTGATTTACTAAGGTATCAACACTGATTTCATCTTGTGATTTTGGGTGATCACTTGAGGATGATGCACATGATGATGTGGTTTGGAAATTACTTTCACCTTCAGATTTTACTATTGGTTTTGGAGTAAAATATGTAGGTGGTGCAATGTGGTTGTAACCTATTCCAAACTTCACATTCAAAGCAGATTGCTTGCTGAGCAGCATTTCAAATCCCTTGCAGGATGATACCCAGCGGTCACACTCAACTTGGGTAACTGCAAGTTTTTCTTTGAGATCTCTATGGTTCTCAAGAATGACCTCTAGCTTAGCCTTTTCATCATTTAATTGGCATTTAAGCTTATAAATCTCATCATCTTTATCCTTAAGGACAGACTCATATTCAGCTTTTCTTTTGGAAAGGGTTTGCTCAAGCTCTAGATTTTGATTTATTAAAGCTGCATTTGCCTCTCTAATAGAGATAAATGCAGCTATGCAAGATTCATAACATAGCTTGGCCTTAGCCTTAGAGGATACCTGGGTTACCTGTGATGAAGATGCATTGGAGCATGAACTATCAGTACATTCCAGGGCCATGAGAGCTAGATTCCCAAAAGGATGTTCACTACCATGTTGACCATCACCAGCAAATAATTGCTCATTACCAGAGAGATCATCTGGTAAACTGCTCCAGTCAACAATACTAGGGGTGAAAAAGTTGTGATGAGGTTGTGATTGAGATGATTAAGATGGTAGAGGCTCAGGTAGAGCTTGAGGTTGTTGTGCATTAGGAACTTGAACCGGATTGGGTGTGGCATGTAATAGCAGGGATATGGATATGACATTGGATCCTGAGGGACAAAATATGCAGGAGATATAGGTTATGAATGATGACCAAAACTAGCAGGATGTTGCCCTCTGTTTTGTGGACTATTGCTTGGAAAAGTCACAAAGTGTGCAGAGGAGTTAGATCCAGATGATCTACACTCTCTTGCAAAGTGTCCAAGCCTATGGCATTTGTGACACCTCAACTTACTCTTGTCAAAACCAACTTTGGTTTTGCCAGAGAGTCCTGGAAATTTCCTACCAGTTCTCTTGTAGAACTTTTGAGATCAGATATTAATCAAGGCCATTTGGCTCAGAATATCCATCTCTTCTAAGTCATCATCAGCAATACCCTTTAAATCATCCATAATGAAACACAAATTGTCACTATTACAGCCTGACTGACTGTCAACACTAACAAATGCATGATATGAACCGTTTGAGGAGAAATCTATATGCTCATCATAATTGCTTTCTGATGTAGCATATTCTGACTCATGACCAACCAAGGCAGTGTTCCCTGGTACAAAGTCATCAGTGAGCTTTCCTGATGATGCCAGTTTCCTTTTCTGCTCTATCTCTCTTTCAAATGTAAGCAGTTTCCCATGGAGTTGGGTGAGAGATAGACTATCCAGATTTGCACTGGAGCGTAGGACAATGGTATATGTGTCCCATCTCTTAGGCAGTGATCTGAGGAATCTGTTGTTCATTTGATTATTAGTGTATTCATGTTTGACCATTTTCAGATTAGAAATCAAACGGAAAAACGCTCAAACTGTTGAGTCAGTGACTCACCCTTCCTATGAGAGAATGTCTTATATTGTTGGGCAAGGATTTCTCTGTTGTTTGCTAAGACCTCATCTGTTCCACCAAATTGTTCCTTCAATGCATTCCAGAGGTCATGAGCAGTTTAATGATGCATAAGCCCAGAATAGATTTCATTCGGCAGTGCCATGGCCAGAATTCCATGCGCTTTAGCATTAATCTCAAACAGTTTTCGATCCTCATCTGAGTATTGTTCCTTCTTCTTCGGAACCATTTGGTTGGTTTCCGGATTGTTCACCATAGGCTTGTGTGGACCATGTACCACAGATGTCCAACAACCTGAACTGTTAACAGACAGGTGATGAAGCATTCTTCGTTGCCATATGTTATACTCAGTCCTAACCAGCATCGGAGGCTTGTTGAGGAACCGGTATTGTGAGGGTCATTAGAAGGAGTAGTCATTCTCAGATTCAACCAAATTGAATTAAGTTTTAACTGATTTAGTGCAAAACACAACAAACTCAATATGAACCAAGAGAAAACTCAAAGCAGATAAACGAAAGCAGCAGAAATTCAATGATCTATAACCAATTCTTGCAAATATGCTAATTCAATCAAACTTAGATATTGAATAGCAGTTTTAATGATCAATTGTTAGATCGATCAATGATTAACCTTGCTCTGATACCATTTGTTAGGATCAGTGATCTAAGTTTGATTAATTAGAGAGTATTGCAGCGGAGTTCGAACAACGAATTAGACAATTCACAAGAACATAATTGATATTCAATGTAACAGTAAATGGTTATAGAAAAAAAGAATTCTGCAAAAGCGATATTTCATTCATATGCTTTCGTGGTGGCTCAATGTCACACATTACAATTAGGTCAACATTCCTTATATAGGATATGTGACGTCTGCTGATGTCACTTGATAGTGACATCTAACAGAATTATTCAAACTACTGAAACTATGCAAACTACTGAGAAAGTTCTCAACTACTAATTACATCTCAGAATGCTAAGAACAAGAAACATAAAACTACTGAAACTAAACTACTGAAACTATAACTACTAAAAAGTAAATTACAAGTACTGAAAGGAAACCATCACAACTACTGAAGTTGATAACTTCAGCTGTTGTGACAACTACTGATCACTTTGGTCTTCAGTCTTTGTTCTTCAGACTTTGTTCTTCAGACTTTTACTTTTAGACTTTGTCTTCAGCTGATAGCTTCAAACTTTGTCTTCAGTACTTTACTTTCAGACTATAGTAAGTAATAAAGAACACAGAAAGTAATTTTCAAGGTACTTGCATATATTGCTTCTCAACTCAAATATTACAAGACTCTTACAAGCTTATCTTTTCGAGTTACAATGAGAAACTATATATAATACTACCTACAGCCGGATATACTTTGATACCAGCTGGGATCCTATAACTAAAGCCTATACTACAAGACTATAGTTTAAAGTATCTTGGATAAAGTCTTATCTGAGATACGGTAGTCAGGACATGTCCTGACTTACCTGTTGTCACCAACTAAAGTTGGTAACATGTACTATCATAAAAAGTTAAATAGTGGAATAAAGTATGGTCAACTGCATGGCTCTTTGAGAAAATGCCATACATTATCAGAGGTCTGCAGCAGAGTGTTAGAGACCATACTTATGTCCACTGGTTCATAGCAGTGTCTTCCGAAGGTTAAATGGCTTCGGCAGAACAAGTACTTCCGAAGCCACTTATTTTCGGAAGAGGCTACTTCTTCTAAGGCTTGGGAACTTCTTCTTTTCTTCAAACTTTGGAAGTAGTCTTCTGATTGCTCTTCTAAGACTTGACCTTCGGAAACATGCTCTTGACTTCGGAAGTAGAGTTCTGTCTTCGGAAGTTGATCTTTCACTTTATCTTCGAAAGAACTCTACAACCTTCGGAAGTTCCATGTTAAGCTTTGGAAGCCTTTGCATGTAGCACCAAAATTATCTAAGTGATTTGGTTTTGGTTGCATCAGCCTTCTTCTTGATCCAACAAACTCCCCCTAGGTTGATGCTACCAAAACCTCACTTGTTTCTGCTTCTCAAAACTTTCAGCACCAAAGAAAGTAGATATTTATCTATTTCCTTGTTCTTCCCTGATATGGTGCTGAGAAGTTTGTACGAATCCTTGGTAGACAGGAAGTCCAGTCTGTCACCTTGGATGATATGTACCCTCTGTTGTTGCCCCCTGAAAAAAGTTAGTTGATGGGAACTGTAATCATATTCCCATCTAACTATAGGTTCCAATTCGGACCCTCTACCATCCGTAGAAAGGCAGCGCCCTTGGATTGAACAGAAGGGGCTTGCTCAATCAAAGTAGATTGAACAGGAGAGGCTTGCTCAATCAAGGATGGTGAGACCTGAGACTGAGTGAGAGCCCATCTTTCCACTCTAGTCTTTTTGGATTGAACAGGAGGGGCTTGCTCAATCAAAGTAGATTGAACATGGGTTTGTTTAGGGCGTCTCTGGTATGTGATGGTGATGGGTAGAGAAGGTAGTGTTGGCATTGTGGAGGTGGTTGCTGGTGTGGGTTCATCACCTGTGGGGTGAACAGGGATGTCCACAGGAGCTAGCACTCAATCATACTTGGAAGTAGAGAAGTGTACCTTCCGGTGAAGTTGGTAGAAACCTTCTTCAAAGTCTTGAAGATAGTAGGCCTCATGTGAGGGACACTAAGAGCAGCTGCACAGACCAACGTACTTTGTTCCAATTCATAGTTGATTATGTGTTGAATGAATCTGTGATACATAAAGAATGTCTCCCTTTGAAGATTCCTAATCAGATTGGTGAACACAAATCTTGAGTAATTGAAGTGGAGGCCTCTCACCAGTCCATGAACTAAGCATCCTAGTTCAAACGAGATTTGATCCCATCCCCCAGATTTGTTTGACAGGCAGTGGAGGACAACATGCAGGAGGAACTTCCAATTGTAGGAGAAGTTGTACTTGTAGATTGTCGACCTGCTCACGTCTCCACCATATCCTATGAGGATATAAGTGCTGTCTAAATCTTCTTTGGGGAATTCAGTAGGAGCTCCTTCATCATGAAGCTCGAGATGCTCCCTGATGAGTTGTTCAGTAATGACCAACTCTTGCCCACAAATGTTGGACCTTAGTACATGAATCCCATTTAGGGTTTCGACTTGACCATTTTCCCAAAATTCGGCCATTTGATTGGAGTAAACAGTGGGGTTATCGGTAAGGGTTGTGTAGTAAGATGATTGGGTGAGAAAGGAGATTATTTCAAAGAAGTCAGCATCACTTGATGAATCAAGAAGTGTGACTTGGTTGTGCTGAGGGTTGAGTGCCATTGGAGAAAGGTGAATAAGGATGAATTTGAGCTTGGGTAAAGTTGGAGCGGAGAAAATTTCTAGGGTAGTAAAAATTTCAAGTAAGAAGATGAAATTGAATAGTCGGGATTATTTAAAGGAGGGTGGGAAGGCAGTAATGGGGGTTAGGATAAGGTGATGTGATGTTTTAGTGGAAGAAATGACAGTGGGGGTAAGGTTAAAATCAGTTAAATAATCCGACATCATTAACAAAATCTTTGCTTTTTACAGTGTGGGGCCCAAGAGATTTCCATTACACAGTAAAATCTCTCTTTCGAATATAAAACATTTCGGAAGGTAATTTGTCTTCCGAAGGCAATTCTTACTTCCGAAGCAAAGACTTTGCTTCCGAAGGTCAGGATTGCTTTCAGAATGGAGAGTGTGTGTAGGCCTCGGAAGTAGATCTGATATGAAATCAATCGCTTCTTCCAAGAAGAAAATTATCCTTTGAGAAATTTTTCTTCGGAAGATATGAAAATAACTTCAGAGGGTTAATTTCTCTTCGGAAGAAATTTATACTTAGAAAATTTCAGAGAGACCTTTTGTAATAGGGCTTAAATTGTATTAACATAAGACATTACATATTAAAAAGGTTTTTAAAAGAGGTAATCTAATCAATGTTTATCATCCCAATAGCTGTTATAAGATACTTAAATCTTTGTTCATCAAAAGCTTTGGTGAACAAATCAGCATATTGTTCATTTGAGTCAACTTTGATTAGTTTAATCAGATTTTTCTCATGAATATCTCTAATGAAATGGTACCTGATATCAATATGCTTTGTCTTGGAGTACTTCACTGGATTTCTAGTAATGGAGATAACACTGTTGTTGTCAATATGGATAGGAGTACTCATAAAGTTGAATCCATAGTCTAACATCTGATTCTGAATCCATAGCAGTTAAGCACAACAGCTAGCAGCAGCAGTGTATTCAGCTTTAGCAGTTGATGTAGAGACACAAGATTGTTTCTTGCACTGCCATGAGATGATCCTTCCACTAAGAAATTGACATCCTCCTGATGTTGACTTCTTGTCAATGTTGCAGCCGCCATAGTAGAGTATCCATAAAGATTGAAATCCTTGTTTCTGGGATACTAGAGACCTAGTTTGGGTGCTCCTTTGAGGTATCTGAGGATTCTCTTAACAGCAGCTAGATGCGACACCTTTGGAGCAGCCTGATATCTTGCATAGATGCAGGTAGCAAACATGATATCAGGTCTACTGGCTGTGAGATATATCAGAGAACCAATAATTGCCCTATACTGATGTTGATCAGTATCCTCCCCTTCAAGGTCAGGATAAAGATTGTGGTTTCTGGGTATGGGTGTCTTAGCAGGCTTACAATCTTTCATCTCAAATCTTTCTAAGATGTCATAGACATACTTAGATAGATTAATGAAAAACCCTTCCTTCATTTGCTTCACCTGAATTCCAAGGAAAAATTCCATTTGTCCCATAGAACTCATATCAAACTTTTTCTTCATAATGCTTTCAAAGTCCTTACACATTTGCTCATTTGAAGAACCAAATATGATATCATTGACATAGACTTGAACAAGCAAAATGTCCTTTCCAAACTTTCTGATGAAGAGAGTCTTGTCAATGGTACCTCTAGTGTAGCCATTCTTCAGAAGAAACTGAGACAAAGTCTCATACCACAACCTAGGCGCTTGGTGCAGCCCGTATAGAGCTTTATCCAATTTGCACACATAGTTGGGGTGCTATGGGTCTTCAAATCCTAGAGGTTGGCACATATAGACTTCCCTATCTGTATCCCCATATAAAAAGGCACACTTGACATCAAGCTGGTAAACAGTGAAGTCCTTGGATGTAGCATAAGCAAGGAAGATCCTAACTGCCTCAAGTCTTGCAACAGGTGCAAAGACATCAGTATAATCGATTCCTTCCTCTTGGGTGTATCCTTGAACTACAAGTCTTGCTTTGTTCTTGATGATCAAGCCTCTATCATCTCTCTTGTTTCTGAAAACCCATTTAGTGCCTATAGGTACTTGACCAGATGGTAACGGACATAGGTTCCATACCTTCTGTCTCTTGAATTGAAGCAACTTCTCTTGTATTGATTCAAGCCAGCTACTATCTTTCAAGGCATCTTCCACCTTCTTGGGTTCCATCTGGGTTAAAAAGCATGAGTACAAGCAGACATTCCCATGATATGTCTGTCCTCTTGTTCTCACACTTCAAAGACATCCCCTATGATGTTCTTAGTTGGATGAGTGTTATGAATCCTAAGACGATGAATCACTTCCAGCTGCAGAGATAGATCCAGGTTGGACATATTCTGCTTAGGAACTGGTACACTTAGTCCAGCTGTTGTTTCAAAATCATTCAATGAGGACTGATTGAATGAGTGAGAAACATCATCAATGGTTGGCTGAGAAGTAGTATTGACAGTTGCCTGTGTCAGGATCTGGTATTTGAACAAAATACCTACTGACGTGTTAAACCAAATCAAATAGTGTGGAATCCTATTTGATTGGCGATCCAATCAGTGAGAACGCACGTAGACACAATAATGTATTCAATCTAACGTCAAGAATCGATTAGGAATCGATCTACTGCGTTCTATGAACTTGGAGTACGAACTTAGAGGCTTGTGGACGACTAGGGTACATCTGGAGTCGAAGTGTATTCAATGCTTTTGTTTTTCCACAAATTAAGTGGTATTTATAGGTCAGGGTTGCTCATTCGGGCGACTGAACCATTTGCATGGTTCATTCGTGCGATTGAGCCATGCGGTTGATCCATTCGCATGACTGAGTGTTCAGTCGTGCGACTGAGTCAGTCGCATGAAGTTGTTCAGGCGTATGAACTATTTAGGCACATGGACACTCGGTTGCATGGCCATTTGGACGCATGACCACTGTTGGGGCACATGGTCCAGTCGGACGCATGAGAACTTTACTTAACCAAGTTTGAATGTATTCATTATTATAACATTATGTATATCAATTCAAACAATCACAAACCTATATAATCTAGTCAATACTCGTTACACAACTCATTAATGAAATATTAAACATTTATAAATCACAACCAAACATTCTCATTTCATTAAGTATCCAATATTACATTAGTGTAAGATATTCAAGACATATTACATTAAGATCAGGATCTAGGTACATATACGTATCAACAGCCTATTCCTTCAAAACACTACTTCCTTTTGCCTGGTGTTGTGGTGGATCACCTGATGAGTTTTGAGGCTTAGCAAGTGATTCACTTGTTGAAGCTTCACTATTTCTTGATATGGTTAAGCTATCAGATCTATGAATGGTGAAAGCTTGATTTATTACAGCTCTTGGAGAATTTGGAAGAGATCTGGGTAGCTCAAACAGTTAATCATCAACAGCAGCATCAGCATCATTTTGAGCACCTGTTCCAGCTGAAACATTCTCACAAGATGGTTTAGAATAGTTTGGAAACAATTCTAAATCAAAAATATGATCAGGGTCATTCCCCCTAACACAAGGAGTGTGATCATTAACAACTATATTGGATGACTCCTCAAATTGTTGATTCTTAATGTTGTATACTCTATAAGCTTTGGAGCTAGAAGAGTATCAAACAAAGATAGCATCATCTGACTTTTCAGCAAATTTTGCTAAATTGTCTTTTGTGTTAAGTATGGTACACCTGCTGTCAAAGGACCTTAGAAAACCAATGAACGATGGCCTCTTGTTCCATAGCTCATAAGGGGTTTTTCCATGTGGCTGAACTACAAGAACTCTACTCTACACATAGCATGCAGTGCTGACTGCCTCTGCCCAGAATGTTAGAGGTAGTTTGGAATCAGCTAACATTGTTCGAGCAGCCTCAATAAGTGTCATATTTTCCTCTCAGCAACACCGTTTGTTGAGGAGTTCAGGGAGCACTATATTGTTTGGAAATCCCTTTTAAGTTACAGAATGAGTCAAGAACGAAGTTCTTAAATTTAGTCCCTTGATCACTTCTAATAATCTTAACCTTGTGATCAATTTGATTTTCTATTTTAAGAATAAAAGATTTAATTGCTTCAGCAGTTTCATCTTTAGTTCTTAAAAAGAATACCCATGTGAATCTTATAAAATCATCAACTATCATAAGGCAGTATGATTTCCTTCCAATGCTCATTATACTTGTGGGACCAAAAAGATCCATGTGCAATAAGTGTAATGGAGTAGTGATAGAGTTAACACTTTTGGATTTGTGAGATGTCCTGTGTTGCTTCCCTTTTAGGCATGCAACACAATTATCTTTGCAGAAAAATTCCTTTTTAGGAAAACCATGTACCAAGTTATTTTAGCCAATTTATTCATCGTCTTAAAATTTACATGACACATACATTTATGCCATAGTGTTGACTCATCACTATCAGTTTTGGAAAGAAAGCATGATACTTTACCCATTGGGGAAGTTGTTCATATCCAGCTTGTACATATCCCTTTCCTGGGAGATCTAAGAAGCACCAATTCTAAAGGAATGGTCATCCCTAGTTTAAGGATAATACACTCATGTTCTGTGAAAAGTATCTGGTGCTTTTGATCACAGAATTGAGAAACACTTAACAGATTGTGTTCAAGTTGTTTGACAAAGTGAACTTTGTCAACCTTTAACTTACCATTGGATATGCTCCCTCTGCCAGAAATATATCCTCCGGCCTCACCTCCAAATTGGACAGTACCTCCATCATAGTGTTGAAACTGTTGAAGGAGAGATCTGTTCTCTGTCATGTGCCTGGAGCATGCACTGTCTACAATCCAAACATTGTTGTTCTTGTCATATGGATGTCCCTGCACATAAAATGAGATTGTTAGTTTTGATTAGAAACCCAAGCCTTGCTAGTCTTGGGTTCTTCCAAGGATAATGACATAATTGAACCAAAAGATATGCATGGGGGTTCAATAGATGTCTTTGAAGCAGAGGTTTGGGCTGCAACATCTTCCTTGATCTTCCAGTCCATCCTTTGGTTGGTCTTGGAGGATGAGCTTGTTGAAGCTTTTGCAGCATGGCCTTCTTCCGAAGCTTCTTTCTTTTTGGAAGAAGCCTTCACCACCTTTTCTTCCGAAGCAGTCTTCTTCTAGGATGGTTTCAAGGGAATCTTCTTGTTCTTCCGAACTTTGGCAGCATTAGCTTCCGAGGCCATTTTCCCTTCGGAAGAAAGAGTTTCTTCTGAAAGCAGCCTCGCTTCGGAAACCAGCTTTCCCTTCTTCATCAATTGAACCGTTTGAAAAGGTCCAAATGTGAAAGGTCCAAATGTGAAACCTTCCATGAATCCTTCTTTTCTAACATTATTTGCATAATGTGTGCTTGCAGGATTGTAATAACAATCTTTTGCCATGTGGTTGTGCAAACCACACATTATGCATGCAATGTTAGTCTTTTGGGACTATCAGGGTTGCTGTTTCTTGGGCTTTTTCTCTTCATGAGCAACCCTTCCCTTCAACTTCTGATCCTTTGGTAGGACAGGTGTGTTGGTATTACACTCCTTTCCTGAATCAGAAATACCTAACACTTGAAATCCAGCTGAGATAAAGACACCTTCTGCTTTGGGTCAATCTTCAGCTTGGACTCAGCCACTTTCTTGGAAGTTCTTCTAGCAGCTTTAGCTCTGCTTCTTCTGGCCTTAGTGGTTAGGATTTGTTCTTCATAGGAGGAGATGGGTATATCTACCTGTTCCTTCCCTGTGGTGGCCACTATTATTGTTTCATCCTCCAACTCTAGTGAGGAAGGGTCAGCAGTTGGAACCTCTTGCTCCTCAGTACCACATCTAGGGTATCTAATAGACTCATAAGAGTGTGGTGGAGCAATTTCATTGGTTCCCAATCCTCTTTTGTTCTGATAACAGAGTTTGGAGTGGGAGGATGATGCAAGAATAGCTTGGAATTTCTGCTCAGAAATAACATGCTTCCTGGCCTGAGCCTCAGCAGTGACAAGCTGGGCTTGAGCCTCAGACAATTTGGATATCAAATCCTTGATTTGAGTCCTGTAGTTGGTGTGTTCATGTTTTAAAAGAGACATAATTTTCTCTAACTCCTCAATTTTCTTTGGAAGTTAGATTCAGCTCTCTTAAAATCAGATTTTAAAATATTTAAAGACTCAATATCAGATATGATTTCCATATTGTAATCCTGATAAAGTTTAACTTTAGCTATACAGGCTGGAGTACAGAGATGTTCATATACCTAAGTATCATATGTTTTTCCATGAGAGCTTGAGCAGGAGTCACATCCTGTACCATGAAGCTCCAATCAACTTCTTGAGCCATTGCAGCTGTTCAGTTGACTTTCCTATGGGATTTGAGGTTGAGGGATGTGTAGAGGCCTGTGGGGTTCCCGGATTGGTCTTGGGAGCCTTGCATTCCCTTGCAAAGTGACAAGTTGGTTACCGTTGTAACACTTTGCTTTTGTCTTGTCAAACCCAACTTGTTGGTAGTTGGGTTTTAGGGAATTGCCTTCCAGTTCTCTTGAAGAACTTCTTCGCTCTATAAGTTAAAAGAGCCATCTGTTGGACAATGTCCACGTACTCCACATCATCTGGAATTAAACACTCAAGATCATCAAAACAATATTAAATATCACCAGTGTCCACTTCCTGAGACAAATGCACAACTTTCCTGAAAGAATTGTGTTGAGCCTGTTGAGACCTTGGAGTCTCAGGAAAAGTGATGTAAGGTCCAGAAGAACAGGATGACTGCTGGTAAGTCAGGTAGTGCTGAGGTTGTGGGGGTGCTGAGCCTTCTGCAACCATTAAAGCATTGCTAGCAGGAAGACTCAGAGGTCGGCTTGCTTGGTGGCCCTTCTTACTTTCCATCTCTAAATGATATCCACCGAGGATGCCGTAAAGTTCAGTCATAGTGAGAGTGTTCAAGTTTTCTGTCCTCTTGATAGAGACACAGTAAAATGTCCACTCGTTTGGAAGAGCACTCATGAACTTCTTGTGAGATCTCTGAGTTCAGGAGTGATCTTCACAGACTGAGAGGAGATAAGATCCATATACCTGAAATACTGCTGGCTGAGGGTTTCTCTAGAAATATAAGTGAAGTTCTCGAACTACTGCTTCAGTGAGTCCTTCTTTGAGTCGTTGGAGCTTGAGTACATCTGAGCAAGAGTATCAAACAATTCCTTTGCAGACTTACAATGCTCAAACACCACCATGATGGAGTTTGGTATTTTAGTCATGAGAATGGTCATAGCATTGCTGTAGATGTCTATCTTCTTTCGGTCCTAGTCAGAATAGTCTTCAACAGATTTTTCTATCATGGCACCGTTTCCACCCGGTGATGCCACCTTTGGCTTATACAGGCCGTTGACAATGGAGTTCCATATCTTATTGTCTTGATATCTGATGAAGCTTCCATTCTTCTGCTCCATGACCTGAAGTTTTCAGGAGTAATGATGGGAGCCTTTGTCATAGTCCCATCTCTACTTCGGATTTGTTAAGGCCATTTTGAGTGAGTGAGTTGTAGGGAGGAGTGAAAAACAGGTTGATTGGATGGTTAGATCGCGCAATCAAGAGCCTAAGAAGCTCTGATACCAATTGCAGGATCGGTTAAGGTCACTTAACACTTAGTTTTTCTCTCAAACTCACTTTGAAAACACTCGGATGAAGATAAAGTCAATAAGAGTTGATCACAATATAGTAAGTATAAAGAACACAGAAAGTAATTTTCAAGGTACTTGCATATATTGCTTCTCAACTCAAATATTACAAGACTCTTACAAGCTTATCTTTCGAGTTATAATGAGAAACTATATATAATACTACCTACAGCCGGATATACTTTGATACCAGCTGGGATCCTATAACTAAAGCCTATACTACAAGACTATAATTTAAGGTATCGCGGATAAAGTCTTATCTGAGATACGGTAGCCAGGACATGTCCCTGACTTATCTTTTGTCACCAACTAAAGTTGGTAACATGTAATATCATAAAAAGGTAAATAGTGGAATAAAGTATGGTCAACTGCATGGCTCTTTGAGAAAACGTCATACAGTATCAGAGGTCTGCAGCGGAGTGTTAGAGACCATACTTATGTCCACTAGTTCATAGCAGTGTCTTCCGAAGGTTAAATGGCTTCGGAAGAACGAGTACTTCCGAAGCCACTTATACTTCGGAAGAGACTACTTCTTCTAAGGCTCGGGAACTTCTTCTTCCTTCATAGTTCAGAAGTAGTCTTCTGATTGCTCTTCTAAGACTTGACCTTCGGAATCGTGCTCTTGACTTCGGAAGTAGAGTTCTGTCTTTGAAAGTTGATCTTTCACTTTATCTTCGGAAGAACTCTACAACCTTTGGAAGTTCCATGCTAAGCTTCGGAAGCCTTTGCATGTAGCACCAAAATTATCTAAGTGATTTGGTTTTCGTTGCACCAGCCTTCTTCTTGATCCAACACAAAAGGCAGATTGCCTTTTGACTAGTGACATGACATGCCATAGCTCACATCCTAATATATTACAAAAAGAATAAAGTACATAAAGTAGAAAGTTACAGACTCAAGACTTCAATGTACAGTTACCAAAAGCATGGACCTTTCACCAACTTATGTAAAGTTGGTGTCTCATCAGAGTTGCAGTGGAAATGGGTCCAATTTTATGTAAAAGGTATATCAGATAAAGCATGTGTTCAAAAAGTCTTCGGAAGAAATATGTCTTCTAGTGTAGGCTTTAGAAGACTTTGTCTTTGAAGCTTCGAAAGACTTCATCTTTGGCTTCGAAAGATATTGGTCTTGGCTTTTAAAAATTTCACACTTAGAATATTTTCTAATGCTGGTGTGAAACTTCCGAAGCATTCTACTTCAGTACACCTATGCATGCATGCAGGAGAGACTTTGGATGTTTAGGTTGAATCAACCTTATGTTAAACCTTACAATATTATTATTTTATTACTTGTAGTTATCACTTATAAATATTACTCATATGTAATTTTAATCATATCTTATTTTAAAATATTATTTTATACTTATAAACTTTCATTATAATAATATTATATTTTTTAACTCGTGTAATACACGAGTTTACTAATGTTAGTATTATATAAATAACAATCAACAATTAATCAATTTTATTTTTTCAACCCATGGAATACATTTAGTTTAATTTATGTTTTTATGTTATTTTAATAATTAACTCTTCGCGTAACTAAAACTAGTTTTAAATAAACCAATCTTGTAATTAATAATAGATTTAATTACATAAATGGTCCCTGTGGTTTATATAAAATAACAAGTTTGGGTACTAAGCAAAAAAAGTAACAGGTTTGGATATGCACTTTTAGTTTTGTAACAAATTTGAGTATTAAACTTAACATAAAATCTAACGTCTGTTAGTGTTAATACTTAAACTTGTTACAAAATTAAAAATGCGTACTCAAATCTCTTACTTTTTTTGCTTAATACCTTATTTCATATAAACCATAGGGACCATTTATGTAATTAACTCTTAATAATAAGAGTTAAATGCATTTTACGTCCCTGAGGTTTCATAGAAATTACCAGTTGAATCCAAAAGTTTAAAATATTGTCATTTGCATCCAAAAGTTTTACTAAAATTGCCATTTGAATCTATTTTACTACATCTAACTAACAAGGTTAAATATTTCTGTTAACTTTCCAACATGAGAGTTATTTTAGTCAAAGCAATTACAAAATAAAGAACTAACTCACGTGAGGTTTTTTATGTGGTCGAGCTCTTTTGATATTGCATTTATGATTTGACTTTATGATAATTTTCTTGTTGTTTTTGTCTTATTAATGTATTTCGGTTTAGTAATTATGTTATTTTTGTCCATTTTGTTAAACATAGATTTTTTTGGTTTAAAGTTTAATTATGGTTACGATGATTGATGTTTTATGATTATTATAGTTACGATTATTAGTTGTTTTTATATTCTTGTGATAATTTGTTTTTAATGGTTATGATTCAAATAATTTATGTTATATGACTTGTTGGTTTATTTCTATATATATTTGTTTTACGTTTTATAAAGTTAAAAATAAGCCACTTTTAGTTAGTTATCTTTATATTTTATTTTAGAATAAATTACTATTTTAGTACCTGAGGTTTGACGAAATTACGGTTATAGTACATTAGTTTATTAATTATACTCACAATCCAATAGTTTAAGGGTTTGTTTCAATTTCGGTCCGTAAGACTTGTTACACCCACGACGGCGGAATCATCAGAGCAGATGGTTATGAAAAGACATCCAGAGGTCTCTTTCTTGATGAAAAAACGTTCAAAGACTAAATTAGTAATTTACTCTTTATTTTATCAAATAAAACGTCCAGAGATACATTTCTTGATGAAAGGAATGAAATGCTGGCTAATCATTCTAGTAAATTAAAATCACAGTAGTGATTACCATAAGACACTAAAAGCCTAAAACGTCTCACGTAGGGTTAATTTTTTATTTTGTACTTGTTTTGACTAAAATACCTCTAATGTGTGAAACATAGCGGAAAAACTTAACGATATTAATGAGGAGTAGTTAAATGGATTCAAGTGACAATTTTTATAAAGCTTGTAAATGCAAATAATAAAATATAAATTTTTAAATTGCAAATGATAATTTATATGAAACTTTAAAAACGTAAAAATGAATTTAACTCTGATACAAATAATAAAAACATGATATATATATCCAGGCTTCACCTCATCCCCGAATTCCTCTGGAACAATCAATCTCTGAGTCACGAATGTCGTCCACTTCGGGCTATCAATGGCCTCTTCAACCATCCATTCACCTTCACCATCGTCTTCCTCTTCCTCATCGCCCTCCTTCCGGCGAACCACCACCTGTTCGCTGCTTGCTAGAAACAGCATCAAGCCTCCGTTTCCTCCGCTCAACCCTAAAGACCCCTTTCTCTCCAGGCTCGCATCACTCGCCGCTACTTCGCCGGAGAAGCTCCTCAATCGACCCCTCAACTCCGACACCCCGCCCTATCTGGACCTCTTCGAATCCCCCACGCTTATGGCTACCCCTGCCACGGTACATATCCTCAATTTCCAATTCAATTCAATTCAATTCAGTTCTGGCTGTATGTTTGGTTGTGTAACCTTCTGATGTTATATCCTTTTCGATGACTGTTGTTGAATTAGAACTAGTGATTTAAGATAACGGATTGTGGTCTATACCTGATATAAAGGCAGTGAATTTGATTATAGAAACCAAGATAATACCACAACAGTTGATTAATTGTTGATATAGATCTCAAGGGTGTCACTTGCTACACAAACGTAAACGAGCACAAGACGAAGAACAACTCTGAATGTATGAACAAAGAAATCATATTTTAAAAATTAAAAAAATTATTTGAAACAATACAATCAAAACCTATTTATACTAAAAGAAACTTAATAATTCTAGAACTAGAAAGTACTTTTATATAAATAACATAAGCAAACTAGAAAAACTAAAATCGGGAAACTTAATTTTACATGAAAGCTCTCTAACGTGGTTTTAGCTTTTTTCCCTGATTTTCATGCTTTTTGGATAAGCATTCAACATCTTATCGCCCAAAACTTGTGACCACACGTCTGCAGCCTAATTTTGCATTGCTCATGAATCTTGAAAAGTTCTTCATATCTTGAACAACACAATTCTGATTTACATGAACTTTGATTCAAAGGAAACCTTGTCATTTCTTCTATGTGATTATTATCCTTGATCACTTCATATTTTATAACCTTTAGCCACTTTCAAGGGAACACATTCTGATGCGAACTTAATGCTTCTCCTCTTGGCTATGTGATAATGTGATATAATGTGATATGTCTATCTTGCATCACTTTTACTCAGGGAAGAATGCACTAGAGCATAATCTATGCTACAAAATATGCATAAGACAAGCACTTCATTTTATACATTACGTTCACTTATACTGCAATATGTTTCAAGTAGCATCATTGACCTTGTGATATTGTCAAAGTCATTCTCTTTTGATTTTTGCAGTTATATTAATGATTTTATTTTGTTTTATTTGAGTTGCACTATGTGAATACTTTTACACAAACGGGTGTAAGGGCTTAAAACATTAGAACAGCTCCGTAAAGGCTTCATGCCTCCATCACTCCATGAAGTGTGAAAGGAAGAACTCGATCACTTAATTGTCTCATCTTAAGTAGATTTGTCTTCTACTATACTATGTGGTAGTCGATATAAATTACTTCTCTGTGTTTTAGAAAATTAGTTACTGCCGTACTGGGGTTACAAATATTGATAATAGTTGTAATTGTATAATTAGGTGGAACGATCCGTTTCTTACAATGAACACAGGCCAAGGAGGCCTCCTCCAGATTTGCCATCATTGCTTCTCCATGGAAGAATAGTGTACCTTGGCATGCCGGTAATTGCAATTTTTTTTAACTATCATGCTCTTGTAAATTTACTTGATACAAAGAATAATGTGCCTTTTTATTTATTTTCTAAATAAATCATTCAACCTCTTTATGATGGCTTTGTATCAGTTGGTACCAGCGGTAACAGAGCTCATCATTGCAGAATTAATGTATCTGCAATGGATGGATCCCAAAGAGCCAATATATCTTTATATTAATTCCACTGGAACTACTCGTGATGATGGTGAATCGGTGAGCCTTATTTTTTCAGCTTTCTTTTTTCTTTTTTAAAAATGTTTTATATTGTGTGAATTTGGACAGCAGAGCTTGGTTGAATCTGTGCTAAGGTTTTTCAAGGGTTTTGCTAATTGATTTGTTTATTGCTCTGTCTATGCCTTCCCCTATCATGCTCCTAGATTTTTTTCTAGAGTGGCAAGTTTCACCCATGTACCTAAATGTGGGTCAATTCTGTTCTTTTATGCTTATTGGGTCAAATGCATCAAAAGTTTCCCAAGGTGTATTAAAAATGTTTACAACCTCATATTGTTTTATAAAAAAATGATCTATTCTTGTTAATGGGTTTCTGTCATTTTTTTTTCAATTAGTTGTCTATAAAATAAAATAAAATGCTGACAATAATTTCCGTAGTTTAATTTAACCCAGCCTGACCTGTTTTTGACGGGTTGTGCAACCTGCACATTTTCAATGTTGATCTGGCTGTGGTGAAGCTGTAAGATTTTCTATATATTTGATGGTTGATAACTCCAGAAGCTGCACACTCATGTTTTGCAGTTTATTGGAATATTAAATAAGGATTTTCTTACGGTTTTTCCTTACTAGTTTGGATGAATTCCTTGTAGTTTTATATCCCTTTTTTTCTTTTCTTTTTTTTTTCCTTTTTCTTTTCTCTGTGATGGATATCAACACATGTGATTATCCCTGTACTGTCTATATAAATGAGAAAATAAACAAATATGTCATCATTTGATTTTGCTTACTATTACCAGGTTGGAATGGAAACAGAGGGTTTTGCGATTTATGATGCTATGATGCAATTAAAAATGAGGTACATTACTTGCCTGATGTATGTTACAACGTATTTCAAAGATTTGTAAGTTCTACTTTTCAACTTAATTTCTGTGTACTGCATTAAGATATGAAGGCAAATATTTTGCATGGTTGACTTACATTAAACACATTATAAAAGCTGGGTTTTACTTGGTTTTTTTGCACACCATTCATTTGTTTATATGTGGATCATAAATTGTCCATTTGACATGTCTAGGTGCATGGTTGAAAGCAAGTTATTTTGTTATTAACATTATTTAAATATGCTGATTGAATGAGGCATGGGATGGTTTTGCTAATTGGAATAGTGAACAAAGTAAACATATTGCTGATTCTCTAGGAAACTTATACATCTCTTTATCAGAGGGTACACACGTTTTCTCTTTTTAAAAGCACATATTCACAAAATCTCACAATTTACTATACATATTTTACGTTTATAGTGTTTCATGTAGCAATGTTTGTCCACCATCTACTTTCTTCTTTGTTAAAGAATACAGATCATATATTTTCTTAGTATAAAAGCGAAGATAAATGCCTGGATCATGTGTTATTTTGGTTTTTGAGTAACATAAACCTGATTCATTCCCTTTTTTGTTTGCAACTACATTTGATTTTGGCTGCTAACTTTTCTTAAAAGTCTGATTCTGTCTTCAGTGTTAAAGTTTTTTTTGTTCATATTAGTACTTAATGCAGAAAATGTTGCAAGCACCTAAGGTCTAAGCCTTAAGTACTAACAATGATATTAGAAATGACTTTAGGCACTGTGGGCATAAGTTATGTGGTGACAGCTATAAGCCTAGGAGTCTTCTGTTTTTTAGATAATACAAAACTTTGCAGAATCAGTTGCTCTTTTTATGTTGTCTTTTCAACTCTATTTTTTATAATATAATGCGCAGATTCATACTGTTGGAGTTGGAGCTGCTATAGGTCATGCATGTCTGTTGCTTGCTGCAGGGACTAAGGGCAAAAGGTTTATGATGCCCCATGCAAAAGGTGTATAATAGTTTATCTATTTATTAGATTTCTTGACCATCTTTACTGTATGCTGCTATCATCTAATCACATATTTTTGTTTTGTTTTAGCCATGATACAACAGCCTCGTATTCCGTCATCCGGGTTAATGACAGGCAGTGATGTTCTCATACGTGCAAAGGAGGTTGGTGTTAATTTTTTTTATTCAACTAATTTTGTGTTTATATGTGTGAATTATCATATGCCAGATTTATCTCATTCCTTTCTCATATGGCTTCTTTTTCAGCTAAAGTATATGTTATCTTTAGCCACTTGAACATCCTATAAGCTATTTGTTCTTAAGGTCTTACTATATTACATTTTTTCACTTACTTTGGCACTTTATTATTTTAACAATTATACAAGTACCTAATATAAGATCTTTCTGTCCATGTGCATAATTTGTTATCAAGAAAATTGCATATATCATGTCTTGAAGCAGGTTCTGTTTTTTAGCTCCTTATACTGTTGCACAGTTATTTGTTTACTTGTCAAATCATAGGCTATATTCAGTTTCTAATATTCTTGGTTCCTATCTAATTTACACCTAAGCTGCCATGCATTATTTCAAAGCTTCCATTAGTTGGTTGTATAGTTAACATGGTTTCTGTACAGAGCTTTCTGCTCGCTGATATCACCTAAAACTACTTCATTTAGTCCCTTCAAATTTGTCTCTTGATAATATATTCATCCGGAAACTGCCTCTACCCTGTTGGTGTCTATGATTAACATCAGTTAAACTTCTTTTCTTACCTGTTTGTGGGATCTTTATCAGCATCATCAATCTTGAGCTCTTATCTGTTGTGATATCATTGTTCGTTTTGCTTTACTGAGTACCAACTTTGGCAATTTTGAGCCATTGACTTTTATAACAACTCTTAATAGGCTGTCTTTATTCTCAATGGGTAAAATATATTTCTTTAGCTAAATGGGCAACAAGTCAAACATGTTTATAGTTGTCCTAAGTCTACTTCCTAATTTGTTGAATTGGTAAGTTCAGTTTTTTATTATGATAATATTGTTTCATAATCATGATTTATGCGTTTATTGCTTATAATTTGTTAGAGAAGTGGACAAGAAAGTGTTTATGATGGGGTCAACCCATCCTGGCTTGGCCCGACCACCCATTTGTCCAACCATCATTCCACATCTTCAGCCTTGTCAATTTTTTTGGATGTTTCACGTAGTAGTTAAGTTGCTAGTATAAAAGTTTTGTTTCTACTTCTTATTTTTGATCTTTTCTCTATAATAGGTAATTGTAAACAAGGACACGCTTGTTAGCCTCTTGGCAAAGCACACCGAAAATGTGAGTAATCAGTTCAATTAGTCTATGTATATCAAATTAACTATTATGTGCATAAAATATATTGGGTGCATCATATTTATTGAATCAGCCTGTGGAAACTGTAACACAAGTGATGAGAAGACCATTTTATATGGATTCGACTAAAGCTAAAGAGTTTGGTGTAATTGACAAGGTACACTCACATATTGCTAATTTGCTAAATAGTATTGTGATTTTTTTGGGGTAAAATGTGTTTTTTGTTTGGTGTTCAGATACTTTGGCGTGGTCAGGAAAAGATCATGGCAGATGCTGCACCACCAGAGGCATGGGATAAAAATGCTGGCATTAAAGCGGTTGATGCTATCTAGCAACATGCTTATACTCTAGGTATTTAATTTATACTTTTCTGTTGGTATGTCACTTTTTAAGATGCAGTCAACTTCTTTTTTTCTTAATAATTCTTCCCCGTAATACATTCTTTTTTGTTTGGAACTGGTGTGGGGAGATTAGGGATTCTTGCAAAAGGTGGCAATTTCGACCTTTGAATAAGTAGTTTGATTGTTTTTTCTGCTAACTGGCAAACTTATAAAATTAGCTGGTTACAAAAACCTGTTTGATGTTTAAAACTGATATTTTTTTCTCTTGCTTTATCCAAAGATATAAAAATGAAGTGGATGATTGATACTTATCTCATTTTTTATTGTATTTCATATGTTACTTTTGAAACTCATCAAGAATTGTTGTCGGTCTACTTAACTATCGAGCTAGTGAGCCACCCAATTTGGGCTTGCAATCTGAACCCATTACAACTAGGAGACGGGTCGCATTCGCATCATATGGAAGTTAGAACTTCTTTGCAAATGTTTTTTGTTCTTAAGTACGTTCACCGCTTGGTTGCATTTATCCCTGATTATTTTGAATATTTCAAGCCTTATAATGATTCGAGACTATTAGAATTTTGGTGCAAGATTGCCCACTCTTGACTTGGGAAGATAATGTGTGCAAATTAGAGTGACCTTCGCATAATGTGTTAATGTTGGATGTATATGTATATAGTCAAGGGGTCTTCTTGATATAGCAGTGGATACTTTGCTATGAACTTGTGAGATATAGTCTGTGTATACATGATCATATGCTATATAGTGTGCAAATATTAAATGTCTTGAGTTGGTGGTCTTATTAAATGCATCATCTCTAACTCCACTAGGGTAAAGGAAATGTTTGCTGTTATCTCATCCTTTTCGTAGCTTGTTATTAAGTTGAGGCATGTTTGTTTTTTTGTTGGTCATACCGTTTTCATCTCTATGATTATAAAATTATTAGTATTTAATAGAACCCGGATGAATACTCATATGTTCGTTTTCTTTATTTTTAGATGTCAGCATGTTCAAGGCAAAGAAAGTTATGAAGAGAGAGAGGACGTCTTGTATACTCCTCGATCAAGGATTATATGTGTCACGTGTAGGCGTACCAAACTTTGAAGTTCAAATGAATGGATCGTGGATGTTATTTAGGATATTTCAAATACATCAAAATTAAAAATTAGTGATATTTATTAAAATTGGACTACTGAGCATATATATATATTATATATATATATATATATATATATAATATATATATTATATATATATATATATACATATACATACATATACATACATATACATACATATACATATAGATACATATACATATACATACATATACATATAGATACATATACATATACATATACATACATATACATATACATACATATACATATAGATACATATACATATACATACATATACATATAGATACATATACATATAGATACATATACATATAGATACATGTATATACATATACATATATATACATATTCATATACATATACATATATACACATATACACATATACATATATACACATACATACATATATACATATATACACATACATATATACACATACATACATACATATATGCATAGATGCATATATGCATGGAAGGTTCAAATAAGAACCATTTTTTTATAAGATGTTTAGGAACCAATCTCAGTCACTCATTTTTTATCACATGCAAATCATATGTTATTTTTTTCTTTTTTTAAACGTTCGTAACTTTCTTTCACGATATCATTTTTTCAAAAAAATTTCACCATAAAATTTAGTATTTTTTTATCTTTTCAACGCCTACCATATTGATATATTTTTTTAAAAAAAGTCGTACATCCATTGTTTACATGTGTAAATCTAGTTATACACATATATAGTACTGGATTACACATATGTAAATCCGATATTACATGTGTAAAACGAATTTCGTTAAAAAAACGGGGATTTTTTTTATTTTTTATAAATGTTTTTATACTTTTTTATGAAAGAGGGAACGTTGGGGAATATTTTTGTGTTTTTATTATTTTTATTTTTATGTTATTTTTTGATTTATAAATTTTTTAAATATATTTTTGTTAATTACAATTTTGCCATTGAGAACTAGTAGTTGAGATTGGTTCAAAAAAGTTAGTTCTCTTTTAATCCCTCCTCTCTCTCTCTCTCTCTCTCTCTCTCTCTATATATATATATATATATATATATATATATATATATATATATATATATATATATATATATATATATATATATATATATAGAACTAGATGGGTTAATCTACAAAACATTATACAAGGAAATGGATATTCTATAAATTTTGAACATATTAAAAGAAAAAAATAATGGGATAGCAGACATGTTCCGAAATATAAACAAATGGTTTGTTTTAGATGGACAGGAAAAAAGATAAGGGAAAGATAAAGCTTATACATCCTAAAGAGAGAAATTCATTTTCAGATGAAAAAAAGATTCAATAGTCATATCAACAGTTAACAGAAAAATTATACAGTTTATCTCAAACCTCACTACCACAGATAGTGATGTGACCAAATGAGACTTCACAGTCACAGTTTTACAACATTAGACGGCAAAAACAGATGGAAAAACCTGCTTTATACACTAAACCAGTATACACTAAACCAGTACTTGAATTTGGAACATATGCTCAACAGGTATGCAATGAAGCTGACAAAAAGTTTCATCTTATAATAGGAATGAAACTTACAGATAAGCAACAATGCTTATTAGACAATTTATGGCATATTCAAACCATGCCACAAGCTTCAACATTTAAACTACAAGTTTTAAATGCTTTAAGTATTTACTTTGAGGAACAAAGTTTAAAAACACCTGAAAGACAGTTTAAAAGAAAACAGAATTTTACACATTATGTTGTATATAGAGGAACAAAAATTGGAATTTTCAACAAATGGACTAGTGTTATTCCTCATATAACAAATATTCCTGGAGGAGCAACATGGAAAGGCTTTACAAGCTTCTCTGAAGCTCTAACAGATGCAAGGGATA
Source organism: Flaveria trinervia (assembly GCA_025506515.1). Classification (NCBI taxonomy): domain Eukaryota; kingdom Viridiplantae; phylum Streptophyta; class Magnoliopsida; order Asterales; family Asteraceae; genus Flaveria; species Flaveria trinervia. The sequence goes on along the minus strand of CM046448.1, from coordinate 40,827,382 downwards.
AATTTGGCATAAAAAACTTTTACATAGAACCTGAAGAGGTTAAGAGTTTTTCAGAAATTGCCAAAACAAATCCTGAACAGAATATACAGGCTCAGCAGGAATTCATTTCTACATTAAAAATACAGTTAGAAGAAAAAGCAAAAAATACACAGGATATACAACTAAAAATCGAAAACAGTATGCTAAAACAAAAAATAGCTCTTCTTGAAGCAAAAAATACACAGTTGTTACAAAAGCTTGAGAAAAAAAAATAAAACAATAGAAAAAAGAAAGTTTGAATCTTTCAGAACAAGGATTCTTGATACGCCTTGGTGACAATGCTTGAAACCAGTAACAGATGATTCCCAGAATTCGAAAACCTTGTATCACAAAAAGTTTGTACAGAATTTCCTTTAATTCTGTATAATCTACAACAACAGCTTATAGACATGGCCTTTAGATTTGACAACGAAGCACAAGGAGTCACATTAGTAGAAAGAACAAATGAAGCAGGAGATGGAACAGGTTTTCTGTTACTCCAAATACAACATCCTACAAAACTAACAGATGAACAAATAATTCAATTCTACCATCATGGTATGATTGATTATTTGGAAATCAAGTTAACAAAAGAACAGAAGATCTTCTCAATCAGCTTGGAGAGAAGATTATTTTAACAACGGGAAATATTGCAACAAGATCAATAACACCAATTATTGGTTGTAAAACAATTTCCTCTTTTCCATTTACAGATTCTTACACATACAGACCAGCTAGAAAAAGTATCTTCATCGAACACAACAAACACAGCAAAACAAGTAATTATCTTCAAACAACAATGACAAAGACTGGTATAGACTTTGCATCTTTACCATGGATAGACAACATAAAAAGTCAGCCTGCTACAAACTTCTTACAGTTTATTAAAGATCATCAAGAAACTCCAGAGATCCCTGATTACTTTCCTTGGAAAACTTACAAATTAATAGGGGAAGGACATTATATACAAATATATGCAAAGACCAATTGGAGTATGCTTCTACCATTTGCATGGGAAGGAGATACTTTACAATTATAACATATCATTAACTTAGAAGATGAAGAAGATGAACAAGATTGCTCAAGTCCACAGTCAATCGATAGCACACACAGAGATTTCTAGAAGTCATGACGCATGTAATGACGATAGAAAAAACAAGACAAAAATTATGACGCAAGCCATGATATAATTATCAAACATGGCAGACAACTTTTTCTTTTTAGACCTATAGACTTTTTGACTTTTGTAAAAGTTTATTATTTTTTTTCTTTCTTTACTTCGCCTATATAAGAGGCATTCATTTCTGAATGTAAAAAACCCCGGAAAAAACCATTGAAAGCAATAATATTACTTAATGGCACACTAAAAACTTCCTGCAACTCCTTAACTCTACTTCCTTAATATCCCAGTTTTCTCCAGTTCTTCATATTATATTCCAACATATAAAAAAGAAACTTTCTAAACCGCTATGCCTACTCTCATTCACCCTCCGCTGTGCATATTCTTATCGTAAGTTTTGCTTCTATTATACATTTACATTTATTAAAATATTTTTTCCTGTACTGTAAATTCTTTATCAAGAAAAATCTTAAATTTTTCCAGTGCATTAATTAATGCTTGTATTTCAAAATCTAGTGTAGTCCAATTTGTTTTATTTTGAAAATTATCGCTTGTATAAGCACAAATTTTCTCTTCTTCTTTTGCACTGTATTTACTTGGTTTACATAGAAGGACTGCTCCCCATCCTTCTTTGCATCCATCTATTTCAATGATTATATAATCTGTGACTAATGGCAATTCTAATGGTTTAATATCTTTTACTGTCTTTTTTATTTCTTTAACTAATTTAATGTCTTATTGGTTAAAATACCTTTGTCCATTTTTTTGTAGTTTTACTGTATAAAGGTCCAACTAATTTTGATAAGTTGAGAATAAATTTTCGAGCATAATTTACTAATCCCAAAAATGCTTGTATTTGTTTTAAGTTTTCGAATTTTTCTGGAAAATTTAGAATTTTTGTAGAAATATGTGGTTGTAATTCTATTTTCCCATTACCAATTTCTAATCCTAAAAAGGATATTTTTCTTTTAAATAACTCCATTTTCCTTTTTGAAACTACTATATCATTTTTCTTTATTTCTTCAAAAACCTGTTGTAGATGTTTCTCATATTCATGTACTGTATTGCTTGCAACTAAAATATCATCAATATAAACTAGACAAAATTCAAATTTTAAAAATAAACTGTCCATAAATCTTTGAAAAATTGAAGGTGCATTTTTTAATCCAAAACTAAGGACATTCTATTCATATTGCCCTTCAGAACATGTGAAAGCTGTCCATGGTTTAAATCTTTCTTCTAATTTTAACTGATTATATCCTGATTTTAAATCAAATTTTGAAAATACTTTTTTATTTTGTATAAGATTTAATAAGCTGTCTTTATTAGGAATATTATATCCATCATCTATTGTATTGTCATTTAACCTTTTGTAATTGTAAACTATCCTAGCTTTTCCTCCTTTTTTTTCACTATGATTTCTTACTAAAAAAGCTGTAGATTTATGAGGACTTTCTGATTTTTTAATTAATCCTTGATTAATCATTTCAGGGATTTGTTTTTCAAATTCTTCTTTGTCAACTATATTTAATATTAGCTGTTCTAATTATTATGTCTGGATTTTTTAATTTAAATTTACAGATGTAACTTATATTTGATTTTGTAATATCTTCTCCAATATATCCTATTTTTTCTAAATGTAATATCATAGGATGATTTATGCTTTTTGTAATATCTTGTCCTTTTTCTATTTCATGGCTTAAGAAATCTGTTAAGAGTTTTAATGACTCGTTTTCTATTGAGTTTTTTCTGTTTTGTTTCTTTAAAAAATCTAAATTTCCTTTATCACCTCTTTTTTGAACAATTTTTTTGTATTTATGTATCTCAGAGTTGGTATTGTATATAACTGTTTGCTTAAGGTTATAAAATTTTTTGTAATTGTTACTGCCCCATTTAGTCCTAATATAAAATTTAATCCTATTACAAAGTCTTTTGATTTTATCTTTGGTGGATTAATATTTACTTGTGGCATATCATATTTAATGCTGTAGTTATTTGCAAAGTCTAAAAATTGTATTCCTACTGGTTCTAAACAATATGTAATTTCTATTAATCTATCTTCTACTGTCCTTGTACTTAATTATATGATAATTTTTTATGATATTCTATGGGTGCTTAGGCTTTTTGTGGCTCCTGTATCTACTAATGCTTTTAAATCTATGTATTTGTTATTGTCTAACCATAACCGGCATTGAATGTTTATCATATTGGTTGATCCTTGTGTTTGTATATATGTTTGATCTTCTAGTTGTTGTATAGACATTTTACTTATTTCTTCTGTCTTAATTAATTTTTCAATTTCTTCTATTTTATTTTCTAAATTTTTTATTTTGAAGTCATGCAATTGTAATGATAGTTCTATTTTTTCTATTTTCTCATTTTCATTGTTTATACAAACTGTTTTAGATTTAGACGTTGTAGCTATATCTTTGTCATAAATTTCTTTGAGACATTTAAAACAAATTTTTTTAAAACATATATTGCACTGTGATCTTTTTTCTATACTAGGGTAATATCCACAATTGTAACATCTTATGTGATTATTTCCTTTATTTTGTATCCAATTATGTTCACAAACTTCTTCTGTATTCATATATGTGTATGTTACTTTTGCTGTTAGATTTACTATAGATACTGTATATTGATTCATTATCAGAGTCATTATCTGTTTTTTAAAGCTTCTATTTCGTAATCTTGTAATTGTTCTACTAGATTAGCTCTTTCTATATTTTTGTTTTTATTTGTGCATTTGTTATCTAAATGTGTAGTTTCTCCACAAATAAAACATCTGCATTTTCTTGATTGTGGTTTTTTAACATATTTATTTGTATTATTTTTTCTGTAGTTTTTATTATATGGGTTAATCTACAAAGTAAAAAAGTAAATAGAACTAGATGGGTTAATCTACAAAACATTATACAAGGAATGGATATTCTATAAATTTTAAACATATTAAAGAAAAAAATAATGGGATAGCAAACATGTTGTCTCGAAATATAAACAAATGGTTTGTTTTAGATGGACAGGGAAAAAAATAAGAGAAAGATGAAGCTTATACATCCTAAACAAGAAAATTCATATTCAGATGAAGAAAAGATTCAACACTATATGTATGTATGTATGTATGTATGTGTATATGTATAAATCATATAAATATGCCATCTCTAAATCACGTTAGTCTCATATAATAAAACACGTTTAAAATATGTAAATAATTAAAAGAAAATTCTCAGCATAACTCGGTCCTGTAAACAAACAATTTAAGTGGAACGTTGTTATTATTTGCGCAAGTATAGTGGCTTCGTAGTTTGGTTAACCTTTCCAACTACGTCAAAATTATATACAATCCATGCCCGTGTTTGTCCACTTGCCATGCTTTCTCAAGTTTCAATTTTTAGTTGCTGCAATCTTTGCATCCCCACTTGGTTTTTTTGACAATTTGTATATTCATTGAACCTAATTCTATATTCATTGAACATAATTTTAAATTTACACACCAGTTAATTTACATCAACTTGTTATAGGTTAGGTTTGAACCTTTAATCTAAGAAAACATAACTACTGTGATTGTGAATGCCTTTTTCATTTTAGGTGATTTGCAATCCTAAGCTTTGAACTTTAATCTCTACGTAGCAATCGTGAAATTTTGGTGGATTTCTTGAAAAATATTTAACAAATCTTGTTAAATGTCCGGCTAACGCAAGGCGACTTCAACTTGATTACTATGAGAACAGGATCAAAACGTCGACGAACCTCAGCATTGGGTTCTAAAGTGATATTAAGTTTGTTATCAAATACCTATTTCATTGTTGGGTTGCCATTTAAGAACATAGATGTGTTATTGGGGTCTTAGGTCAATTTGCAAAAGAATATAAAATAAGACATTCTTCTCGCATGTTTTCTCGATGCCAAAGAGAGAAGAGGTTAAGAGTTCAACATATTTAATGTGGAGCTCGGGATTCAAAGTCACTTCTGCGTAAAGTAATTAGAAGCAAGACACTCATTTTTTGAAGACATACTCAATTGAGCATGCTTACAGGGACCATTTTCTAATTTTGTTCTTCTATAAGCTTTGGCACCTAACATTTCATACTTAATGATTAACTATAATATATCATAATCAATAATTTGGCTGAAATTTTATTTAGAGCAGAAGTTTATATGAAGTTGTGTTCTTATTTACTAATTGATGAAAATTCAATATAATCACCACAAGAACCAATCTAAATGGCAAGCCAAAATTGTATCAAGTAAATTAAAGAAAACATCTGTTGGAGTAAAACCGGTGTAACCAAAACAAACACTTATAACATTTTTGGTGTAACTGATAAAGAACTTTCGAAGGAAAAAGAAGAACTTCCGAAGGCAAAAGAAGAACTTCCGAAGGCAAATGCTGAACTTCCGAAGGTCAAGACTAACAGAGCTTCCAAAGAGGAACTCTAACTTTCGAATACAAAGTCTTTCCTCTTCCGAAGACCAACACTCAGAAGAGTATAAAACAATGATCGAAGTATGAAGATCATCAAGCCTTAGAAGAAGTAGACTCTTTCGAAGTATAAGTGGCTTCAGAAGTACTTGTTCTTCCGAAGTCAGTTAACCTTCAGAAGAACCTGCTATGAACCAGTAGACATAAATATAAACCTTCTAACAGATCCACTACAACCTCTAATATACTGCATGACACTTTTCCACACCCATGTAGTTGACTATACTTTATTCCACTGTTCATTTCTTATCAGTTAGTACTGTTATTAACTTTAGTTGGTGACAAAAGGTAAGTCATACATATATCATGACTACCAAATCTTAGATAGTATTTTATCTAAGATACCTTACCTTTAGCAATGTAGTATTTGCTTTAGTCATAGTTTCCCAACTGGTAGCAAAGTATAACCGGCTGTAGATAGTAGTATATATAGTTTCTTATTGTAACTCTATAAACATGCTTGTAAGATTCTTGTAACGCTTTGAGTTGAGAAGTAATATTACAAGTATTTTGAAAAACTATCTTCTTGTGTTCTATTTACTTAGTATATTACTATCAACTCCAAAGGGGTTCTGCATGATTAAACCGAGTGATTTAGTGAGTTTGAGAGATAATACTTGTGTTGAGTGACAAAAAAATGATCCTGCAACATCCTTTAGCTATATCTAAATTTACAAGTTTCATTATTTATTTTCAATAATTACATTTTACATCTGTTATTAATTTAGGGTTTTTTAGTAGCTGATCAACTAAGAGATCTAGAATCAAGTTAGTTGGGTTTTTGATTTTTGGATTTCTACTGTCCTAATTTAATCTCACAAGAGTTGGTTTTCTATTTTTTGGGATCTAAAACTCACACTATTTTATTAAATTTAGGAGTGGGTATCTTTGCTATCAATAAACTAGGCTTAACTTTCAATACAAGAAACTTGAAAGATGTTACCGAGACTACTCCTAATCACAACTGAATAACCAAACTATTCATTAAAATATTAATTTCTTTGTGTGTGTGCCAAATATCAAGCTGATCCTAAGGAATCTCATGTGAATGCTATCAAGAGGATATTCAGATATCTTAAGGGAAAACAAGCTCTTGGTTTATGGTATCCAAAGGAAGGAGACTTTAATCTCTATGCCTTCACTGACAGTGATTATGGAGGATACAACTTCAATAGGATGTCCACTTCTGGCGGTTGTCAATTTCTTGGTCCCAGACTGGTCTCCTGGCAGTGCAAGAAGCAAACAAACGTATCTGTCTCAACAGCAGAAGCTGAGTATATTGCAGCGTCAGCCTGTTGCTCTCAAGTTCTCTGGATTCAAAACCAAATGCTTGATTATGGTTTTAACTTTTTGCATACACCAGTTCACATTGACAACACTATAGCCATTTTCATTACAAATAATCTTGTTCAACACTCAAAAACAATACACATTGAAATTAGATATCACTTTTTAAGAGATTGTGCTGAAAAGGGGTTAATTAAATTGATTCAAGTTCCCACTGAAAATCAATTGGCTGATTTATTCACTAAGGCATTTGAACCTAGTAGGTTTGAATTCCTAGTTCAATCAATTGGCATGATTAACCTTAAGTAAAAAACGTCAAAAACAATTTTAAAAAACATTAGAAAATCACAAAAAGAAGTCAAATTTAATGAAGAAAAGAGTATACGGGAAATGATATAATTACAGTCGTTATATCATTCACTGTGCTTAATTTAAAATTTGAAAGACTGTCATGACTTACCAGATATGTTGGTAAGATCAACTTGGAAGAGAAAATACATGTTGTGATTAATTAAAGTCTTATTCAATGGTGAAACTCTTATCTTAGAGTACTGGTACGTATTAGCTTATCTAAGTGTATGTATGTGTAGTAACCTAAACACACCAGGGAATGATACTTTATGAATCTCTTTCATCTACATCAAGATTCATCTATGTTTTGTTGAGCAAAGATATGATGAAACAAGCACATAGTGCAGATGTATTGATCCAAAAGATTCCTAATGAGGAACACGTCCAAATTGGATGAATCTACAACAACAATACATTCCATGTGAATGAACAAAAGAATCAAATCATGGATCACCTTCCAAAGTGAAGTGAAAAGAATCCCAATTTGGATCATCATGAAAAGGATCAAAGTAAAAGAATCCCAATGAGGATTAGTGAAAATGAGATCTCATAACTTAAGTAACCTGGTCAAGAAAGTTGTAAAAAAGTTCTACCATGCATTACATAAGGATGGTTGAGCATTTCATGCTTTTGTGTGTGAGGTACATGTTGAATAATCAAATCAACCAAAACATGATAAATATCTCATGCATTAAAATATCAACCTAGTATGAGTTTAAGAGGACAAACATACCTTCAATCAACAAGTTCATAAACATATCCTTTTATCAAAAGAATGCACATGTGTAATGTAAGATTGATATGATCCCAACAAAAGGTATACTTCTCTTCATTCTTAAATCACAAAAACAAAAAAAATGTAATTAAATTACTTAGAAATATTTCATAGTAAAAAAATTTAAATCTTTAAAGTTTCTATCAAGATGTGGATATAAACTTTAGGGGGAGTAATTTAAAATTTTGACCAGTTTGTATAGATATTTACTATCTTAAATTACTTTCATAAAACTTCAAAACAAATCAAAAAAGGAGAATGTCTGTGTTGGTGCAGAAATTATACCATAGTATCTCAGCTTATGCAGATTCTTGGAAGCATAAGAAGTCCAAGATCAGTCAAATAATGGGAAACTTGTATGACATACAAGTCAATTCAAGCAAGAATTGATAACCCCAACAATAGTCCACATTTCATAAGACAACTCAATCAAAGACAATTCTTCATAACAAGAAAAACCAAAACAGAAACATTAAGTTTTGATTAAGTTCAAAAGTTAATGCGGGTAAGTGCATTGGTTAATGCGGGTGAAGGTAATCCATGCATATAACCAATGTGGGTAATTGTTTACGTCAAATTGAAACTAATGCAGACAAAGAGTTTACTCTACCGCATTGGTGTCTAACAAGTATACATGACAAGTTTGAAGTGTTAAAATCCTATACGGATCAAAAGTGTTCTACCGCATTTATCAATGCGGATGATATTTTCATTCCTGTATTTGTTTTTACTCATCCGCACTTGTGGATATATGTAACATCAACACTTTACATGTACTTTCAAAAATGAATAAACAAGTGCTTAATCTCTTCTGTCACCATGGATGATGATCAAGAAATACAGACAAATTAACTGTTCAATCGTATTTGTTGAAGTAAATATGGAAATTTTACTCAACCACATTTGCTACAGTGTGCAAATGTTGATTAACTTTGTTCTTCCGCATTTGAAATAGTACACAAATGCGGATAGCTAAAATCTTAAGTGTTCTACTTCTGCATTTGCAATAGTACACAAATGCAGATGACCAAATTCTTAAGGTTTCCACTTCCGCATTTGCAATAGTAACCAAATGCGGATGTCTAAAATCTTTCCGCATTTGCTACACTGTGAATAAAAATTTGACCGTATTTGTTCTAAAACTTGTAAAGCTATCATTTGACTATTTAAAGCAATTTCAAAAGGTCATTTAATACTTTTCAAATTTGAGAGTCTCTAAAGTGCGACGAGCGAAAAACACACTGTTCTTTATCGTCAATCATCATCATTATTAACAATCTGAGGTCTTAGATTCATTTCATCTACCCAATCTTCGATTCTACACGAAATTAGTATCAAACAAAAGGTGAAAATATTCAAATTTTGTAACCTAAAATGTCAGACATTTGGACTGATAATGAACTTAGAACCCTAGGTCAATAAAGAAAACTCAAAATCAGATTTGATCTAAGAAATCATTTTCAACTTCAGTGAGCATGCAAACTAAGAAGAATAACAATCAACAATGAAACTTCCTAGTCATGTTCATCGTATGAACAGAGCATAACAAAAGTTGAAAATGTTGAAATCAAATCTTGAAATAAAAGTTGAGTAGAGATTAACATCATCAAAAAATCATCTCTTCAAACATGAAAAGCAAAATAACAGTGATTATTCTTGATAACATCAAGCTTTGAAGTGATTCTTATAGAACAGTACCTTCAAACATTAATTTTGACCATCAAAAGTCAAACTGATGAAACTTGCATAGTGTATCATCAATCTAACTCATATGGTACATGGCTAATCTTACCTGGAGCAAGCTCCACAATATCAGTGGTTATCTTGACCCTGATATACCTGAGGTTGAAGGTCTTCGAGATATGATCAGATTCATTTCTACTACAAGAGTGGCTCATGCTATCACAGTTAGACCTGTTATTTATGAGAGATTCATAAGGTCTTTCTGGAGTACTATTGTAGTGATAGATGTAGATGGTGAGAAGACTCTGTTAGGAAGAATCAATGATGACCATTCTCTAACCATCACTGAACAAACTGTGAGACAGTGTTTATAGTTTGGTGATGATGCAAACACACCTCTTGAGCTTGAAGATGATGAAATCACTACCTTCTTTGCCAACATTGGCTATGAAGGAGGATATGAAGGCAAGTAGATAGTGAAGGGACTGGTTGACTTACAATGGAGGTTCCTGATTCACCTCTACCAACATTGTTTGTCAAAGAGGAAGACAGGATGGAATGATATTCCCGTAATCACATCATCAGCTATATGTGCTTTATGCACCAATAGGCCATTTGACATGTCTGCCTATGTGTTCCATGGTCTAGTCTCTAACATTTAAGAAGGAAGAAGACACATGTACCTGATGTACCCAAGGTTCCTATAATGTCTCATCAACGAAGCATTTCCTAACATTGTACCTGAAGGACCAGTTTTGGATATCCCTCGTTATGATGCCAAGTCCTACAAGTACATCAAAAAGAAAGATCTAAGGAACTTGTATAGTGGAGCCCATTCTCCTTTGTTACCCTGGATGCTTCAATAGATAAATCCTGAGGAACAAGTTGAAGAACAGGAGGCTCCTGCTGATAAGCCCATTCAAGAGGAAGAACCAGATGCTCATGATTAGCAAACTGCTGATGAGCATGTTGCAGAAAGAGATGAAGTTCAAAGGTTAGTGTCATCCTAAGTGGATGGAGGGGGTGATCTTCACACTGCACCTTATGTTCATGATGTTGATATGACCTCACCATTTATACCCTCACCAATACCATCTTCCCAAAGAGCACCATTACCATCACGACACAGATAACGAATTACTTCACCTCACAAATCAACAATCCCATCACCTCAAGCATAACCTATCAATTCTCCACATATATCTCCAATCCATCATTCACCCATATTACCTGCTCAAACATCTCCGTTACTACTGAGCCTGTTGAGTTTGGTGATTCTACCAGCTCTTCAGAGAAATCCAAATCATCATCTAATTAGGAGGACCATCAAAGCCAAATGCATGTAAAGAAAGTCACTTTTGAGGCCGCTCCTTCAGAAATTTATGTAGAATCTGGAGTCAATAAACCTGATGAGAAGGATGTGTTAATTTTAGAACTAATACAAAAGGTACCAAGATGGAAAGACTACTCAACAGAAGATCTAGTATTTTTCAAGACAAACTTTTGGAGCTAGATGAGAAGGCAAATGAATTGAAAGAGATGAAAGAGAAATATGAGGTTGAAAAGAAAGAAAAAGATAAAGAGATTGAAAAATTAAAGGCTGCTCTTCAACAATCCAGAGATGAAATAAGTGGTCATGTGGACATTTTAGCTAGTCAGACAATTTCTATGGAATAACAAAAAGGATTGATTGAAGAACAAGCTAACATCATTATTGACTTGTAGAACCAGATTGAAAGCCTAAACAAGAGAGTATCTGAGCTGGAAATGCTTATTGAAATCAAAAGAAAAGCTGAAGCAGAGTTGAGAAAAGATGATGTGATTAAGACAAGAGAGGAGAAAAGAAAAGGATGTCAATGATAAAGAAACTACTTCTGAGAGCTCATTAGGAGAGAGGAGTGATGACTCTCCTTCTGCTAAAAGGATGAGATTCTTTGAGACTAAGAAGGGAGAAGAAACAAGCGAGACAAAGCATGATTATTCTAGCTTGGAAATGGTCGTTTATTCAAAGAAAACAGTTGATATGCACACTGAAGAGGCAAATTCAGTGATATGATTAAAGCTCTTGATAGCTTCACAGCTGAAGAATTTATTATTAATGATGACTTTTGGGACTTCATAGTTGAGCAGAGGACTATTACTGAACCTATAGTTGTTATTCCTCAATCACTAGTTCCTCTTGAGAAGGAATTGAGCATGAAACTAGTGCCTGCTGTATCACTAACTGAAGAACAAAAAGAGCTGAGTAAAAGACTATGTGAAGAGCAACAAGAGAAAGAAGATTCAGCTGCTGCCAGTCATGAACCAGAACAATCAAAGGCTGAAAAATTGCCTCAAGAAGCTGAACAACCTGAAACATCCTACGGTCCATCAGCGTAAACATATACCAGGAGGAGGAGTACTTATTAGAGAAGGCTAAGGGAAAAAGGCCAATAGTAGAAGAAGAACCAAGTAAGAAAAATAAAAAGGATGATCCCAGAAGCCTCGCAGCTATTGCTGAATTTTTAGAAGAGCATGAACAGGCTGAAGCTCAAATGAAAGAGAAAGCTGACTTTGTAGACCTTGAAGAAGGAGAAACTAAGGGTGGCTATGTGGTTGATGAACCAATAGTAGTTAATAACCCTATGCAGGAGGAAAAATTAGTTGAAGACATGGTTGAAAAGGCACAAATTGATGATCTGATGGTGAAAGCCATGTTCCTAATCAATCATGGATATGACCCAGATGAAGTGTTTGGTATGACTTATGAGGGAATGAAGGCAGAAGAAGAAAAACTAAACAAGTTACTGGACTCCACTTTTGAGACTGAGTATGAGAAACTCCTTCTCCCAAAGCTTCAACACCCAAATTATCCTCCATGAAAAAGCAGACATCTACTCCTCACTCATTATATCCTGATCCTACAACATGTCTGATATAGAAATAAAGTATTATATCTCTAGTCAAGGGTTCACAAAAAGAAAGCTTGGAAACATGAAGACAAATTTACTAGGGGCTTCCATCCCTAGGTTGTATAATGAGAAGAAAGAAAGGCTAAAGAAACTGGAAGAAGAAATTATCAGTAAGAATCCTAGAACCAGAGTGTCAGCTTAAGACATGTAACTCACCCATAGAGACCATGACTCTTTGGCACCTCTTTTACACAGATATCCTGAGTGGTTTGTAGAGCCTTCACAATTGAAACTTCAACAAGGTCTAAGCACTACAAAAATGATTAAAGGTGTGTCTACTCCTAAAGGCAAGACTGATCAGAAAATTATTGCTTGGAAGTATGATAGTGACCGGAACATGTTTATGGTGAAAAGGATCTCAAGGCCGGTGCAATTATTCATAGAGTACTCTGCTCTTGTGAATGCCCTGGAGATTCATGACTTGAAGGAACTAGCTAATTAGAACTGATAAATGATAAGGCTAGGTTTAGGGGATATGAGTTTGAAGAGATTCTTAGAAAGTTTAAAAGGACAGACAACTTCAAATCTCTAAAGGCTATTTGCATGAGGAAAGATAGATCCTTCAATAACCCACTTGAAAAAAGAAGAACTAAACAAGAAGAAGAAGTTGTGTTTCCAGAGCTAAAAGTGAAACCAACTAAGTCTTTAAAGAGAAAGATGGTGTCTGGCACTCAATCCTCCACTCTAATTTCTAATGTTTATTATGATGAAAAGACTTATGAGCTAGTAATTAAGAGAAAATAGGAGGGAAAGGAAGGTGCAGAGATTAGATTGTTTAGTGGGTATGAGGTGAGACTACTTGATAAATCATACATCCATTACATTTACACCAGACACTTCAGAGAAATAACAAACAAGTTGGGAGAAGAAGACATACACTTTTCTTAAAGTGCATTAAAATACTGAAAATGGCATATGATCAAATCATTGCCAAAAGAGAAAAGAGAAAGAAGAAAAAGACTCCTCTACAACTGGGAAACATTATGAAGCTAGAGGTTGATATGGATGGAGCTTTGCTGATACATAAAGATGGGTTGTCTACTGTATCCATATGGGAACCAATATCACCCAAAAAACTACCCTTAGAAGTCATCTATGCTATGGGTCAGATGAAGATTAACGTGTTGAATAGAGAGAAGATGTTAGATGCAAATGACTTTGTCAATATGATAAAGGCCATTTTGGATCCATCTCAAGCAGAACCTCAAATGCCTCCACAAGGCCTAACAGAATCCTCACAACCTCAACCACCACAAAACTATTGAAGAACATAGGCTGTATAATCCTTAGGGGGAGCATTGTTAGACCTTAAAAGGATCATACATGCCAATTCAATTGGTGAGTTGATGGTTGTTCTGCTGGAAATTCCACAACTCCAAGAACCAATGTGGATGAAGAATCTGCTGAGAAGACCAAGTGTTGGCTAACCGCATTTGTACATGCGGAAGACATAGAACAAATGCTGATAAGTGTTTGTTCTTTCGCATTAACAAATGTAGATAGCCTAAATGATATGAAAACAAGTTTTGCACATCCGCATTTGCAAATGCGGATGGGCGAACAACAAATACGCATAGTATTTGCTCATCTGCATTACTCAATGAGGATGACCAACTGCTAATGTGGATGACAAAAGAAGAAATGCTGATCAAGTCCAACTCATCCATATTTGTTAATGCAGATGAACAAAAGAAATTCTGATGAAGACTTAGGCTAGTTCTGATGTATAGGTTAGGGTTAGTTTAGTCATTTTGTAAAAAGGCATCTTGTCAGCCAATAAATAGATAGAAAACCTCGTACATGAGGTGACTGTTGATAGACAATTAGAATATCTTGTGTCTTACATTCTTAAGGTGTATTATTACTGTTTAATGATCAAACCCTAGCATTTATTGTAATCAATCACCTTCATCAATACAAACAAGCATTTATGAGTATTTCTTGCATTGAATGTTTCTTGATTGTTTGATTCCACCATACAATCATTAACTCGATCATTATATTCGATCCTAGTGAGAATATCAATCTCACGACCTAGTCAAAGTCACTGTTCATTAAATACCTATCTGTTCATACCCAAAATCAGAAGAAAAACCAACAAATCTATTCAACTATGGTACGATTTGAAGAATCGTGAACAAGTTCATGATTTTTCCTTCAAAGTTTGATGCAACTGAACAAGATTATCATCAAAAAAAGAAGAAAACCCATTTGTTCATCTTAAAATCAAGAAGAAAAAAACATCAGATCTGTTCTAATATGGTACGATTTGAAGAAATATAATCATTCCCGGTATTATTCCTTCAAAATTTTATGCAATTGAACACGATTATCATTAAAACAAAGAAAAGATGAAGAAATGGAAGCTACTGCGGATTTCCCGACCTGCATTGCAGAGTGAAATCATTTTTGTTTAAGTTTGAAAACAAATGCGAATGAACAAAAACAAATACGGATGAAGCTTGATCAAATGCGGATGTGTTATACACAAATGCGGATGACTTGTCACCAAATGCGGATGGCATGGTAACAAATGCGGATACCTTGTCACCAAATGTGGTTGACTTGTAAACAGATGCAAGTACTTTAAGCATAAATGCAGATGCATTGAAATCAAATGCGGATGCCTTGCAAACAAATGCGGATGATTTGCAAAAATATGCGAATGAGTTAGCAAAAAAATACGGATGTGTTGCAAGAAATGCTTATGAACAGATGATGAACGGGACTTCAAAAAGAAAAGAAAAACATGAATGTGGATGATTGCAACCAACAAGCACATCCATTTTGATAATGAAAAAAAGAACCACAAGTTACAAGTTTAGAGACCATGTTATGATTTCATTGATGTTGATAAACAAGTTACAATGAGAATCATAGATGGATGATGAAATCAAACCCACCCAAAGGAGATGATTTCTCCTTAGGTGGTGATTTACACCATGAGAAACACACACAAAAGAGCAACACTTGCAAAAATGCACTAGTCGGTCTATTTATATTAATATTATAACATGACCTAATTTTGACTTTTCTAATTGTCTTGATCTTGACTTTGTCATGTTGTATTGTCTTGTCTTGTTGTTTTTAATGTAATCAACTTGGTCTATGAACTTGTACAATAAGATCTTCAGTTTGCTGTAATTATGATTTGGAAAGCTTCAGTTTTTTCCATTGTTGAACCCCAACATAGGTCAGGGGTAGTTTAGTTATTTTGTAAAAGGCATCTTGTCAGCCTATAAATAGAATAAAAAATCTCATATGTGAGGTGACTGTTGATAGAAAATTAGAATATTTTTGTTTAGTCTTATGTTCTCATGGTGTATTGTTACTATTTAATGCTCAAACCCTAGCATTCATTGTAATCAATCACCTTCATTAATACAAAGTGCATTTATGAGTATTTCTTGCATTTAATGTTTCTTGATTGTTTGATTCCATCATACAATCATTAACTCAATCATCATATTCGATCCTTTTGAGAATATCAATCTCACACCCAATCATTTGACTAGTTTAATTCATTTCTTTTGAAAGTTATGTCTAATCAAATGATACCTGATGTTGCTGTGTTTTGTCCTTGACTGCTACACAAGGTTCTCTGTAATCGAGATAACACTATTGTTTTTTTATATGGATAGGAATCTCTTTGAAGTTGAATCCTTAGTCCATCATGTGATTCTGAATCTAAAGCACTTGAGCATAGCAGCAGTAATGTATTCAGTTTTAGTAGTTGATGCAGACACACATACTTGTTTCTTGCATTGCCATGAGACTATCCTTCCATCAAGGAATTTATATCCCCTAGATGTAGACTTCGTAGTCATATTGCAGCCACCATAGTCACTATTTGTATAGGTATACAGACTAAAGTCAGAATTCTTTGGATACCAAAGGTCTAGTATTGGAGCACCTTTAAGATATCTTAGAATCCTCTTGACAGCAACCAGGTGTGACATCTTGGGGTTGGCTTGATATCTTGCACAAATGCATGTGGTAAACATGATATTAGGTTTGCTGGCTATGAGGTACATAAGAGACCCAATCATATCCTTGTGAACGTGTTCATCCACACACTCCCCCAAGATCAGGTCTAAGGGAGTGGTTTAGTTTACCCAAAGATAATATCATCTACATACACTTAAACCAACATTAAGTCTTTTGTAGGATCGATATTTATCACTTAACACTTAAGTTTTCTCTCAAACTCACTTAATCACACACACAGCTTTTAGATGAAGCATAATCTCTTTTAAGAGTTGATAATAATATAATAAGTAACAAAAAACACACGGAAATAATTTTCAAGGTACTTGTATATATATTACTTCTCAACTCAAAGTATTACAAGACTCTTACAAGCATATTACAAGAGTTATAATAATAAACTATATATACTATCACCTATAGTTCGATATACTTTGATACCAACTGGAAACCTATAACTAAAGCATATACTACAAAGCTAAAGTTAAGGTATCTTAAATAATGTATTATCTAAGTTTTGGTAGTTATGACATGTCCGTGACTTACCTTTTGTCACCAACTAAAGTTAGTAACTATACTAACTGATAAAGGTGAATAGTGGAATAAAGTATGGTCAACTATATGGCCTTTTGAGAAAGCGCCATATAGTTTATCAAAGGTCTATAGCGGAGTGTCAGAATGATCATACTCATGTCAATTGGTTCACATCAGTGTCTTCAAAGGTTAATTGGCTTTGAAAGAACAAGTTCTTTCGAGGCCAGTTATACTTCGGAGAGACTTACTTCTTTCGAGGCTTGGGGACTTCTACTACGGAAGTCATCATCTTGAAATCTTCTAAGTCTTGAACTTCGGAAGAGAAGACTTTGTCTTGGAAAGTTGGAGTTTTCCTTCTGAAGTTGGAGTTTTCCTTTAGAAGCTGGAGTTTTCCTTCGGAAGTTGTTCTTGAACTTTGTCTTCGGAAGAACTCCATTGGTCTTTGGAAGTTCCACACTTAGCTTTATAAGTTCTTTATTAGCATCACCAAAATGCTTTAAGTTTTTGGTTTTGGTTGCACCAGCCTTTCTTGATCTAACAAACTCCCCCTAGGCTGATGCTACCAAAACCTCACTTATTCCCGCTTCTCAAAACCTCCAGCACCAGGGACAAAGGATGTTTATCTATTTCTTTGTTCTTCTCTAGAAGTTGTGTTAAGAATTTTGTACAAGTCATTAGTGGATAAGAGATTCAGTTTGTCACTCAGAATGACATGCACCCTTTGTTGCGCCCCCTGAAAAGAGTTAGTTGGTTGGAGTTATAGTCATACTCCCATCTGACTATGGATTCAAGGTTAGGACCTTCAACCATTTGAAGAAAGGCTTTGCCTTTGGTTGTTGATCCTTTCCTCTCCTCCTCTCTTAGTTTTAGCTCCTCTTCAATCTTGGTCCTTGCATTTAGCTCGGCCAGATGAAGGCTTCTTAGATGATTCCTGATACGAGCAACTATCTAAGGGTTGGAGGGGTTGGAGAATGGCTTCTCTGCTAACTCAGCAATATCAAATCTGCTTAAGTGTAGTAGAGATGAGGCATTTAGCCTGTTTATTTCTCTATTATCTCTCAAGAACAAAGTTGTGAGAAGAGTCTTCGAACCTCCACCGGATGATATTATTTCTTTGCACAAAGGGATTAAATGGCACTCTATCCCCTTTCTTGGAATCTAGTTGTTGGACCAAAAGAACCAATGAGCCTGATCAGAAAACCCTCTAAGTCCCACAGACATTACAACTGCTGAAGAAGATCACAACAGCTGAAGACATCAGCTGATTACAAGGTCTGAAGACAAAGTCTGAAGACAAGATCTGAAGATTTCTACTGAAGACAAAGTCTGAAAGTAAAGAACTGAAGACAAAGTATAAAAGTAAAGTACTGAAGACAAAGTCTGAAGCTATCAGCTGAAGACAACGTCTGAAATAGAAGTCTGAAGAACAAAGACTGAAGACAAAGACTGAAGACAAAGACTGAAGACCAAAGTGATCAGTATTTATCACAACTGCTAAAGTTATTAACTTCAGTAGTTGTGATGGTTTTCCTTTTCAGTACTTGTAATTTACCTTTCAGTAGTTTATAGTTTCAGTAGTTTTAGTTCAGTAGTTTTATGTTCTTGTACTTAGCATTGTCTGAGATGTGATTAGTTGTTGAGAACATTCTCAGTAGTTTGCATAATTTCAGTTGTTTGTATAATTCTATTAGATGTCACTATCAAGTGACATCAGCAGACGTCACTATCAAGTGACATCAGCAGACGTCACATTCCATATATAAGGAATGTTGACCTAATTGTAACTGTGTGACTTTCAGCCACCATGAAAGCATTTGAATGAAATATTCTTTTTGCAGAATTCTCTCTCTCTATAACCGTGTACTATTCCATTGAATATCAATTGAGTTCTTACTAAATTGTCTAATTCATTGTTCGAATTCCGCTACAATCTACTCTAATTAATCAAACTTAGATCACTGATCCTAACAAATGGTATCAGAGCAGGTTAATCATTGATCGATCTAACAATTGATCATTGAAACTGCTATTTTGATATCTAAGTTTGATCGAATTAGCATATTTGCAAGAATTGGTTATAGAGATTGAATTTCTGCTACTTTCGGTTATTTGCTTTGAGATTTCGCTTGGTTCGTACTGAGTTTGTTGTGTTTTGCGCTAAATCGGTTAAAACTTAATTGAATTTGATTGAATCTAAGAATTACTACTCCTTCTAATGATCCTCACAATACTGGCTCCTCAACCAAGCCTCCGATGCTGGTTAGGACTGAGTATAACATATGGCAACGAAGAATGCTCCATCACCTATCTGTTAACAGTTCAGGTTGTTGGACATCTATGGTACATGGTCCACACAAGACTATGGTGAACAATCCGGAAACCAACCAAATGGTTCCGAAGAAGAAGGAACAATACTCAGATGAGGATCGAAAACTATTTGAGATTGATGCTAAAGCCCATGGAATTCTGGCCATGGCACTGCCGAATGAAATCCATTATGGGCTTATGCATCATGAAACTGCTCATGACCTCTGGAATGCATTGAAAGAACAATTTGGTGGAATAGATGAGGTCTTAGCAAACAACAGAGAAATCCTTGCCCAACAATATGAGACATTCTCTCATAGGAAGGGTGAGACACTAACTCAACAGTTTGAGCGTTTTTCCTGTTTGATCTTTGAGTTGAAAATGGTCAAACATGAATACACTAATAGCCAGATGAGCAACAGATTCCTCAGATCACTGCCTGAGAGATGGGACACATATACCATTGTCCTACGCACCAGTGCAAATCTGGATAGCCTATCTCTCACCCAACTCCATGGGAAACTGCTTACATTTGAAAGAGAGATAGAGCAGAAAAGGAAACTGGCATCATCAGGAAAGCTCACTGATGACTTTGTACCAGGGAACACTACCTTGGTTGTCATGAGTCAGAATATGCTGCATCAGAAAGCCATTATGATGAGTATATAGATTTCTCTTCAAACAGTTTTGATCATGCATTTGTTATTGTTGATAGTCAGTCAAGCTGTAATAGTGACAATTTGTGCTTCATTATGGATGATTTGAAAGGTATTGCTGATGATGACTTAGAAGAGATGGATATTCTGAGCCAAATGGCATTGATTAATATCAGATCTCAAAAGTTCTACAAGAGAACTGGTAGGAAATTTCCAGGACTCTCTGGGAAAACCAAAGTTGGTTTTGACAAGAGTAAGTTGAGGTGTCACAAATGCCACAGGCTTGGGCACTTTGCAAGAGAGTGTAGATCAACTGGATCTAACTCCTCTGCACCCTTTGTAACTTTTCGAAGCAATAGTTCACAAAACAGAGGGCAACATCCTGCTAGTTCTGGTCATCACTCACAACCTCTATCTCCTGCATATTTTGTCCCTCAGGGTCCAATGCCATATCCATATCCCTGCTATTACATGCCACAGCCAAATCAAGTTCAAGTTCCTATTGCACAACAACCTCAAGCCTTACCTGAGCCTCAACCATCTCAATCACAACCTCATCACAGTTTCTTCACCCCTGGTGCTATTGACTGGAGCAGTTTACCAGATGATCTTTATGGTAATGAGCAATTATTTGCTAGTGATGGTCAACATGGTGGTGAACATCCTTTTGGGAATCTTGCTCTCATGGCCCTGGAGTCTACTGAGGGTTCATGCTCCAATGCATCTTCATCACAGGTAACCCAAGTATCCTCTGAGGTTAAGGCCAAGCTATGTTCTGAATCTTGCATAGCTACATTTATCTCTATTAGAGAGGCAAATGTAGCTTTAATAAATCAAAATCTTGAGCTTGAGCAAACCCTTTCCGAAAGAAAAGCTGAGTATGAGTCTGTCCTTAAAGATAAAGATGATGAGATTTATAAGCTTAAATGCCAATTAAATGATGAAAAGGCTAAGCTTGAGGTCATTCTTAAGAACCACAGAGATCTCAAAGAAACACTTGCAGCTACCCAAGTTGAGTGTGACCGCTAGGTATCATCCTGCAAGGGATTTGAAATGCTTCTCAGCAAGCAAACAACTTTGAATGTGAAGTTTGGAATAGGTTACAATCACATTGCACCACCTACAGATTTTACTCCAAAATCAATAGTAAAACTTGAAGGTGAAAGTAATTTCCAAACCACATCATCATGTGTATCATCCTCAAGAGATCACCCAAAATCAGAAGATGAAATCAGTGTTGATACCTCAGCAAATCAATTGCATGATGGGTTAACTACTGATAAGCACATGAAGCTGAGTACTTCAGATGTTGTCCCCAAAGTACCTCAAGTACTGAAGGGCAAGTCACACATCTGAAAAGCATTTCAAATCAACTAAAATAAAAGGATTAACAACTGCTGAGGAATCTATCATACGGTCTTTCAGGACGGATAGAGAACAGCTGAAGAACAAGTCTTCAGTTGTTACAGATCCTTCTGTACTTAACACAAGTACTGAAAGGAAGAAAGTACTGAAGATCACACCTTCAGTAGTTTCCACTTCAGCATATGACAGGGAGCAGTTCTCTTCTTAATGACTACTCTCAAGGAAAGAAGGGATTTGTTTCATTTGGAAATGATGCTAAGGGTTACATCATCTTGAAAGGATATGTGTCTAATGGAGAAATCAGATTTGATGATGTTAACCATGTGGAAAATCTCAAGTATAATCTACTAAGTGTCAGTTAGATGTGTGATAAAGGGCATGTTGCACTTTTCACAAGCCAGAACTGCAGGATTCTGTCTTCCACAGTTTTGAGGCCGATTGACAAGGTATTGGATGAACATACTCTCCTGAAGGCCAACAAGATTGGAAGAGTATATGCCCTGGATTTGTCAAAGAAGATTGATTTGAAGGGTCATCTGCCTGTTCTCCAAAGACTCTCCTTAAGAATCTAAACTGTGGCACATAAGGCTGGGTCATGTAAATCTCAAAAACATGAATCAGCTGATCCAAAATAGTTTAGTGAGAGGTCTACCAATAAAGGAGTTCCACTGTGATGAAACCTGCACTGCTTGTTTGAAAGGAAAACAGCACAAAGTCTCATTCCCTCCTATTGAAGAACCTAAGTTCACTGCCTGCTTGCAGTTACTGCACATGGATCTATTTGGTCCTGTGAGAGTGATGAGCATGGCAAAGAAGAAATACTGTCTGGTAATTGTGGATGATTACTCCAGATTTGTATGGACTTTCTTCTTGCATTCAAAGAATGAGGTTACTCAGATGATTATAAACTTTGTGTTGTATGTTGAGAAGCAGTATTCCCTATCAGTCAAGTGTATAAGGAGTGATAATGGAACAGAATTCAGAAACCATACACTTGATGATTTTTATCTCTCAAAGGGAATCAAGAGGCAGTTTAGCATCCCAAGGACTCCAGAACAAAATGAAGTAGTGGAGAGAAAGAACAGGACCCTAATTGAAGCTGCAAGGTCCATGTTGGCTGAATCTGGTTTGCCATTGACCTTTTGGGTTGAAGCTGTTAACACAGCTTGCTATGTGCAGAATAGAGTTTTAGTATATAAGAGGTTGATGAAGACTCCATATGAAGTTCTACATCATTTGGCTCCTCTAATTTCATTCTTCAAAGCCTTTGGGTGCCCTTGTTTCATTCTCAACACAAAGGATCAACTCCACAAATTTGATCCTAAGGTGGATGCAGGGTATTTTGTAGGATATTCATCCACATGCAAGGCTTACAGAGTCTTCAACTGCAGAACAAAGATAGTTGAAGAAACCTTGCATGTGAAGTTCAATGAATCTCCTAAGGATAAAATTCCACAAAACCCTATGGAGTTGTTTGATCTAGATATACTGCAATATGTTCCTTATCAACCTCCAGTTGTTGCATATCATGTGTATAAATCATCTTCTGCAGCAAGTCTTCCACCTGGTGGTACTGAAGATGATGATGATATCAGTACTCACCTTTTCAAGTTTAGTGATCAACTGCCTGAGTCCACTAAACTTGATGTTCCTGTAGCTTCAACAGCTCCATCCACAACAAATGCTGATGAGATTTCCGACTCCTCTACATCATTTGAATTGCCATCTCATACTTGGTTTCAAGAGTCTGGATCAACATCTGTTGCTACTGAACCTGCTACAAACACTTGCACTGATCTTATAGTGTACCAAGAGCTGAAGAATCACCCCATGTCTTAAATCATTGGTGATATCAATGCTGGTGTCTCAACAAAAGTCAATTGTCCAACTTCTGCTTCTATGCTCTCTTCATCAGTCAGCTAGAGCCAAAGAACTATCATGTTGCTTTAAGAGACAATGGATGGGTTGAAGCCATGCAGCTTGAGCTACTTCAGTTCAAAAAGCAGCGAGTGTGGGAACTGGTTCCTCTACCCCCAGGTAAGTGTGCAATAGGCACTAAGTGGGTGTTTAGGAATAAAATTGATGTAAATGGGCTTATTGTCAAGAACAAGGCTAGACTGGTTGTACAGGGGTTTTCACAAGAAGAAGGTATTGATTATGATGAACCTTTGCCCCTGTAGCCAGACTGGAGGCAATTAGATTGTTCTTAGCCTATGCTGCATTCCACAATCTTAAAGTTTTTCAAATGGATGTCAAAAGTGCATTTTTATATGGAAAAATAAAAAAAGAGGTTTATGTGTGTCAACCACCAGGTTTTGAGGACAATAAACATCCTGATTGGGTGTATAAACTTGATAAGGCTCTTTATGGGTTGAAGCAAGCTCCTAGAGCTTGGTATGAAACACTTTCAAATTTTCTTCTTCAAAATAATTTCACTAGAGGCTCCATAGATAAAACTTTGTTTATTAAGAAAGTGAATCAGTATAAGCTACTTGTTCAAATTTATGTTGATGATATAATTTTTGCATCCTCTGATCCCCAGTTGTGTGATGATTTTACAAGTTTAATGAAACAAAAGTTTGAAATGAGTGCAATGGGAGAAATACAGTTCTTTCTAGGCTTGCAAATCAAACAAAAGGCTGATGGAACCTTCATTCATCAGTCAAAGTATACAAAAAATCTTTTGAATAAGTTTGATTTACAAAACTGTAAGCCCTGTTCTACTCCCATGTGCAACACCACACAACTGGATGTAGATCAGAAAGGTAAAGCTGTTGATGAAACACTTTACAGATGTATGATTGGGTCCTTGATGTACTTAACAGCTTCTAGAGTAGATATTATGTTTGCAACTTGTGTTTGTGCTAGATTTCAAGCTGATCCTAAAGAGTCTCATTTGATTGCAGTCAAGAGGATCTTTAGATATCTGCAAGGTACACAATCTCTAGGTCTTTGGAATTCCACTGGACACTCTTGCAAATTAGTTGCTTTTTCAGATAGTGACTATGCAGGGTGTAAGTTAACAGAAAGTCAACTTCTGGTGGATGTCATTCCTAGGCAACTGTTTGATTTCTTGGCAGAGTAAGAAACAAACATCTGTTGCTACATCCACTGCTGAAGCAGAGTACATTGCAGCTACAAGATGTACATCTCAGGTACTCTGGCTTCAGAACCAATTATTGGATTATGGCATTACAGAGACTAAGACTCCATTGTTAATGGATAGTGCTTCAGCTCTGTGTATTGTCAAGAATCCAGTCCAGCATTCTAGGACCAAACATATAGAGATCAGACACCATTTTATTAGGATTGTTTTGAAAAAGGTCTGATTGATCCAAAGTTTGTGCCAAGTGCTGATGAGCTTGCAGATATATTTACTAAGCCTTTGGACAGTTCAACTTTCCAAAACCTTGTGTTAAGGCTTGGTATGCTGCAGCTAGAATAAGTGACAACTACTGATGATCTCAGTAAATAAGTACTGATGACCATTAGTAAACACGTCACAAATAAGTACTGATAAGTTTTATTCTCAGTTGGTTTCATAACTACTGAAGACTAAATTACTTAAAAAGTATGTACTTTCTGTTAAAAGAAACTGATGCAGTTACAACTACTGATGTCAGTAAAACAAATAGATAGTACTGCCTATGAAACAACTGAAAACAACTAAAAAGTCTGATGAGTAAGTGTTGAGGACAGTATGAACAGCTGAAAAGCTAAGAATTGACAAAAACTACTGATGAGAATTTTCTCTTCAATCGTTTCCACAACATGCTGTTTCACCTAAACACTGATGACAAAACCATGTCTTCAGTAGTTTCACACCACTGATGACTAACACCAAGTCCTCAGTTGTTTCCTACACCTGAAGCCAAAACCAAGGTTTTTAGTAGTTTCATAACTACTATGACCAAAACCAAGTCTTCAGTTGTTTCAAATGTCTGATAGTTAAAACCAAGTCTTCAGTTGTTTTCATACAACTGATGACAACACCAACACTTTCAGTCGTTTTTTTTTCCAGCCTTTTCTTAACCTATAAACCTGCACTTATAGCCGAACGTTTCATTAGCCGTTTTCTATCCTTTTTCTCTCAACAATGGCGACAATGAAACTCAAACCCAGACACAACTGTGTTGCCTACCTCTCGAAACCGGCTTTTGGAACAATTTGATAATGCCATCGATCTTATGGTGGATTCCCAATACAGAACTTCCTTTCTTTTGAATCCTACCATATACCCCGATTCCTTAAACCAATTCTGTACCAACGTCTCTATAACAACTGGTGAAAATGATAGCCAAATCATTCTCTAGTCGTTGGTCAACCAGAAATAGGTGGTAATCACCCCTGACATCATTCGCAAAACCCTAAATTTTCATGATGCCACCTATATTATAGAATACCCGAAAGGCACCATTGATATGTCTTTCATCAATAA
The DNA here is from genome assembly GCA_025506515.1 of Flaveria trinervia. Classification (NCBI taxonomy): domain Eukaryota; kingdom Viridiplantae; phylum Streptophyta; class Magnoliopsida; order Asterales; family Asteraceae; genus Flaveria; species Flaveria trinervia. The sequence goes on along the minus strand of CM046448.1, from coordinate 40,801,424 downwards.
TGGGTATGAAGGAGACTTAAGTGCTACAACCATTCTCAAAAAGCACTTCCATGATGATGAAAGACTTATCTTCCACATGGTGAATGTCTGCCTTGCTCCAAAGACATCTTCATGGGATCAGTGTCCTCAAGATGGCAACATGTATTGTACTCTATCTTTGAAGGACAAAATCTAAATTTTTCTGAGATAGTGTTTATGGAACATAAGGATCTGGCTCAGAAACCTGTGACAAACAGATGGCTACTATATCCCAGGTTTCTGATGGCCATAATTTAAATCAATTAAAATCTGAAGGCCTTGTTGGTCTTGGAGTCCTGCTCCAGCTGTTTTAGCTGAGGTATACTCCAGGCATAACTCTGACCCTACTCTCAAAGGGGCTGCCCGGCTGCTCAAACCCAAGCAGAGGGAACCCACAGCCTCCACCTCCAGATCCAAAGTCCCCACCAAACCCAAACCCAAAAGCCCAAAAAGGCTACTCAGGGAGATGAGTCCCCTGAGGATGCCCCTGTACCACCAATACAGGAAACACATACTGGTTCTAACCCCCAGTCATGTCAAAGACTCAACCAGCTGAAACCGCATAGGTATCCTCTCCACAGGATCCTGTTGCAACCAAATTTGGGGATACCACATTACTGGAACCTATCTCAGTTGAGAAGGTTACCATTGAAGAGCATCTCTCACCCGGGTGCAATCTGCTTCTGACCAATCTCCACATGCAACCGCCCTCAAGAACCCAACCCTTATAGTTGCTAAAGTGCTGAGTCAGCTGCATTCCTCACCCCCTCCCCAGAAACCAATTAACACTGGGAATACCTCAACGATTGAGGGGGAGGACCAAAATGCTACTGATAACCCACAACACAGGGGTTATAATGTTCAATCTCCAAGTGTAGAAGAGGAGGTTAGAACATCTGGTCAGGCTGCCACTTCTACTGATTCAGCAAATGAACAGGATGAAGTTGGTAACATATATAAGACCTCACCAGAGGCAACTGCCAATGAAGGACAAAGTCCAGAGGCAGGAAGTCCCCAGAACCAAGAACAAGGGGCACATGCATATACTGATCTACACTCAGGGCATGTACATCCTGATTTAATCAGGAGGTCAGATGATTCAGCAAAGACTGATGATGACCTGGGCTTTTTCTTTGATGTCTTAGCCCATAACACAATCCTAGAGACTGAGGTGAGCAGACTCAAAGAACTGCTAGCCAAAATGTCTCAGGATAAAAGTCCATCTGCCCCAATAAACCCACAGATGGCACCTTCATTTGAAGGTTCACCAAACACATAGCCAATACACTTAACCAAGCCACTGCTTTTGGCACCACCTCTCAGGGACGAAACCCCTCTGAGCAGATGGTTGCAACCTTTCAAAGCTCCTTACCTCTCATCACTCCCATCATCACTGAGATAGTATATAAAGCCATTGATGAGAGGATCTCCTCAAATCTCCAAACACTCCTTCATGATGCTGTTCACAAGTCACTTTCTGCCTTTCAAGCCCCTGATCCCAATGCACCCAAAAGGGGGAGACTACTAAGTCTAAGGCAGTGAAAGAAAGGAAAAGGAAGAGAGTAGAAGATGAGAAAGAACCAAAAAAAGAGGAGTTGGAGAAAGAACAAGAACTTGTCTCAGAGAAACACTGATCACAGTGCAAGAGCTGAGCACAGACAAAGAGCAGAAAGATCAGCTGATCACTTACAAAAGGAAGAGAAGTGGTGAGTCAAAGTCTGATGGAGAAAAGTCCTTAGAAGATCTAGTCAAAGAAGCTGATGAAGCTCACAACAGATCTATGGACAAAATAATAGATCAGCTCTTCAGACAGGGTCATGACACAGCCACATTAGATGTTGAGATCAGAAGGCTGGAGATAAATGAAATGAAGCAAGATGGGCTAGTTACAGTGTGATGGATAGGGAAGGTTGGAGATTATGATCAGGTTTATTGCCAAATATCTAGGAAGATCATTGATAGAGATGAAGTCTTGGTCCAGAGACAGTATCTTGGAAATAACCAAGAAAATCTGTTCTGCTGGAAGCTACAACAAAGGGTTGATCATCGAAGCACTGGATGAAGCAGGTGCTGGAAGAGAACTGAGATGGCAAAGCTCTCAAAAGCCAAACTCACCACTAAATTGCTAGATCAGCCTTCTCATACTCCCACTCAAAAACACCCTCAAAGCAATCATCTCTAAAATCTGCCAATTCTATCCCTAAACCAAAACCACCCACAACTCAACCCAAAACCAATTCCATTACCCCAAAACCATCTCAAACCACACCCAGTGATACATCCAGAAGGAGGAGAAGGGTGTTGAGGGTAGAAAAAGAAGAAGAAGAGGATGAGAATGAAGATAATCTGCCAATCTCTGCTGTTCTCAAACTTAAAACACCTGAGCCCAGAAGTCAACAGATGATCACACCTGACTTGCAAATGCAAATGGTGAAAGTGAAGATTGAAGAAGAAGAACAGCAGAAGCAGCATGATGAGCAATTTCTCAAAATGGTTGACAAGGACTTCCCTCAGTCCTCATCCATTCAAGAAATGAAGAAACAAGCTCTGAGGCTGTACACTCTTAGGCATACATTCCAGCATCAAAGAGAAAGAGTGAGGATTTGGCCAGACCCCAGGGTAAGTTCTGGAATACACAAGAAGAACATACCAAGTAGATATCATGGCCAAGTGAAAAAGACTTTGAATGCTGCAATTATGTTGGCTATGGTAGTCTCACCCTGGGAGATTATAGAAGAATTCAAGAGAGCACACAACTCAAAGACAACCCCTCAATCTTTACTTGAGAACAAAATGATCAGAAGGGGCTGTTATACAAGAGACTTGAAGATCTTCAAAGAGTGAACTCCAGTTGTTGCTAGAAGGCTCTCATCCAGATGAATTCGCATACAGAGAGATCACAACTGTTGAGTTGAAGAATGGGAAGACAGTAAGGTATCTGTCTGAATATTATGGCCCTGAGTTCTTCTTTGAGGGAGAAGCAGAAGAACTCACCAAGGAGGAACAAGTTGTTCTCCTTGAGGCCTATGCAAGAGAGTCTTACAGACTCATCAATGGAATTAGGTTTCATGGTTGGGACAAGACTCTGTGTCTAGTTTCCCCAAGACAGAGTTCCCTTCCACACTTAGCCAATCAAAAGATCAGAAACCTTTTCCTGGCCTGTGCTTACATGATTACCTCTGAAGCTGATTAAGAGGGTGTTTTTTGCCAAAGAATAAGTGGGATCATCAATAAACTTAGAGGTTTTGGCTGCATTAGTTCAGGGGGAGTTTGTTGGACCAAAAGAACCAATGAGCCTGATCAGAAAAACCTCTAAGTCCTACAGACATTACAACTGCTGAAGAAGACCACAACAGCTGAAGACATAAGCTAATTACAAGGTCTGAAGACAAGATCTGAAGATTTCTACTGAAGACAAAGTCTGAAAGTAAAGAACTGAAGACAAAGTCTGAAGCTATCAGCTGAAGACAACGTCTGAAATAGAAGTCTGAAGAACAAAGACTGAAGACAAAGACTGAAGACCAAAATGATCAGTATTTGTCACAACAGCTGAAGTTATTAACTTCAGTAGTTGTGATGGTTTTCCTTTTCAGTACTTGTAATTTACCTTTCAGTAGTTTATAGTTTCAGTAATTTTAGTTCAGTAGTTTTATGTTCTTGTACTTAGCATTCTCTGAGATGTGATCAGTTGTTGAGAACATTCTCAGTAGTTTGCATAATTTCAGTTGTTTGTATAATTCTGTTAGATGTCATTATCAAGTGACATCAATAGACATCACATTCCATATATAAGGAATGTTGACCTAATTGTAACTGTGTGACTTTCAGCCACCACGAAAGCATTTGAATGAAATATTCTTTTTGCAGAATTCTCTCTCTCTCTCTCTCTATAACCGTGTACTATTCCATTGAATATCAATTGAGTTCTTGCTAAATTGTCTAATTCATTGTTTGAATTCCGCTGCAATCTACTCTGATTAATCAAACTTAGATCACTGATCCTAACACTAGTAGAGCCACCAACCTTCTTCTTAGCTTCTTCTCTTTATCATTTAGGGAATTAGAGTTGAGGCCAAGGAGTTTTACAGCCTGATCTACTATTTGGGTGTCATCCATACGACATGCATGGAGTGCTCGAACCGTTTCGAAGCGCTCTACCCTTGCTTGTTGTTCGAACGCTTCCTTCAATTGGGTAATCATGTCATATGCTCCATGATGTTCATACTCCTTTTGGAGATTTAGAGTCATACTTGCCAACATGAGGCAAGACACTTGGACCGAGTCCTCAGTGTATTTCACCCAAATATTATAGGCCTCCTCATCATCCTCATTAGGTTGATCGGGAATCGGATCGTCTAAAATATACGATTGTTCTCTTGCTTGAGAACAATTCTCAAGTTTTGAAACCAATCTATAAAGTTGTTATGGTTTAGACGTTCCTTTTGGAGAATGGTCCTTAGGGATAGTGAGTGAGCGGGCGGGATATCATTATATTAATTGTTGTGGGTGGCCATCTACAAAATTTAACAAAGTTCAATTTTAGTATTTTTGATATTATTCATATTTTAATAATTAAAGTCCTTTTTAAAATTCTAGATTCCAATGTTACATTTAAATAGTGGTTAGGTGACCTTTATTCCATTATTTAAATTAGCATGGTAGTCAGCATTTTGACAATTGCAACCCTTTGCAACTTCTAGAGGTATGGGATAGACTTTTAACATCATATGTATAGTTAGGATGCTTATCCTATCAACACCCTTTGTAAACACATTGTAGGTGATCCATTTAACATGGTTTGCAAATCAAGTCACCCTACTTGCACACACATGTGAGTTTTCCAACAAAGTGGTTAGGTGACCTTTATCCTACAAATATGGTTCCCTACCTCAAATCACAAGTTCCCTCAAAATGGTTAGGTGACCTTTATCCATTAGGAGTTTCCAAAGACTCAAGTGTTATGCAAAAGGACGGTGTTAAACTTGTTAATAAAAGAAATTTTAAGTTTCCATAATGCTAGTTTAGAAAACTCTATGAACCTTGTATTTGCATGCTTTCAAATACATGGTACCCTATGGTTCACTTTTTAATAAAACCCCTTTTAGTAAAATCATTAATCCTTTTAATAACATTTTATTAATCACTTAATGATAAAGAACTCAGCTTTTTATGTTTGTTAATAAGTTTTTTATGCATATCTAAATATCAAACAACAACCACAGAACAAACAACCAAACAAGCATATCATACAAACACAAGTGCATAACCATAGCCACTAAGTTGACTACATTGTTTGCCATCACAAGTTTGTCATTAGGTCTTTCCTAAGGGTTAACAATGACACATAAAAAATGTGTCCATGAACTCCCACTTGAATCCACATCCAAATGCTTCAAGTGTCTGTCTTTTGTGTCCTTCTTTAGGTCTTCATCTTGTGCATCTTCTTTTACAAAATCATATCCTAATACAATTTTTATATTAAAAGAAACACACCTAATCTATTATTACATAAACAATAAATAAATAAATTACAACCCAAAATACAAACACAAATATTACAACCCTTTTAAGAACAAAACCAACATGACAAAATCACAACCAACCAAATCCAAAACCCATAAGGTCAAGGCTATGTTATGCACCAAAAATGTATCATACAATATACAAGAACAACCATGAACTCCTTTTTAACCTTAAAGTTTCGGCCAACATGAACCAAAACTTAGGGTTTTGTCCAAAAATTAATCAACCATTTGATGTTAATCTTTCAAGGTTTATACTAAAGCATATAAGATAAAACCTTGAAACATAAGGGATTCATTCATCCATAACAAAACAGCCCCTAATGGGTTGAAAAAGTCCATGAAAACTAACTTTTCAAGGACTTTTGAAGCAAGTATTCGACATAACCTGGCTCTAGATGCCATTGTTGGGTTTTGTTACAAGTTTATCAAAGCTAGTTTAAACCATTTAAACTACAAAACAATGGATATAAGGTGCTAAACTTGTTGTTAACAATCTGAAAATATGAAGCATTTTTAGTCCAAAACAAATGACAGGATCAGTGATCACAAGTTTGATGTATCAGAATATAAAGCAGCGGAATACAAACACGAATTAGACAAATTGTAGCAAGCAATCGATATTGTAAGCTTAAGACCGCATACGGTTATAGGGAGGAATATGTATTTCTGATTTCTAGGAATGTTTTAGGATGTAGAATATTTCTAATCAAATCAATCATTCATTCCATTCAATTACTCATTTCCCTCACTGATTACAATAGGTTGTCACTCATTATATAGAGTGCAACAATCACTGCTGTTGTCATGGAAAGTGACAACTGGCAGATCCAATACAAAAATAACTAATTCTTAACAAACTACTGAAATGTTCACAACTACTGAGAACATATCAGCAAGTTAAGTACAAAATATAAAACTACTGAAACTACAACGACTGAAGAACAAGCTCTTCAGTCGTTTTACAAAACTACTGAAACATAGAAAATAAAACTACTGATATCACAACTACTGAAGAAGTACTCTTCAGCAGTTGTGACAAACTACTGAGGCTTCAGTACTTGATCTTCAGACTTTGACCTTCAGGTGTTTCATCAGCTGATGACTTCAGTAGATATCATCAGCTGATGTCTTCAGTCTTTGTCTTCAGACTTTGTACATCAGTTGTTGATCTTCAGTACTTGTGAAACTCTCAGCTGTTGCACTTCAGTACTTTGGTCTTTCAGCTTCAGCACTTGTGTTCTTCAGCTGTTGTACTTCAGCACTTTGGTTCTTCAGCTGTTAAGGTCTTCAGCACTGATCTTCAGCTGTTGAAGTCTTCAGCACTTGTCAAACTACTGATGAGGCTTTCAGCAGTGTTGTGATACCGTGTGGGACTTAGAGGTTTTCTGATCTTGGCTCATTGGTTCTTTTGGTCCAACAAACTCCCCCTGAACCAATGCAGCCAAAACCTCTAACTTATTTATACTCCACTTATTGATGGCAAATGTTGGTCTTTTTCTTCTTGATCAGTAGAGAAGATGACCCATGTAAGCTCCGGCCTGGGAAGAAATCTCAAATATTTGTTTGGCAGAGTATGAATGGGAACTCTGTTTTGGGGAACTGGACACAGAGTTGTTATCCCATTCATGAGATTTACTTCCCCATAATGAGTCTGTATGACACGAACATAGGCCTCAAGGAGAACAACTTGTTCCTCCTGAGAGAGTTCTTCTGCGTCCTTCGAAGAAGAACTCTGGACCATAGTACTCTGATAAGTACTTCATGGTCCTGCCATTTTTCAGCTCCACCGTAGTTACCTCCCTATACAAATTCATCAGGATGGTTGCCTTCAAGGAGTAACTGGAGCTCATTCTTTTGGATGTCTTCAAGCTTTTTATATAACAACCCTTCTTAATCATCTTGTTTTCTAGTAAGGCTTGAGGTGTCTTCTTTGCTTGGTGAGCTTTCTTGAATTCATCAATGATTTCCCAAGGTGAGACTACAACGGCCAACATGATGGTAGAGTCTATTGTTTTTCGTACCTGGCCGTTGTATCTGTGTGGGATAGTTCTTTTATGGATTCTAGAACTCACCCTAGGGTCTGGCCATACTCTCACTCTCTCCTTCTGATACTGAAAGTGTGCCTGAGAGGTGTACAGCCTTTGAGCATGCCCTTCATGGCTTGAATAGATGATGACTGAGGAAATTCCTTGTCAACCATCTTCAACAGTTGCTCATCGTGCTGTTTCTGCTGTTCTTCTTCTTCTATCTTGACTCTGACCATTTCCCTTTGAGAGTCAGGTGTGATCATGGGTTGACTTCGGGGTTTTGGTAGCTTCAGAACAGCAGAGAGTGGCAGACTATCATCTTCATCCTCTTCTTCTTCTTCTTCTTCCATCCTCAGCACCCTTCTCCTCCTTCTGGGTACATCACTGGATGATGGTTGGTTGGTGAAGGGATTGGTTTTGAGAATGAGGATGTTTGGATTTTGGCTTAGAGGTCGGTTGGGAGATTTGAGGGATAGGATCTGTTTGATTGGGTGGAGGGAAGGTTGATCTAGCATCCTTGTAGTTAATTTCGCCTTGTGAGTTTAGCCATCTCTAACCTTTTGCCAGCCCCAGCCTCATCAAGGGCTTCCACAATAATCCCTTTGTTAATTGCTCAGACAGACAGATTCTGGTGGCTATAGCCAGAATGCTGTCCTGGTCCATGCGCAGATCTCCATTAATGATCTTCCCAAGTATTTTGCAATAAAGCGGATCATTATTTCCAACCTCTCTTTCTCAAGAGCATCATACCCTGCCCATGGGTTTTTATCTCTTGTACTTCTAGCCTTCTGATCTCACTATCCAGTGTGGCTGTGTCAAACCCCTGCCTGAAGAGTTGTTCAATTATTTTATCCATGGAGCGGCTGTGTGTGGTGTCAGCTTCTTTGACCAGCTCCTCCAAGGATTTGTCTTCAGCAGTGTGATCATCAGCACTTCTCTTTCGCTTGTAAGTGAGCAGAGGTTGCTTTTCTTTTTCCTCCTTGGGACTTGCTTCTCTCCTTTTTCCTCAGATATTTTCCTCTTCCTTTCTTTCACTGCAGTACTCTCCCCCTTTTTGGTTGCATTGGAGGAAGGGGTTGTACCGCAGAAAGAGTCTTTGGACAGCAGCATCAACCAAGGGCTGTAATGTTAAGGAAAGCCTCTCATCAAGGGCTTTGATCACTATATCAGTGATTATGGGGGTGATGAGAGGGAGGGAATTTTGGAGTACAGCACCTATTTGCTCAGGAGGGTTCTGTTCCTGAGAAGTAGGGCCTGAAGCAGAGGCAGGTGGTTGATTTTGGGGTGGCTCTGTGTTTGGGAAACCTTCAAGGAAGTGCCATCTGGGTGTATGATGGTGGCAGATGGACTTGCATCCTGAGACATCTTGGCCAGCAGCTCTTTGGTCTGCTAACCTCATCCTCTAGAATGGTGTTTGAGCAATAACATCATAGAAGAAGCTCAGGTCATCATCAGTTGATACTGAATCACCTGACCTCCTGCTTAGAGCAGGATTTACATGCACTGGGTGTAGACCAGTTGGTGCATGAGCCCCTTGTGCTCGTACTGGGACTTCCAGCCTCAGGACAATGTCCATCATCAGCTGTTGCCTCTAGGGAGGTCTTAGCAATGTTACCAGCCTCACTCTGGTCATGTGCTGAGACAGAGGAGGTGGAGCCTCACTAGAGATTCTAAGCTCCTTGTCTACACAGGATAGAATTGGGAAACCCCTGTGCTGTGGTTCTCAGGTGCACTGTGTTCCTCCCCCTCAATGTAGAGGTATTCCTTAGTAAGGTGTTTCTGGGGAGGGGGTGAGGAGTGCAATTGAGTCAGCACTTGTGCAACTATAAAGTTGGGCTGTGAGGGGCGGTTGTTTGGGGTGAGGGGATAGAAGCAGTGTGCACCTGGGGTGGATGGTACTCTTCAATGGCAATCTCCTCAAGTGAGGAGATCCCAGATAAATAGGTGCCCCTTGGGAAGTTGCTGCAGGTTCCTGTTGAGAGGAAGCCTGAGCGGCTGTGGCTGGAGAGTCATTGTATCCACTAGGGGGTTTTGACTAGTGGATATATCCTGCGTTTTGTGGTGCAGGAGCATCCTCAGGGGACTCAATTCCCTGAGTAGCCATTTTGGTTTCTTTTTGGTGGGTTTGGTGGGGACATTGGATTTGGAGGTGGTGGCTGTGGGTTCCAACTGCGTGGGTTTTCGCAGCTTGGCAGCCAGTTTGAGTGTCCGGTCAGAGTTGTGCCGGGAGTATACTTCTGGCAGAACAGCCGTAGCAGGGACTCCCAAGCCAACAAGTCCCTCAGCATTAAGCTGGTCTATAATAATGGCCATTATGAACCGTGGATAGAGTATCCAACGGTTGGCAGTTAGTTTTTGAGCCATATCTTTGAGCTCTGAAAATATTAATTCTGAAAAGTTTAGTGGTTGTTGCTGCTCAGGATAGAATACATTACCTGCTGCCATTTGGTGGACATTTGATCCCAAGACGATGTCTTAGGGGCCAAACATACATTTACCATGTGAAAAATCAGGCGCTCAGCGTCATTAAAGTGTTTCTTCATGATGTTGGTGGCACTGAGATCACCTTGATATCCATGCTGAGCAAATGATAGATCTATGGTGCCCTTCGGATATCCAGCAGGAGAGGTAGCATCACTCATTGAAGAATTTTACGGATTGTTGCAGGAGTAATGACTACTTCTTTGTTGTTGACGACTGACCGGAGGGATCGTGTGTTGCTCTCCTCAGTTGTAACAGTAACATTCATCCAAATTGGTTCAAGGATTCGGCATGTAAGACGGGGTTCAGAAGGAATGCCTTGTTGTATTGGACTGAACCATAAGATCGATAGCAGTATCGAACTTAGTCCAGATTGGCGATTTGTGAGGTAGGCAACACAGTTGTGTCGCGGTTTAATTTGCATAGACGCCATGGAGAAGAGGGAAGTTTTGGAGAGGAACGTTAGGTTTGAAGAAGATGAAGCATGGAGAGCTCAGGTTAGGGGTATTTATAGGGTACGGGTGAGGAAACGACTGAAGGATGTGGTGTTAGTCATCAGTAGTTTTAAACGACCGTTGACATGGTATTATCCTTTCAGACGTTGAAACAGCTGAAGTCGTGGTGTTAGGCATCAGTAGTTAGAAAACTACTGAAGACCGTGGTTTTGACTTTAGATGATTGAAACAACTGAGGACTTGGTGTTTGTCATCAGTAGTTATGAAACTACTGAAGACAGTGGTTTTGTCATCAGCTTGGTAAACACTGAAGACTTGGTATTAGTCATCAGTAGTTATAAAAATACTGAAGACGTGGTTTTGCTTCAGTTGTTTAAAATGAAACAGCAGTTGTACAAACGACTGAAGAGAAAGTTCTCTTCAGCTATTTTCGTCAATTCTTAGCTTTTCAGCTGTTTCAAACTGTCCTCAACACATTCATCAGTCTTTTTGGCTGATTCAGTTGTTTCATAGGACATCAGTACTTATCTGTTTTTTACTGATTGCAGTAGTTATGACTGCATCAGTAGTTGTAACTACATCAGTAGTTTAGAACAGATGAAGTACTTCAGTACTTGTGAGACATTTAGCCTTCAGTAGTTATAAAAACTACTGAGGTTAAAAGAGCTCATCAGTACTTATATGTGACATAGGTACTCATGATCAGTATGAATTACTGAGATCATCAGTAGTTGTCACCTATCCTAGCTGCAGCATACCAAGCCTTAACACCAGGTTTTGGAAAGTTGAACTATCCAAAGGCTTAGTAAAAATGTCTGCAAGCTCATCAGCACTAGGCACAAACTTAGGATCAATCAGACCTTTTTCAAAACAATCCCTTATAAAATGATGTCTGATCTCTATATGTTTGGTCCTAGAGTGCTGGACTGGATTTTTGACAATGCAAAGAGCTGAAGCACTATCCATTAACAATGGAGTCTTAGTCTCTGTAATGCCATAATCCAAAAGTTGGTTTTGAAGCCAGAGTACCTGAGATGTACAGCTTGCAGCAGCAATGTACTCTGCTTCAGCAGTGGATGTAGCAACTGAGGTCTGTTTCTTGCTCTGCCAAGAAATCAAGCAGTTGCCTAGGAATTGACATCCACCAGAAGTTGATTTCCTGGTCAACTTACACCCTGCATAGTCACTGTCAGAAAAAGCAACTAATTTACCAGAATGTCCGGTAGAATACCATAAACCTAGAGATGGAGTGCCTTGCAGATATCTAAAGATCCTCTTGACTGCATGCAGATGAGACTCTTTAGGTGCAGCCTGAAATCTAGCACAAACCATGTAGCAAACATAATATCTGGTCTAGAAGCTGTTAAATACATCAAGGACCCAATCATACATCTGTAAAGTGTTTCATCAACCACTTTACCTTTCTGATCTGAGTCCAGTTGTGTGGTGCTGCTCATGGGAGTAGAACAGGGCTTACAGTTTTGTAAATCAAACTTTTGCAAAAGATCTTTTGTATATTTGGATTGATGAATAAAAATTCCATCAGCCTTTTGTTTGATTGCAACCCCAGAAAGAACTGTAATTCTCCCATGGCACTCATTTCAAACTTCTTTGCATCAACTTTGTAAAGGCATCACACAACTTTGGATCAGAGGATGCAAAAATGATATCATCTACATAAATTTGAACAAGTAGATTATGCTGCCCAGCTTTTTTAATGAATAAAGTCTTGTCTATGGAGCCTCTAGTGAAATTGTTTTCCCAAAGAAAGTTTGATAATGTCTCATACCAGGCTCTGGGAGCTTGTTTTAACCCATAAAGAGCTTTATCAAGCTTATACACCCAATTAGGATGTTTATTGTCCTCAAAGCCTGGAGGTTGACATACATAAACCTCTTCTTTAACTTTTCCATACAAAAATGCACTTTTGACATCCATTTGAAAGACTTTAAGGTTTTGATAAGCAGCATAAGCTAAAAACAATCGAATTGCTTCCAGTCTGGCTACAGGGGCAAAGGTTTCATCATAATCAATACCTTCTTCTTGTGCAAACCCCTGAACAACCAGTCTGGCCTTGTTCTTAACAATAAGCCCATTTTCATCAGTTTTGTTCCTAAACACCCATTTAGTGCCTATTGCACACTTACCTGGAGGTAGAGGAACCAGTTCCCACACTTGCTGTTTCTTGAACTGAAGAAGCTCAAGCTGCATGGCATCAACCCATCCATTGTCCTTTAAAGCAATGTGATAATTCTTTGGCTCTTGCTGACTGATGAAGAGAGCATAGAAGCAGAAATTTGACAATTGACTTCTTGTTGATACTCAACAGTGATATCACCACTGATTTGAGACATAGGGTGATTCTTCAGATCTTGATACACAATGAGATCTGTGCAAGTGTTTGTAGCCGGTTCACAGCAGCAACAGATGGTGATGGTGAATCATTTCCTTGAAACCAATCAGTGGATGGTAATTCAAAGGAAGTTGAATTCGAAGAAATCTCATCAGCATTTGTTGTGGATGGTGCTACTGGCGCTACAGGAACATCAGGTCTAGTTGAGTCAGGCAGCTGATCACTAAACCTGAAGAGGTGAGTACTACAATCATCATCATCATCAGCAGTACCACCAGGTGGTGAACTGTTGACAGGAGCAACAGCAGGAGTTTGATAAGGAACATATTGCAGTATGTCCAAATCAAATAACTCCACAGGACTTTGTGGAATCTTGTCCTTTGGAGATTCATTAAACTTAACATGTAGAGTTTCTTCAACCATCTTTGTTCTGCAGTTGAAGACTCTGTATGCCTTGCAAGTAGATGAATAACCACAAAGTATCCTGCATCCACCTTAGGATCAAATTTGTGGAGTTGATCCTTTGTGTTGAGAATAAAACAGGGACACCCAAATGCTTTGAAAAATGAAATCAGAGGAGCCAAATGATGGAGAACTTCATATGGAGTCTTCATCAACCTCTGATTTACTAAAACTCTATTTTGCACATAACAAGCTGTGTTGACAGCTTCGGCCCAAAAGGTCAATGGCAAACCTGAGTCAGCCAGCATGGACCTTGCAGCTTCAATGAGGGTCCTGTTCTTTCTCTCCACTACTCCATTTTGTTCTGGAGTCCTTGGAATGCTGAACTGCCTTTTGATTCCCTTTGAAAGATAGAAGTCATCAAGTGTATGATTTCTGAACTCAGTTCCATTATCACTCCTAATACACTTGACTGGAAGGGAATATTGCTTCTCAATGTACAGCACAAAGTGGATAATCTTCTGAGCAGCCTCATCCTTTGAATGTAGAAAGAAAGTCCATACAAATCTGGAGTAATCATCCACAATTACCAGACAGTATTTCTTCTTTGCCATGCTCATTACTCTCACAGGACCAATAGATCCATATGCAGTAATTGCAAGCAGGCAGTGGACTTGGACACTTCAATAGGAGGGAATGAGACCTTGTGCTGTTTTCCTTTTAAACAAGCAGTGCAGGTTTCATCACAGTGGAACTCCTTTATTGGTAAGCCTCTGACTAAACTCTTGTGGCTAAGCTGATTCATGTTTTTAGATTAACATGACCAAGCCTCCTGTGCCACAGTTTAGATTCTTGAGAAGAGGCTTTGGAAAATAGGCAAGGATTGCCTTTGAGATCTATCTTCTTAGAGAGATCTAAGGCATACACTCTTCCTGTCCTGTTGGCTTTCAGGAGAGTGTGATCATCCAACACCTTGTCAATCAAGTGCAAAACTTTGGATGACAGAATCCTACAGTTTTGACTTGTGAAAAGGGCAACATGGCCTTTATCACACATTTGACTGACACTCAAGAGGTTGTACTTGAGATTTTCCACATGATTAACATCATCAAATTTGATTTCCCCATTGGAGACAAAGCCCTTACCGATGATGTAACCCCTAGCATCATTGCCAAAAGAGACAAATCCCTTCTTTCCTTGAGAGTAGTCATGAAGAAGAGAGATGTTCCTAGTCATGTGCATAGATCCCCCACTGTCTACATACCAGATGCTACTTTGGCATGTTGAAGAACCCTGCAATAATACAATCAGTTAGTTTTAGAGACCCAAACCTTTTGGTTTTGGCCTGGTCTCATCAATAGATGGTAAGCTAACATGTTTATTTGTAACAACAGCCTGAGAAGAAGAAGATGGTGTAGAAGAGGAGTCCTTTGGCTTAGACCTCCTTTTCTGTGGTTTCAACATAGGAGAATCTAGTTGGTTAACTCTACCCAACAGATGTTGTACCATCATCACCAGCTGTGTCTGATTTTGTGATAAAGCTTTCAGCTCATCAGACACATTGCTAGTGGAGTTAGATAAGGTCCTATGTTGCACCTTCTTCTTTTGAGCACCCTCAGCTGTCACCTGTTTAACTCCTTCCTTTTTGGATTGCTTTAAGGACTTAAGGGTTACAGGATTGATGTTGCTGATACAAATGTGGTCTCAAACTCAGTTTTCATTTTTACCATTTTCTCATTAATTTCTTCTTTTTGTTTGAGTTTGGAACCTCTTTTGTACCAACAATCATCTGTAAGATGATTGAACAAACCACATACTTCACATGGTTTCTTCTTCATCTTAGGTTGATCATCAACTAAAGATGGTGAAGCAACAGAAGACTTGTTCTTCAATGCTTTGGAAGCATTGGTTGCTTTCTTGACAGCCTCTTTAGTAGCCTTCAAACTCTTTCTACTGCCAGTTTTCTTCTCTTCAGTGCTGACAGCAGTTGAAGTTTGAACTTCAGGTGTTAAATCCTGCTCTCCAGTCCTTTCAGGACCTTCAGGATTGACTCCTGAGTTGATCAACCTATTGATCATGTGAATGTCAGCATTTGGACCATATAGGTTCAAAGAGGACTTGATGCTGACTGCTACTTCTGATTGTGCTGTATCAGAAGGTAGATCACATGATGTGATGGATTGGTTATCACTCTCACCATCAGATTCTACTCTGCTCTTGGGGTAAAATCTAGGTGGAGCAGTGTGATTGTAGCCAATTCCAAACTTCACATTTGAAGCAGATTGCTTACTAAGAAGCATTTCAAAACCTTTGCATGATTGTACCCATCTATCACACTCGACCTGGGTAACTGCAAGGGTTTCTTTGAGATCTTTGTACTTCTCTAGAAGTACATCTTCTCTAGCCTTATCATCAATTATTGGGCAATTCAGTTTATAAACCTCATCATTTTTATCTTTGAGCACAAACTCAAACTCAGCTTTGTTTTTGGAAATTATTTGTTCTAGCTCAATGTTCTTATTAATTAAAGCTACATTTGCTTCTCTAATGGAAGCAAATGCTGCTATGCATGGTTCAGAACATAATTTGGCTTTTGCCTCAGAGGATACCTGTGATACCTGAGGTGTAGAGGCATTGGAAGATGAAGTATCAACAGACTCCAAAGCCATAAGAGCTAGATTCCCAAAGGGACTGTCACCACCATGTGACCAGCACCTGAGAACAGTTGATCATGACCAGACAAGTCATCTGGTAAACTGCTCCAGTCAACAACTCCTGGGGTGAAGAAGCTGTGTTGTTGAGATGAAGGTTGTTGATGAGATAGGGAAGGCTGAGGTTCTGGTAATGCATGAGGTTGTGGTGTCATAGGAACTTGAACTTGATTTGACTGTGGCATGTAATAACAAGGGTACTGATATGGCATTTGACCCTGAGGAACAAAATATGCCGGAGATTGTTGTTGAGGATGATGACTAGATGTGACAGGATGTTGCCCTCTGTGTTGTTGACTATTGCCAGGAAAAGTCACAAAGGGTGCAGTAGAGTTAGATCCAGTTGATCTACACTCTCTTGCAAAGTGTCCAAGCCGTTGGCATTTGTGACACCTCAACTTGCTCTTGTCAAAACCAACTTTGGTTTTGCCAGAGAGTCCTGGGAATTTTCTTCCAGTTCTTTTGTAGAACTTCTGAGATCTGATATTTATCAAGCCATTTGGCTCAAAATATCCATCTCTTCTATCATCATCAGCAATCCCCTTGAGATCATCCAAATGAAACATAGATTGGCATTATTACACCCAGTGAACTGACCATCAACACTTACAAATGCAGAATCAGAAGTGCTCGAAGAGAAATAATATGCTCATCAGAATATGAAGCATTTTTAGTCCAAAACAAATGACAGGATCAGTGATCACAAGTTTGATGTATCAGAATATAAAGCAGCGGAATACAAACACGAATTAGACAAATTGTAGCAAGCAATCGATATTTGTAAGCATTAAGACCGCATACGGTTATAGGGAGAGAATATGTATTTCTGATTTCTAGGAATGTTTATGGATGTAGAATATTTCTAATCAAATCAATCATTCATTCCATTCAATTACTCATTTCCCTCACTGATTACAATAGGTTGTCACTCATTATATAGAGTGCAACAATCACTGCTGTTGTCATGGAAAGTGACAACTGGCAGATCCAATACAAAAATAACTAATTCTTAACAAACTACTGAAATGTTCACAACTACTGAGAACATATCAGCAAGTTAAGTACAAAATATAAAACTACTGAAACTACAACGACTGAAGAACAAGCTCTTCAGTCGTTTTACAAAACTACTGAAACATAGAAAATAAAACTACTGATATCACAACTACTGAAGAAGTACTCTTCAGCAGTTGTGACAAACTACTGAGGCTTCAGTACTTGATCTTCAGACTTTGACCTTCAGGTGTTTCATCAGCTGATGACTTCAGTAGATATCATCAGCTGATGTCTTCAGTCTTTGTCTTCAGACTTTGTACATCAGTTGTTGATCTTCAGTACTTGTGAACTCTTCAGCTGTTGCACTTCAGTACTTTGGTCTTTCAGCTTCAGCACTGTGTTCTTCAGCTGTTGTACTTCAGCACTTTGGTTCTTCAGCTGTTAAGGTCTTCAGCACTTGATCTTCAGCTGTTGAAGTCTTCAGCACTTGTCAACTACTGATGAGGCTTTCAGCAGTTGTTGTGATACCGTGTGGGACTTAGAGGTTTTCTGATCTTGGCTCATTGGTTCTTTTGGTCCACAACAAAACCCATGAACAAGGATCATATATATGTGAAATGAAATGCTATCAAAACGAAAAGAACAACCAAAAGGGTGTTCTTGAAACTACCGTTCAAGAACAAGAGTATGTTGAATGGATGAGAAGATGGTGATGATGCTTCTTGAATGCCTAGCCTTCAAAAGAGAAGTCCTCAATCTTGTATACCCACAAGCTCTTGCAAACACCTAACTTGTTAAGTAGTCAAACACCAAATCTCTCCTCCTTCTTCCAAATCCGAAATCAGCCAAGACAAACTCGAATTTTCAGCCAACAAAATCGAATTTTCAGCCAAGAAAAGAGAGAGAGGAAGAAGTTTGCATATGTGCGTAAGAGAGTGTGTTAATTGATGGAGTTCTAGAGTAGTAAAGTCTTGTATGGAAACAAGATAAAAGGAATCCCAAGAAATTAAAGGGGCAGCCGAAAATGGTTTGAAAATGGGTTCCCCCCATTTCAATTTTTATAAAACCTTGCACTCTTTTTAATCCATAAGTATATAAAATAAAACCTCTTTTAATTTTATAACATTAACACACTATTGTTTGTTATTATTTAACTTACTTAAATAATGATACAAATATTTCTTATGAACAAATTATCCATATAATTTGTTCTATCACAAAAGCAATGTTTTAGAAAACCCATTTTCTAAATTGGTGTCAATATTTATTTGTATGATCTCATCAACAAATAAATATTTATTGGTGTTTGTTTAGATTGTTGTTGGGTATGATCTGACTTGGATCAAAACGTACTAACCACATCAATCTTGTATGTGTCTTGGGCGTACACGATCCAACATAGAGATCATGAAATTTATCCTTTCCCTCTTTTGCTGCAAATCAGCCTCCCTTTCCTTCTTCTCACTCTTTTCTTCTAAGGCCAACCTTGCTACTTCTTCTTTACATTCAATTTGCAGCAAGGTTGCCTTCTCAAACTCAAATAGCTTCTTTAATGGTAGCAGAAGCACTTCTTCATTGACAACTCCAAGCATGACAAACCTGTCAATGATTTCCACCCATCTCCAGTTGTTGACACCCTCCTGATTGGCTGTAGCTGCTTTGCTGCTTGCAGCTAACTGCTTCCCAGTTGAAAGTCTATCTTTCCTTTTAAGATTCTCTAACCTTTCTTCCTCCTAATTCTCTTTGCATTCATCTTCCTTTTGCCTTTTACATCCTTGGTAGTGCTGGACTATGGGGGTTCTTCGATGGAAGTTTCAGGTTGAGAGATGGTGGTTGGAGCTTGTTGTAGTGAAGTTTTTTGAGTGAGAGGTTGGCTGAGAAAATCCTCACTGTTCACCTCAGAGGCTAGTTCTAGGATTGCATCTATGATAACCAGATCCTCGAATAAGGAAAATAGTCCTTCTGCAGCTTCCATCTCAGCTCCGAAAGATTGAATTGTTCTTTCGAGGCTTTGACTTCTGCTTCGGAAGTTTGTGGCAATGCACTCTCTGTCCCAACTGTTTTAGTTTCTGGGCCATCAATTTCCATTTCCCCTTTGAAATTAATCTCAGGTTCCATGTAGACCTTAAGTTAACCAACTTCTTTGATAGTGGTAGAAGGTGCATTCAACCTCTGAAGCTCTTCAGGTCTAATGTATGCCACAACAACACCAGGGCTTGGCTATTCAATGGAAGATCCAAGCAGGAACTTGGAGAAGAACTTGTTCAGATCTTGGAGCATCCTTTGATCCATATGAAGAACATTAGGAGGAGGCTCAGGAAATACTGTTACTTGATGAGCAGGGTATCTTGAAGCTAGAGATGTTAAAGCTTGACCTTGTGGTTCCACATGTGTTTAACTCTTGACACTCTCCCCCTCTTTGGTAGAATCATCTTGAGAGCTAGATGAGCTAGAGGAAGAGGTTAATGAGACCTGAATAGGTACGTGCCTAACATATCTCTTAATCTATTTCTCAGCTAGTTGAGCCTTGAGATTTTCAATCTCAAGTTGATGAGTGGTAGACCTATCCTCTAAAGTCTTAACCTTAGATTCAAGGTTTGAGTCTCTAGAAAGTAGGTCTTGAATTATGAGTTTCAAAATTCCCTCATCTTCTTTTATAGAATCATAGGGAGATGAGGTAACATACCTACTATGTTCATCCTTACCACCATATATGGTTTCTTGGCACCCTGGCTTCCTATGTCTAATGATGTCTCTTTTAGAGGCATCAAAGGGCACAGTTTTTGTAGATTTAGACTCAGATATTTTAACACTGCCCTGAGGATCTAATGAGGCTCCTTTAGTAGTGGCAACTGAATCTACATGAGTCCCCTTCACATCAATGGGACTCACCTTAATAGGTTTTTGCTAATGGGGGCTAGAGATAAGAGGTACCTCTAGGCTTTGTTAATCCATAAGAGGGTGTTGTGGATCAACTTCATTGCCATGAAGAGGCATAATCTTTTTATCAGTTCTTATTAATAGGTCAGTAAAGGATATGGAAGTTATACCTATTGACCTAGGACTTTGAGCAATGTCTATTGGCATTGAGCCTATGGTGGGGCTATCCCTTTTTGGCTTCTCAAGAGAGTATAGAGACTCACCTGAGGGATAGCAACTCTGGTTTCAGGCTCAGGGGATTGAGATTGAGGAAACTCAAATCCCATGTTGAGGTCAATTGTGAACTATGGTGAGACCATAGGCTGAGTGGGAGCCCATGTTTCCACTCTAATCTTTTTAAGTAGAACAGGAGGTGCTTGATCAATTAGAGTAGACTGATCAAGGGTTTGTTTAGGGCATCTCTAATATGTGTATTTGATGGAGTGAGAAAGTAAAACTGGCAATGTGAGGGTGGTTGCTAGTGTGGATTCATCACCTATGGGGTTAACAGGGATGTCACCAGGAGCTATGCACTAAATCATACCTGGAAGAGGTGGAGTGTCTCTTCCGATGAAGTTAGTGGATATCGTCTTCAGGTTCTTAAAGAATGCCAACCTCATGTGAGGGAGTAGAATAGCAGCTGCGCAAACAAGCTTGCTCTTGTCCAACTCACAATTTCTTAGGTGTTGGATAAACTTGGGATACATGTAGAATGTTTCCCTTTGAAGGATGCCCATCAAATTGGTCATCACAGATATGGAGTAGTTAAGCATAGTCCTCTTACCAAAACATGAACTAAACAATCTAGTTCATATGGGAATCGATCCCATCCTCCTGACTTGTTGGAAAGGCAGTACAGGACAATGTGTAGCCGGAATTTCAACTGGTAAGAGAAGTTGAACTTGTAAACAATGGATCTGCTAACATAACTTCATATCCTATTAGGATATAGGTTTTGTCAACATTAGTCTTGGGGAATACCATCAGAGAACCATCATCATGGAGCTCGAGATGCTCCCTGATGAGCTGTTTAGATATGATCAACTCTTGTTCACAAATGCTAGACCTCAAAACCCTAACCCCATTTTGGGTTATGATCTATGCATTCCCCAAAAATCAACCATGTGGTTTGAATACAAGGTGGGGTTCACAGTTAGGGTTGTGAAGTAAGTTGATTACGTCAAGAAGGAGATATTTTTAGAGAAGTCAACATCTATAGATGAATCCAAGAGCGCGACTTGATTGTGTTGGGGGTTAAATGCCATTTAAGAAAGAATAGATAAATGAGTTTGATTTGGGTAAATTAGAGATGAAGAAAGCTTTGGATAGTAAAATTGGTAAAAATAATTGTTTGGCCCTAAAAGGATCATACATGCCAATTCAATTGGTGAGTTGATGGTTGTTCTATTGGAAATCCCACAAGTCCAAGAACCAATGCTGATGAAGAATCTTCTAAGAAGAACAAGTATTGGCTAACCGCATTTGTACATGAGGAAGAGTGGGACTCACCTCAGTAGGTTTTTGCTGATGAGGGCTAGAGATAAGATGTACCTCTAGGCTCTGTTGATCCCTAAGAGGGTGTTGTGGATCAACTTCATTGCCATGAAGAGGCATAATCTTTATATCAGTTCTTATTAATAGGTCAGTAAAGGATATGGAATTCATACCTATTTACCCGGGACTTTGATCAATGTCTATTGGCATTGAGCCTATGGTGGGGCTATCCCTTTTTGGTTTCTCAAGGGAGTATAGAGACTCACCCTGAGGGATACCAACTTAGGTTTCGGGTCAGGGGATTGAGATTGAGAAAACTCAAATCCTATGTTAAGGTCAACTGTGAATGATGGTGAGACAACAGGCTGAGTGGGAGCCCATGCTTCCACTCTAATATTTTTGAGTAGAACAAGAGGTGCTTGATCAATCAGAGTAGACTGATCAAGGGTTCATTTAGGGCATCTCTAATATGTGTATTTGATGGGGTTAGAAAGTAAAACTGGCAATGTTAGGGTGGTTGCTGGTGTGGGTTCATCACCTATGGGGTTAACAGGAATGTCACCAGGAGCTATGCACTAAATCATACCTGGAAGAAGTGGAGTGTCTCTTCTGATGAAGTTAGTGGACATCCACTTCAAAATCTTGAAGAATGTCGGCCTCATGTGAGGGAGTAGAAGAGCAGCTATACAGACAAGCTTGCCATGGTCCAACTTATAATTTATTAGGTGTTGGGTGAACCTCGGTTACATGTAGAATGTCTCCGTTTAAAGGATGCCCAAAAAATTGGTCATCACAAATATGGAGTAGTTAAAGCGTAGGCCTCTTACAACCCCATGAACTAAACAACCTAGTTCATATGGGATTTGATCCCATCCTCCTGACTTGTTGGAAAGGCAATGCAGGACAATGTGTAGCAAGAATTTCAACTGGTAGGAGAAGTTGAACTTGTAAACAGTGGATCTGCTAACATCACTTCCATATCCTATGAGGATATAGGTTTCATCAACATCAGTCTTAGGGAATTCTGTTGGAGAACCATCATCATGGAGCTCGAGATGCTCCCTGATGAGCTGTTCAGATATGATCAACTCTTGTTCACAAATGCTAGACCTCAAAACTGTAACCCCATTCTGGGTTATGATCTATGCATTCCCCCAAAAATCAGCCATATGGTTTGAATACAAGGTGGGGTTCATAGTTAGGTTGTGAAGTAAGTTGATTACGTCAAGAAGGAGATAGTTTCTAGAGAAGTCATCATCTATGGATGAATCCAAGAATGCGACTTGATTGTGTTGGGGGTTAAGTGCAATTTAAGAAAGAGCATAGAAATGAGTTTGATTTGGGTAAATTTGAGATGAAGAAAGATTTGGGTAATGAAATTGGTAAAAATATTTATTGGACCCTAAAAGGTTCATACATGCCAATTGAATTGGTGAGTTGATAGTTGTTCTACTGGAAATCCCATAAGTCCAAGAACCAATATGGATGAAGAATCTGCTAAGAAGAACAAGTATTGGCTAATCGCATTTGTACATGCGAAAGACATAGAACAAATGCTAACAAGTATTTTTTCTTCCGCATTAACAAATGAAGATTGCCTAAAAGATATGCATACAAGTTTTGCTCATCTGCATTTGCAAATGCGGATAGCCGGAAAACAAATGCGCATAAGTATTTGTTTATCCGCATTAGTCAATGCGGATGACCAAACTACTATTGTGGATGACAAAAGAAGAAATGCTGATCAAGTCCAACTCATCCGCATTTGTCAATACGGATGAACAAAAGAAATGCTGATGAAGACCTAGACTAGTTCAAATGTATAGGTCAGGGGTAGTTTAGTCACTTTGTAAAAGGCATCTTGTCAGCCTATAAATAGATAAAAAACCTCGTACATGAGGTGACTGTTGATAGACAATTAGAATATCTTGTGTCTTACATTCTCAAGGTGTATTATTACTGTTTAATGCTCAAACCCTAGCATTTATTGTAATCAATCACCTTCATCAATACAAACAAGCATTTATGAGTATTTCTTGCATTGAATGTTTCTTGATTGTTTGATTCCACCATACAATCATTAACTCGATCATCATATTCGATCCTAGTGAGAATATCAATCTCACTACCCAGTTAATTGGTATTAGAGCTTTGGCTCTTTGTTCTTTTTCAGATCTACCTAAGATCTGAATAAAATTTGATTGATCTGGTGATTGAGTTGCTAATAGAGTGTTCTATCACCTCTACTTAGTAAACAATAAAGAATACTCTTTAATAGTTACTATTCATATTTTCTTACCTTCAAGAACAAAGTAGTAGTCTTCATATTCGAAGTTATGAACAGTTAATATAACAAAATTTGCAATAGAAACTAAGAAACATCAATAGATCTGATTCATAAGCTTGTTTTGGATGATTTGGACTAGTTGGACTAATTGAACTTATCTAATCTATATTTAAACAAGTTAAAAACACCTTGTTAAAATGGATTCACATAATTTTTCAGAACTTGGCCATACTCCAAAACCTCCCATGCTTAAACATAAATATGAGTTTAAGCAATGGAAAATAAAATTCATGAATTACATCATAGGTGTAGATCCAGACTATCGGATCTCAATATGCAAAGGGCCACACATTCTTGTTACACTGTCTGCTGATCAAGCTACCATCTACAAAACATCAAGAATACCTATTGAGGATCTGACTCTTGATGATGATGACTACAAGAAGATTAAGATTGATCTCAAAGCTTACTCCATACTCACTCAAGCACTAAAAATGCATGTGCTGAAAAGATTAGAAATGTATAGTACTGCCAAAGCAGTATAGGATGCACTCCAAAAGGGATAAGCTTGATAATCAGTATGAAACCTTTCATCACTCCAAAAGGGAGTCCATCTCTAAACAACTGCATAGATTTATGCAGTTGGTGAATGACTTAGAGATCATGGGAGTCACATATAAAGTCAAAGAGTTAAACAAGAAGATGCTGCACAGTCTTCCAGAAAACTAGACACAAAATGTGACCATGCTGAAAAACACTCTTGATTTGAGAGTACTACCCTGGATATAATGATAGCCAAGATAGAAGCACTAGAGCTTGATGAAAGAACCAGAAACCTAGGTGGACCTAGAGTGATTGAAGCAATCTATCAGACTCTCACTCTGTGGAAAATGCTTTCATTACTGAGGAGGATGATTTTATTTCCTCAAGAGATATTGGACCAAAGGAACCAATGAGCCTGATCAGAAAAACCTCTAAGTCCCACAGACATCACAACAACTGCTGAAGACTTGATCAACTGTTTGACAAAGTCTGAAGAGCAACAGCTGAAGAACAAAGTACTGAAGACTTCAACAGCTGAAGACCAAAGTCTGAAGATCAACAGCTGAAGACTAAAGTACTGAAGACTTCAAAAGCTGAAGACTAAAGTACTGAAGACTTCAACAGCTGAAGACCAAAGTCTGAAGATCAACAGCTGAAGACTAAAGTACTGAAGATAACAGCTGAAGTACAAAGACTGAAGACAACAGCTGAAGACATCAGCTGATGACAACAACTGAAGTTCAAGTACAAGTACTGAAGCCTTCAGCGTTTGTTACAACAGCTGAAGAAGCATTCTTCAGTTGTTGTGATGGTTTTCTTTCAGTAGTTTTCTTTTCTATTTCAGTACTTGTAAAACGACTGAAGAGCATGTTCTTCAGTCGTTGTAGTTTCAGTAGTTGTAGTGATAGTTAACACTTAGTATTTTTGTAAGAGATGTCAGTTGTTTTGACATCTTCAGTAGTTGTGTTAACTATCAGTAGTTTGAATAATTCTGTTAGATGTCACTATCAAGTGACATCAGCAGACGTCACATCTCCTATATAAGAGATGTTGACCTAATTGTACGTGTGACATTCTGTTACCACGAAAGCGCATATTGAATGAAATATCTTTCGCAGAATTCTCTCTCTATAACCGTTTACTCTTATATCGAATATCAATTGTGTTCTTGTGAATTGTCTAATTCATTGTTTGATTTCCGCTGCAATACTCTCTAATCAATCAAACGTAGATCACTGATCCTAACAAATGGTATCAGAGCAGGTTAATCATTGATCGATCTAACAATTGATCATTGAAACTGCTATTCGATATCTATGTTTGATTGAATTAGCATATTTGCAAGAATTGGTTATAGATTATGAATTTCTGCTGCTTTCGTTTATTCACTTTGAGCTTTCTCTTGGTTCAATTTGGTTTGTTGTGTTTTTGTTCTAAATCTGCTAAAGCTTAATTGAATTTGGTTGAATCTGAGAATGACTACTCCTTCTAATGACCTTCACAATATCGGTTCCTCAACCAAGCCTCCGATGCTGGTTAGGACTGAGTATAACATATGGCTACGAAGGATGCTTCATCACCTATCTGTTAACAGTTCAGGTTGTTGGACATCTGTGGTACATGGTCCACACAAGCCTATGGTGAACAATCCGGAAACCAACCAAATGGTTCCAAAGAAGAAGGAACAATACTCATATGAGGATCGAAAACTGTTTGAGATTGATGCTAAAGCACATGGTATTCTTGCCATGGCCTTGCCAAATGAAATCTATTCAGGGCTTATGCATCATGAAACTACTCATGACCTCTGGAATACACTGAAGGAACAATTCGGTGGAAGAGATGAGGTTTTAGCAAACAACAGAGAAATCCTTCCCCAACATATGAGACATTCTCTCATAGAAAGGGTGAGACATTGACTCAACAGTTTGAGTGTTTTTCTTGTTTGATCTCTGAGCTGAAAATGGTCAAACAGGAATACACCAATAGCCAGATGAATAACAGATTCCTCAAATCACTGCCTGAGAGATGGGACACATACACTATTGTCCTACGCTCCAGTGCAAATCTGGATAGCCTATCTCTCACCCAACTTCATGGAAACTGCTTACATTCAAGAGAGATATAGAGCAGAAAAGGAAACTGGCATCATCAGGAAAGCTCACTGATGACTTTGTACCAGGAACACTGCCTTGGTTGGTCATGAGTCAGAATATGCTGCATCTGAAATCAATTATGATGAGCATATAGATTTCTCTTCAAACAGTTCTGATCATGCATTTGTTGGTGTTGATACTCAATCAAGCTATAATAGTGACAATTATGCTTCATCATGGGTGATCTGAAGGGTATTGCTGATGATGATTTAGAAAAGATGGATATTCTAAGCCAAATGGCCTTAGTTAATATCAGATCTCAAACGTTCTACAAGAGAACTGGCAGGAATTTCCTGGACTCTCTGGAAAAATCAAAGTTGGTTTTGACAAGAGTAAGTTGAGGTGTCACAAATGCCAAAGGCTTGGACACTTTGCAAGAGAGTGTAGATCAACTGGATCTAACTCCTCTGCACCCTTTGTGACTTTTCAAGCACTAGTCCACAAAACAGAGGGCAACATCCTGCGAGTTCTGGTCATCATTCACACCCTATATCTCCTGCATACTTTGTCCCTCAGGGTCCAATGTCATATCCTTATCCCTGCTATTACATGCCTCAGCCAAATCCGGTTCAAGCTCCTATGGCACAAAAACCACAAGCATTACCTGAACCTCAACCTTCCCAATCACATCAACAATCTCAACCTCAACAACACAACTTTTTCACCCCAGGAGTTGTTGACTGGAGCAATTTACCAGATGATATGTCTGGTCATGAACAACTGTTCTCTGGTGCTGGTCAACATGGTGGTGACAGTCCTTTGTGTTGTATTCGAAGGATGAGGTTGCTCAGAAGATTATAAACTTTGTGTTGTATGTTGAGAAGCAGTATTCCCTATCAG
Organism: Flaveria trinervia; assembly: GCA_025506515.1. Taxonomy (NCBI): domain Eukaryota; kingdom Viridiplantae; phylum Streptophyta; class Magnoliopsida; order Asterales; family Asteraceae; genus Flaveria; species Flaveria trinervia. Next base: position 40,774,217 of record CM046448.1, on the reverse strand, counting down.
TCAAGTGTATAAGGAGTGACAATGGAACTGAATTCAAAAACCATACACTTGATGATTTTTATCTTTCAAAGGGAATCAAAAGGCAGTTTAGCATCCCAAGAACTCCAGAACAAAATGGAGTAGTGGAGAGAAAGAACAGGACCCTAATTGAAGCTGCAAGGTCTATGTTGGCTGACTCTGGTTTGCCACTGACCTTTTGGGCTGAAGCTGTTAATACAGCTTGCTATGTGCAGAATAGAGCCTTAGTAAATCAGAGGTTGATGAAGACTCCATATGAAGTTCTACATCACTTGGCTCCTCTAATTTCATTTTTCAGAGCTTTGGGTGTCCCTGTTTCATTCTCAACACAAAGGATCAACTCCACAAATTTGATCCTAAGGTGGATGCAGGGTATTTTGTTGGTTATTCATCTACTTGCAAGGCATACAGAGTCTTCAACTGCAGAACAAAGATAGTTGAAGAAACTCTGCATGTGAAGTTTAATGAATCTTCAAAGGACAAGATTCCACAAAACCCTGTGGAGTTGTCTGATCTGGACATACTGCAATATGTTCCTTATCAACCTCCAGCTGTTGCAGATCATGTGGATAAATCATCTTCTGCAGCATGTCTTCCACCTGGTGGTATTGATGATGATGATAATATCAATACTCACCTATTCAAGTTTAGTGATCAACTGCCTGAGTCTGCTAAACTTGATGTTCCTGTAGCTTCAGCAGATCCATCCACAACAATGCTGATGAGATATCTGATTCCTCTACATCTTTTGATTTACCATCTAATTCTTGGTTCAACAGTCTGCATCATCATCTGTTGCTGCTGAAGGTTCTACAAACACTTGCACAGATCTCATTGTTTATCAAGAGCTGAAGAATCACCCAATGTCTCAAATTATTGATGATATCAATGCTGGAGTTTCAACAAGAAGTCATTGTCTAACTTCTGTTTCTATGCTCTCTTCATCAGTCAGCTAGAGCCAAAGAACTATCATGTTGCTTTGAGAGACAATGGATGGGTTGAAGCCATGCAGCTTGAGCAACTTCAGTTCAAGAAACAGCAAGTGTGGGAACTGGTTCCTCTACCCCCAGGTAAGTGTGCAATAGGAACTAAATGGGTGTTTAGGAATAAAACTGATGAAAATGGGTTATTGTTAAGAACAAGGCTAGACTGGTTGTACAGGGGTTTTCACAAAAAGAAGGTATTGATTATGATGAAACCTTTGCCCCTGTAGCCAGACTAGAGGCAATTAGATTGTTCTTAGCCTATGCTGCATTCCACAATCTTAAAGTTTTTCAAATGGATGTCAAAAGTGCATTTTTATATGGTAAAATAAAAAAAGAAGTTTACGTGTGTCAACCACCAGGTTTTGAGGATAATAAACATCCTGATTGGGTGTATAAACTTGATAAGGCTCTTTATGGGTTGAAGCAAGCTCCTAGAGCCTGGTATGAAACACTTTCAAATTCCTAGGCAACTGTTTGATTTCTGGGCAGAGTAAGAAACAACATCTGTTGCTACATCCACTGCTGAAGCAGAGTACATTGCAGCTACAAGTTGTACTTCTCAAGTACTCTGGCTTCAGAACCAACTTTTGGATTATGGCATTACAGAAACTAAGACTCCATTATTAATGGATAGTGCTTCAGCTCTGTGCATTGTCAAAAATCCAGTCCAGCACTCTAGGACCAAACATATAAAGATCAGACATCATTTATTAGGGACTGTTTTGAAAAAGGTCTGATTGATCCAAAGTTTGTGCCTAGTGCTGATGAGCTTGCAGACATTTTTACTAAGCCTTGGATAGTTCAACTTTCCAAAACCTAGTGTTAAGGCTTGGTATGCTGCAGCTAGAATAAGTGATATCTACTGATGATCTCAGTAACTAAGTACTGATGATCATTAGTAACCATATCACATATAGTACTGATTCTGTTAAAACAACTGATCAAGTTACAACTACTGATGTAGATATAACTACTGATATCAGTAAGAACAGATCATGTACTGATGTCCTATGAAACAACTGAAAACAGCAAAAAGACTGATGAGTAAGTGTTGAGGATAGTATGAAACAACTGCAAAGCTAAGAATTGACGAAAACTACTGATGAGAACTTTCTCTTCAGTTGTTTCTACAACTGCTGTTTCACCCTAAATAGCTGATGACAAAACCATGTCCTCAGTAGTTTCACAACTACTGATGACTAACACCAAGTCCTCAGTTGTTTACAACAACTGATGACCAAACCATGTCTTCAGTAGTTCCACAACTACTGATGACTAAAACCAAGTTATCAGTTGTTTCACAACTACTGATGACTATAACCAAGTCTTTAGTTGTTTTCAAACATCTGAAGCCAAAACCATGGTTTTCAGTAGTTTTTAAACTGCTGATGCCTAAAACCAAGACTTCAGTTGTTTCAACCTCTGACCTTTCAGTTGTTTTCTAACCCTGACCCTATAAATACCTAATCTTACAGAGCTTCATTATCTCCAAACCTAACGTTCAAAACCTCCACATCTTCTCTCACATTCATGCGACCATGAAGCTTAAACCACGACACAACTGTGTTGCCTACCTCACCAAATCACCATTCTGGACAAAGTTCGATAATGCCATTATCTAATGGTCCATTCTCCCTACAAAACGGCTTTCCTTCTAAATCCTACCATTCATGCCGAATCCCTCCATCAGTTCTAGACGAACGTCACCCTCATCACTGGGGAGAATAACACCGACTCTCTCCAGTCGTTCGTCAACAACCAACAGGTGGTCATCACTCCGGCAATCCTTTGCCAAACCCTCCTACTGGATGATGCCACTTCCCTGCTGGTATCCAAAGGGCACCACTGATCTATCCTTTGCCCACCATGGATACCAGGGTAACCTCAGCGCCTCTACCATCCTGAAGAAGCATTTCCATGATGCAGAACGCCTTATTTTTCATATGGTGAATATTTGCTTAGCTCCTAAGACTTCTTCTTGGGATCAAATGTCGACCAGGTGGCAGCAGGTATTCTTCTCTATCCTTGAGCAACAAAACTTAAATTTTTCTAAAATAATTTTTCTTGAACTTAAGGATATGGCCTCAAAACCTATTGCTAACCGATGGATATTATATCCTCAGTTCATCATGGCCATTATAGAGAACCAACTGAAAGCTGAGGGACTTGTTGGCCTTGGAGTCCCTGCCATGGCTGTATTGCCCGAGGTATACTCCAGGCACAACTCAGACCAATCACTCAAACAGGCTGCCAAGCTGCGAAAACCCACGCAGCTGGAACCCACATCCACCACCTCCAAATCCAAAGTCCCCACCAAACACAAATCCAAAAAGCCAAAAACGGCTACTCAGGGAGATGAGTCCCCTGAGGATGCCCCTGTACCACAAACGCAGGTCACACATACTGGTTTTAACCCCCCAGTTATGTCAAAGACTCAACCTGCCAAAGCCGCACAGGTATCCTCTCAACAGGGTCCTGTTGCAACCAATATTGGGGATCCCACATTGCTGGAACCTATCTAAATGAGAGGGTTACCTTTGAAGCGCACCACTCACCCCGGGTGCAATCTGCTTCTACCCAATCTCCATATGCACCGCCCCTCCAAGTCCTACACTTATTGTTGCACAAGTGCTGAGTCAGTTGCACTCCTCACCCCATCCCCAGAGACCAATTACAACTGGGCATACCTCAACCATTGAGGGGGAGGACCACAGTGCTTCTGATAACCCACAACACAGGGGTTACAATGTTCCATCTCCGAGTGTAGAAAAGGAGATTGGAACTTTTGGTGAGGCTGCCACTTCTCCTGCTTCAGCATATGATCAGGCTGAAGTTGGTAACATTCATAAGACCTCACCAGAGGCAACTGCTGATGAAGGACATGGTCCTGAGGCAGGAAGTCCCCAGTACCATGACCAAGGGGCACATGCTACTACTGATCTACACTCAGAGCATGTTCATCCTGATTCTATCAGGAGGTTAGGTGATTCAGTAAACACTGATGATGACCTGGGCTTCTTTTATGATGTTTTAGCCCAAAACACCATCCTCGAGGATGAGGTGAGCAGACTCAAAGAGCTGCTTGCCAAAGTTTCACAGGATCAAAGACCATCTACCCCTCAAACCCCCCAGATGGGACCTTCCTCTGAAGGTCTCCCATACACAGAGCCACTCCAAAACATTCAGCCACCTGCCTCTGCTTCTGGCACTATTTCTCAGGACCAGAACCCCCCTGAGCAAATAGCTGCTATCTTTCATTAATGAGTCGATGTTGAATTGGTTAATTAGGTTTGTGGTTGTTTGAATTGTTACACATAATGTTATATTAATTAATACATTCAAACTTAACAAAATGAAGTTCTCATACGAATGGCCCATGCGAATGGACCATACGCATGAATAACTTTATACGAATGACTCAGTCGCATGACTGAACCAGGAGACTGGATCAGTCGTATGATTGTAACATAAGATTGGCTCAGTCGCACGACTGAACACTCAGTCGTGCGGATGAATCAATTGCATGGTTCAATCGCACGACTGACCATACTAATGGTTCAGTCGCACGAATGAACAGTACTAACCTATAATACAACCCAATTCGTGGAAAAAAGAGAGCATTGATTCTATTTCTACTCCAGACGTACCCTAGCCGTCCAGAAGCCTCCAAGTTGATACTCCAAGTTCATAAAACGCTGTAGATCGATTTCTAATCAATTCTTAACATTTGATTCAATACTTTCTTGATTCTACATGCGTTCTCACTGATTGGATCGCCAATCAAATAGGATTCCGCACTATTATTGGTTTACACGTTAATCATTCGGTATTTCGTTCAAATACCAGGTCCTAACAAGTGGTATCAGAGCTCTGGCTCTTGATTACATGTGATTCAATCAAGATTAATAAAAAGTTTGTATTTTTACAAAAAAAACACAATATTTTGTGTCAAAAGTGATCTTGGACGTTCCCTGCTCATCAAGTTTCGGTTTCTACGGCCTTAGGCGATTAGGGTTTGCGAAATTTCGATTTTTTACGGCTAAAACACGTTTAACCTAGAAATTTTCGCAAAACAGCAGCTTCAGTCGCACGAGTGAGCCATTTGCACGACTGGACTTCATTCGCATACACCAGACGCACGATTGGACCGAGTCGCATCTCCTCGTACCACTGAACCATTCGTTTGCAGTGTTCATACGCATCTGCTTCATTCGCACGACTGAAGCCATCGCTTAGTTCAGCCGCACGATTGAACCAATCACATAGTTCATTCGCACGGATAGCCCATTCGCATCACCCAGTCGCACCAGTTTGACAGTTTTTTTAGTACACTTAAAAGTTAATCGTGATGGAAGATCAGATGTCAGCGTTTACTACCGGCAAGGACTCAAGGATCCAGAACCTACTGTTGCTTGAGAGTGAGGTGGGAATCATAATAAACCACCAAAACTCTTAACATTAGATGAGTTTCCCCACTAGAAACAACGTTTTGAGATCTACCTCAATGGAGTGGATCCAAATTTGTGGAAGCTATCGAGATTGGGTATAGTATGCCGGTGGGAGCAGATGGGGTAAAGCTTACTTTGGGAGGATGACTGATGCTCAGAAAGTTAAGTATAATGCAGAGAAGAGAGTTTATGCATTGATTACACAGTCTATTCCAAAGATATTTTCCACCAGTACTCGGAGAATAAGCAGGCCAAGAAATTGTGGGATGAGCTGGAAAAGAGATACGACTGGAATGCTTCACTGAAGGCAATTAAAGCTAAGGAACTGAAGAAGAATTTGACAACTTCTCATCGATGGGAAACAAGAGTGTGGATGATGTTATTGATAGATTCTACCATCTGATGAGTGAAATGCATACACATGGTGTTGCTACTACCATGGAAGAAAAGGTGTCAAATTTTGCAGACGGATTGCCGGAAAAGTGGGCTTCATTTGTGTCAAATCTGAGACATAACGAGATGCTGGCAAAGTTGGATATCAATGACTTCATTCTAAAGTTGTGAGAAGAAGCACTTAGGATGAAGTACAGAGCTCAGAAGTTGTGACTGTGGAAGTAGCTCGAGAGCATATGGATCTTTGGCAGTAGTGGTTCATTCTTATGATGGATTTGTTGCTGGGAAGATTGGAAACTGCCATCTGGCAGATGAGGACTACGAGCATGTGGATGAAATGGAGCTGGAGAGAATGGACATTATGTGGGCCTTAGCTAGTGCTGTCCGGAGGCGAAGAAGTTTGTGAAAAAGACCGGACATAACTTGGTTGCTACTAAGGATACCACATTTGGCTTCGACAAGAGTAAAGTGACCTGCTTTAACTGTGGAGAAAAGGGGCACTTCAAGAGAGAATGTGTGAAGCCAAAGAAGACTGGGAACGGGAACCCATTCTCATCCTTCACTTGTCAAGACAAGCAAGCTAGCAGTTCTACTTCATCAAGCAAGGATCCAAAGCATTGACTGCTCAGGATGATGAAGGACAGGACTGGAGCTTTCGGTTTGTCTCTCCAAGGGAATCTAATATTGCCGGTGTAGAAGATTTAGATGATGATTCCGCGAGTGAGGGAGATATTGAAGTTGAGATAGCGATGTCAAATATTGAAGAGACAACTTCAACTGAGTTCTGCTACAAGCCTGAAGAAGGGATTTCAATAGCAAAGACAGAATCACCAGAACCAGAGACATCTGATGCTGTGTTGATGGCTAACTCTTCTGAACCTCCTTAGGTAAGTACCACTGACCAACTTTTTAAAAATCATGCTTGTTCTGATTGTGATACTTTTAGAGATAGCATAGATGAGAAATTGGCTAGGTTATTAGATTATAATGATAACTTAGTAAAGGATTTGCAACTGTGCACTGAGACTAATAGAGTTTTAAAACAAAATGAGCATAGTCACAAAGAAAATATACCTTTTGACCAAACAGCTTAGGGAAACTAAAGTAGTTGCTTTTAACCAGCTAATGACATTAGATACTATCTTAACTCCCTAGAAGACACTAAGAAGCAAAAGGTAGTCTTAGAAGTAGAAGTAAAGTCATTAAAGCAAAAACTGCACAGTTGGACAAGTTCATCACACATTGTCCAACACTTAGTGAGAGAAAGAAACAACGGGGAGGGTTTGGGTTATAAAGTGGTTCCACCACCACCTGAGACCTTGAGGAACACTAAGAGTAGACCATAAATAACACCCCATCAAGGATCATGTGGTGTCTACTCCTCTTGTTAGTGATCCAGATTCCACATGTTCATCAATTGAATCCGGAACAAAACAAAAGGAGGCCATTTCAAAGGCAAAGGGTAAATGCCTTGTGTTAATCTGGAAAAAGAATTTGAAAAGGTTAATATAAAGTCCGGTAAAACAAAGTTAAATCTAAATCTAAAAGGACTGCTAATGTTAATCTTTCACAAGCTTCATGTCAAAAACCAGTTAACCAAAGGAAAAGATGTTAAAAATGTTAAAACAATTAATTTTGTTAAACAGGAGAAAACATCAAAAACAGAGTCAAAGCCCAAACTAAGTGATGTTACAAGGGTGTCACACACATCTCCACAAAGAAAGTTTAATCATAAAGTTGATAGCAGGTCGTGCTACAACTGTGGAGAGTGTGGACACATTGCTTCCTTTTGTCCTTACTATCAGACACCTAGGAAGAAGATTGAACTTCAGGATTCAAAACCTAGGTCTTCTAAGAGGAGTTCTTTAACTCCACCTAGAAGAACTAGTGAACCTAACGTTCAACCCATTAGCCAGTCAACTGTTTATCACAAACAGGCATTGCACAAATCTGGATTATGGAAAGAGAAGTCATCCTCTGTGTCTGATAATGATGACAAGAAGGAACCTGAGCTACCCTCACCCTCTAAGGGTCAATGGGTTGAATTCATGATGTGTGATGCCTCTGGGAAACCCAAGCCAGTAAAGGCTTGGGTTCCTAACCTAAACTAATGTTTTACATTGTATGTGCAGGGTGTTCGCTACATGCTGAAACCAACATGTCGATTATAGACAACGGAGCATCCAGGCACATGATAGGAAACATGGCTCTTTTATCAAACGTCAAGCAAATAAAAGGAGGCATGTTTCTTTGCTGGAAACAAGGGATGCTATATCACAGCTCAGGGAGAAGTTGGAAATCAGAAAGTTAAGTTTGATAAGGTGAACTACGTTCAACAACTTCAAAACAACTTACTTTATGTTTCCCAAATCTGTGATAAAGGTTTTAAAGTCATATTCGACAACAAGAAGTGTTACGTCCTAAAGAAAGACTACATGATTCCGGAGGACCAAGTTCTGATGACAGCTTTAAGATATAAAGACCTTTATGTTTTGGATCTCTCAACAGCTTCTACAATGGATCATGAAGTTCAGTGCTTTCTATCAAAAGCCACTGAGAAGGACTCCATCTCCTGGCATAGGAGAATGGGACACATCAATCAACGGAAGATGACACTTGATCCAGAAGGATCTTGTGAGAGGAGTTAATGTCAAGAATTTCCAACTTCCTGATTTTTGTGTAGCTTGCAAGAAAGGCAAACAGACAAAGAAGTCTCATAAGGAAAAGAAAGTTAATTCATAGAACTTCCTCTTGAACTTCTTCACATGGATCTGTTTGGTCCAGTCAGTACAAAGAGCATTGCAGGCGACTTGTACTGTTTTGTGGTTATTGATGACTACACAAGATTCTCTTGGGTAATGTTTCTGAAGTCCAAATCAGAAACATTTGAGTCATTCAAGGAGTTAGTAACCACACTGGAATCTCTCTACAAGCTGAAGGTGAGACAAGTACGCTCAGACAACAGGACTGAATTCAAGAATCAGTGGATGGAGGCTTACTGCAAGGAAAAGGGAATTGTGCATCAATTCACTTCTACCTACACACCTCAGATGAATAGTGTTGCTGAGAGAAAGAACACAGAAGCTTGATAAAGATAGCACGGACAATGCTCGCAGACTCGACACTGCCTATCCAATTTTGGAATGAGGCAGTGGCTAATGCGTGTTATACACTGAATCGAGTTCTGATAGTCAAGCACCACGGAAAGACATGTTACGAGCTACTACAAAGAGGTAAACCGAATCTGGAGTATCTCGAACCATTTGGCACGCCGTGTACACTTCTAAGAAGACTCAAGAAGGAAAATTTAGCGAGAAGGCTGATGAAGGAATCTTCATAGGATACAACATACCGAACAAGAGAGTTTACAACAACTCAATGGGTCTAGTAGAAGTGTGGTGTAATGTTGATGTTCAGAGATATACCACACCACTTACTGGCAAAGGACCTGCCTACTTTTTCGACTATGATAGATTCTTTAAGTCCTTCAACATCCCTATCTCTCCTTCTGATGATGAGTTAGCTACTCGAATGACGTATGATATCTTGAATACACCATCTCTTGATTCAACATCATCGAGTTCACAGGGAGAATCATCTACTCAGTCAGGGGGAGTAATCGATGACAATGACTCCTCCTCTGAAGATGAGGCTGAAGAAGATGACCAGAATAGTCAGGAGCAACAGGTTCCAGTTCCTGAAAGTCCACAAGCATCTAACAGTAATGCACCTTCGACTTTGGAACTTCAAACTCCTTCTACCTCAGATGCAGAACCAAATGTTCATAATCTTGGCTCTAAGGTAGCTGTACCTACTACTCCAGGATCACATCTAAACATCTATCATCCCTTAGAAAATGTCATTGGGGATGTCAGATCAGGAGTACAAACCCGAAATAAGCTGTACTCAGCTGATTATGCCTCTGTTACGGAAAAGGGATACATTCATGATGGGGCTTATTGGTGTTTTGTCTCGCAGTTTGAGCCAAAATACGTCAGTGATGCACTAAACGATGAGGCATGGGTGAGTGCCATGCAAGAAGAACTTCTTCAGTTCAAAAAGTTAAGAGTATGGACTCTGGTAGATAGACCTAAAGGTGCTAAGTTCATTGGCACCAAATGGGTCTTGAAATGCAAGAAGGATGACCAAGGGGTCATTATCAGGAACAAGGCTCGACTGTTGTTCAGGATTTTGCCAAGTAGAGGGAATTGACTACAATGAAGTGTTTGCACCCGTGGCAAGGATGGAAGCCATCCGTATCTTCCTTGCCTATGCATCGTATATGAAGATTAAAGTCTATCAATTAGATGTGAAGAGTGCATTCCTTCATGGGGAAATTCAAGAGACAGTGTATGTCAGTCCACCAGAGGGATTTGAAGATCCTTATCATCAGAACAGAGTTTACAAACTCGACAAGGCCTTATACGGGCTTCATCAAGCTCCAAGGGCCTGGTATGAGAAACTCTCAACTCATCTTGTGAAACACGGCTTTCGTAGGGGAGTCATTGACTGCACACTGTTCATCAAAGAAAAAGATGGAGACCTACTGCTAGTACAAATCTATGTCGATGACATAATATTCGGTTCAAAGAACGAAGAATTATGCAAAGAGTTTGAAGTAGTTATGAAGAAAGAGTTTGAGATGAGTGCTATGGGGGAGATGAAATTCTTTCTCGGTTTACAGGTGGATCAGACACCAAATGGGATCTTTCTACATCAGACCAAGTATGTGGGAGACATTCTCAGTCGGTTTGACATGGAGAATGCTTCTGCTGCTGGGACTCCACTTGCTACAAATCATGATATAGCACCTGACGAAAATGGAGATCTGGTAGATGCCACAATGTACCGAGGAATGATTGGATCCCTCATGTATCTCACTACCTCAAGACCTGATATCATGTATGCTACATGTTTATGTTCTAGATATCAGGCTAAGCCTAAGGTTAACCATCAGGGTCAAAAGGATATTTCGTTATCTGAAGGGTACACCCACACTTGGTTTGTGGTATCCTCATGATGATGACTTTGAGCTCAAGGCGTATAGTGACTCGGATTACGGGGCTGCAAGATGAACTACAAATCTACATCAGCAAGGTGTCAATTCTTGGGAGGAAATTAGTTACTTGGCAGTGTAAGAAGCAGACCTCGTTGCATTGTCAACCTATGAAGCCGAATACCTTACTGCTGCAAGTTGCTGCTCACAAATCATCTGGATTCAACAGAAAATGCGGGTTTACGGTTTAATGTTTTCTTCTACTCCTATCTTTGTTGATAACTCTGCTGCAATTGCAGTAACTACAAATCCGGTACAACATCTAAAGACCAAACACATTGGTATTAAATACCATTTCATAAGAGACTGTTTTGAAAAAAACTTAATCGATGTGGTAAAAATTAATACTGACTTTCAACGCGCTGACCTCTATACAAAAGCCTTTGATAAACCACGTTTTCTATATCTGTTAGAGGTCAACGACGTTAAAAAGAAAACTGATGTTATTCCTGATGATGATCATGTGTAGTCCGATGCATTATAGTTATATTTTTCTTTTTCATTTTTCCTTATTTATTTTATTCTGTTTAAATTAAATTCATGTTATTTAGCTGTCTGTTAAAATCCTAAAATAAATAAATCCAGTATGATTTTAGAATTTTAGGGGGAGAGTAGGTCAGCTAGTAACATTAAAAAAAACAAAGGAGAAGGAGTGGATAGCTGATATAAGGTAGATCGTATCTGTGATACCGATTCAAACCTTTTGGAAAATGATAGTACACAGGAACAAATCAAAAGGGACTTTAAAAATTTAATTTAGAAAAGATGCAAAATTCAAAGTATAAGTCTGTGTAGTCTAAGCAATATAAAAGGGAAGATGATAGAAAAACTGGTAACTACTAAGGTAACACAAAGAAAGTAGACCTAGAGGTTGCTAGATCACAAATGGTATGTCGGTAGATTCAACATAATAGATAATTAGATCTGACTGGTGATCTCAAGATCAAACTAAGTTGTTCAACTGACTGTGGGCTGCCATCTTATCACTGGTTAACACAATCAACAATATTTCAATAAGGGGTAATGAGCATGTAAATGCCACAAATGTGCACGGATGACCATAAATAGAGCAAAGCACGAAAAAATGAAAGACAAATGCTATCAAGCTAATGACATATGTGGTTGGTGCATTCTGTGCAAAAGAAAATTTAGCTGCTCTAACAAGAAGATAGGTTGTGTGCCTCTCTGCTGTGCGATGACACTGACCTGAGGATAAGCATAACCTAGATATTCTTGAATTCATTGTTGTTTGCCACCTCTCTGAAGTGCGATGGCACTGACCTGAGGATTGGCTTCTCTTTGAAAGCTCTAAGATAGTCTCTTCTTGTAAAAATACCCGTAGACCGCTCAAAAGCTCCTGAGGAATGTTGATTACCATATAAGTGTGGGATCCAAAAAATGTTAGTTGAAATAATTAAACCTAAAACTATCACCAGTTTGTGTCTAAAGTCTGTGTATGGATTTAAGAGGACAAATATACTGACAATCATTGTGGCTGCAATTCTTGAAAGTTCAATCAATGTGGGAATCTAATAGTAGCAGTGTGATTTCCTAAATTTGCTAACACTCTAGACGAAAACCAAGAATTGAGCATCAAAAGGTTTTGATAACAAGTCCCAAATGATTTGACTTGCCTGTATGATTCCAAATTGAATTGGTCCAGGTGTGGTCAAGCTAAATTGAAGCTGCCTATTCTGGATCCAAATCTAGTAGATGTCTATCTTAGGATTTATCTCTCACAAAAAGTCAAAAACAAGTGTTATTTTTGTATTTAGTTTAAGTTTCTAGTTATTTAGTCATTTTAGTTTGTTTGTTCGTCGGATTATATCATGAAAATCAGTATGGGATTAAGTCACCTAAAAGGGTCATGTCTGAGATGGCCACATGTGTTTCAAAGTTTAAAAGGGTCACGTCTGAGGTGATTAAATTTTTTAAAAGGATCACGTCTAAGGTGATCAAAAAGTTTTCAAGTTAAAATGATCATGTCTGAGATGATCAAATGCTCATAATGTTAATTTCAATAGGTAAGAAGGGTTTAAGTGCTAAATATTCATAAGTGTAACCATTCGCACAATTGGATCATAAGTGTGGACCAACCATGCGAATGGGTCCCATTCGCACGACTGGACATGAGATTGAGCCATTCACCCGAATGGCTTATCAGAATGGTCCATTCGACCAAATGAAAGGGTGCGAATGAGTCAGTCGACCGACTAAGACTCAGTCGGTTCACTGAAGGTGCAAATGAAAGGGCACGTATGAGTCAGTCGACCGACTGAGACTCAGTCGGCCAACTGAATGCGACTGACTGGGCCAATCGCACGACTGAGCCTCAATCACCCGAATGAACTGAGCGAATGAGGCCAGTCGGCCGATTGAACTCAGCTTTAGTATTTAAAGGGCCATAGTCGATCGCATTTCACTCATCACCCTCAATCGCTCCTAAATCGCACCTAGTACCGTTACTCTGCTGAAATTCCTCTAGACCTTGTTTTTACATCTTTATTGATCTTCTGACGTGCGTTGACGTTTATATAGGTATATTGCAGTGAAATCTTACCGAAATCAGAAGACATTGAACCCTAATTTGTGATATACGAGTGAAACAAGAACCGGACTGTAAATGACCTAATAACCAACATAAACTAAGCAAAATGTTAAAATTAAGTTTAATAGGTTATTAGTGACAAGATGGTGAGTCTAATGGACCATTAAACCATGTTAAATTACTTGATTTGGTCAAGATTCGAACCACAGGCGACTGAACAATGGGACAAGCGACTGGTCGTCCGGATGAACTCCAATCGCACGATTGAATCTTGCGATTGGATCACCGGCCGAATGCACCATGCGAATGAACTCAGTCGGCCGACTGAACCAATCGCAGACTCAACCAACAGATTGAACTCGCTCACATGTCTCATTCACCCGAATGAGCTCAGTCACATGAAAGGACAACCGACTGACTTCAATCACATGATTCATTCACACGAATGAATCAGATTGAATTTAAACTATACACTTTGAACTGAATTTTGATGTATGACTTTCTAATGGTTCTGTGTCTTGTGTTTCAGGTCAATGGCTGATAGATGGTCCATCAATCCAAAGCACAATATATGTGCTCATTTGGACCATACGACTCGGAATGGGGCGAGTTTACAGAGATTATTGCATCTCTTCAACGTTCTCGGATACATAAAGCCATATCCATATCGTGTACTCCTTACAGGTCGTTACATCAGGCTTTCTGGGAGAATGCCTCCCTAGATCGTTCACGTGAGCCTTACAGCATACGGAGCTCCATTCATGGTCATGATATTGAGATTACAGCAGCTGACATCCAGAGAGTACTTGATTTTTGGAACGATACTGATCACCCCACCAGACTACATCCATTTATAGTCAGAGGTTGCTTTCTCAGGATCAAGTACGCTGGGGACATCAACTCAGGTGTGCTCAACAAGTGCAAACTGTGTCCCCAGTATAAGTACTTGGTGCATGTGATCTTGAAGTGTATTGCTTCTCGGAGGGGTGGGTTTGATGACCTGTCAGACCAGATTCAGAATGCCTATGTGGCACTGGTGCTAAAGCACCCCTTCAGCTTCTCGAGCATGATCTTCTCATATCTGGTGGAGAATCTGGAGGCCAAGGTGAAGGAGGGTTTTTGTATGTACCCTAGATTTTTGCAGTTGATCTCAACGAGAAGCTGCCATTACTTCCCAGGAGAGCCATGATGCGGTTGCCTTAGAGATTATGGATGACATGACTTGGGTCGCATGAGAGTGTATCGGGGCAAGCAGGTAAAGCCCCAGGTGAAGAGGTTGATCGGCCATCTGGCCAATGAGAGATATGTGTGCCAGGTAGACGCAAGTGGCGTCATGATGACAGCGATTCAGATGATGAGAGGCTATTGCTCCCAGAGCATGATTCAAACGATGATGACAATGGGGATACTGGGAATGATATGCCTATTCCACCGAGGAGCACAACTTCAAATGTTATATCTCCAGTGTCTGCCCCAACAGGCGACATAGCTGAGTCAGCGGGTTTCCACCAGGAATTCATACCTGGTGAGGAGGAAGAAGAGTCAGATGAGAGCCCTGACGAGGACTGTGGGAAGCAAGGTTGTTCCCACAAAGTATGGACTCCGGCGGTTGGTGAACGCCTAGGGATTCGGGAGAGACAATACAGATCTTAGCTATGCCCCTGAGTTGCTAGCCGTGTTCTAGGGGGAGCATCCATCTCGACTGGATCGAGGAAGAAAAGGATGGCTCAGCCCACGGCCAGAAGAAGAAGAAGAGAAGACTCACCTTCGCCCCACCACACCTCCCACCACTGTACATATGCCAACCACCACCACACCTCCCAACACTGTACATATGCAAACCACCACCATATCTTTCACTTCTACATCACCTCCACTATCTCACAGACCCAACCCCATCTTAACCACAAACACCACCACCACCACTAGCCACCAAGCAGGACCCTCATCCCATCCCGAACATATATATGATCTCTTACCTCCAATTGGGGTAGAGGAACAACTTTCTGCGCTGAACCGGATGTGATGCGTTTATTAGTGCTGATGAGGAGAAGACGACGCAGTCATCATCTGACATATCTGTAAGGATTCTTGAAGTCTGATGCAACCCAAAACTGCCTAAGTGTTTCAGCAACATGCACTAAGTACTGAAGTGAAGAATGCTTCGAAAGAATTACACAAAGCATTAGAAAATACTCTAAGTGTAATATCTTCCGAAGCCAAGACAATATCTTCCGAAGCCTAACATGAAGTCTTCCGAAGCTTGAAGAGACAAAGTCTTCCGAAGCTTCAACCTATGAAGACAGATTTCTTCCGAAGACTTTTAGTACACATGCTTTATCTGATGTACTGTTCCATAAAGCACCTTTTCCGCTGCGTCTCTGATAAGTCACCAACTTACAAGAGTTGGTGAAAAGGTCCATGCTTTTGGTAACTGTACATTGAGGTCTTGAGTTTGAAACTTTCCACTTTATGTACTTTATCCTTTTTGTAATGTATAAGGATGTGAGCTATGGCATGTCATAGTCACAAGGTCAAAAGGCAGATATGCCTTTTGATCCTACAATTGATTTTGTTAGTGTCTAGTCAATGTATCCAGCTGGCTTTCATAGTATAGCTGGCTGTAGGTTGTAGTATAAGTATTCCAAGTTCTAGTATCTTTCTTAATGCTTTGTAACACTTGTAAAAGAACTTGAGAAAGCAATATACTGATCCCTTGAAAACTATACTCTCTTGTTCTGTCTCTTGCTTTACTTGTGTTCTCTGCATCACCTTTGGTTACCTAGTTCACTGTTTGATTAACGTTTAGTCAATCTTCTCATTGTGTTGTTGTGTTGTAATTGTGTTCAAGCCCTTGAACGATCCTGCAATTGGTATCAGAGCATTCAGGCTCGTGATATAAGATCTAACCATCTTAAGATCCCTCACACACACAAAAAACTAAACTTTTTCAAATGGCTTCCATCTCAAAGACTGATATGGAGACTGGAACCATGAACAAATCCCCATTGATCACTCTTGATGACTTTGACACCTGGTGCATGGATGGAAGGCTTCATCAGGTCTCTTGACTCAAGAATGTGGGAATCTGTTGAATATGGACCTTTCATACCTAGCACCCCCTCTGCTACCGGTGCTGGTATGATTCCTAAAGATGTGGCCAACTACTCAGATGAAGATAGAAAAGAGTAGAGATTGACAGGAAGGCCATGACTGCTCTTCAGACTGCTATCCCAAACTCTGTGTACAGAGGTTTTAAGAAGTGCAAAACAGCTAAACAGCTGTGGGATGCACTGAAGCTGATGTATGAAGGCTCCTCTGAAGCCAAGGAGAACAAGAAAGATCTTCTGAAGCAGCAGTTTGAAAATTTCACCTTTAAAACAGGTGAAACCATGACCCAACAATACTTCAGGTATGTTGAGATTGTGGATACCCTTGTAGATGGAGGAGTTCCTCTTGAGAACAGAGACATTGTAAGGAAGTTCATGTCCTCACTTCCTAGGCAATGGACACACTATTGTGTGGTAATCAAGAGGACTGAGAATCTTAAACTCTTACTCTGACAGAGTTATATGGGATTCTTAGTGGATACCAGATGGAGATGAACTTACAAGGTTCATCTGGCAACTCTAACAATCAAATGGGTTCAGCCCTTCATGTGGTTGAAAGGGACAGCATATAACCCTAACATCATCTCCTATGCTACCCTGACAACTCACAAAAGGGTCCTTTCATCACCTTACCGGAGACACCAAGGGAGAACTTTACTCAAGGAAGCCCATTCCAAGAGACAAGTTCTTCTCAAGCCTTTGTGTCTGCAGATGAAAGCTGTGGAAATTATCTCTTCACTCTTGAAGACCTAGACTGTATCCATCCAGATGACCTGGAATACATGGAGATAGTTCAGCAGATGGCTCTTCTCACTCACAGAGCCAAGAAGTTCTACAAGAGGACAGGAAGAAATTTCCAAGCAATGCTACCAGTGGTAAGTTTGGGCTGGATAAAAGCAAAGTTAAGTGTTACAATTGTAACCTTATGGGTCACTTCGCCAGGGAGTGTAAGGCACCCAGAGCAAATGGGGGTCAAACACAACTCAGACCAAACTACACCAACAATACCCCTCAGGCTGAGAAGACAAAGCAACATGCTGCGGTTGCTGTTGAAGAGGGAGGATTTGACTGGAGTTTTCAGGTGGAGGATGCTTCTCCAAACCAAGCATTGATGGCTGATCATGATGAAGCCAAGGTATTAGAACATCTTTGCTCCCCTGAATGCATTGCTAAAGTAAATAGATACAGGTCCTACAACCTAGAGATGAGATCTGATCTTGAGTCATTAAACATATTAAAATCTGACTTTAGAAAGTCTGAAAATGATTACAAGTTAAAGATAGAAGACTTGGAGAAAACCATTTCAGTACTAAAACATGAACATACAGATTTTAGAACTCAGATCCAAGATCTCATCACTAAGTTGACTAAGTGCCAGGCTGAGCTTGTGATCAGCAAAGCCCTGGCAGAGAAAAGTGTTCTTGAAGAAGAGACCTTCAAGAACATGATATCCTCATCCCTACACAATAAGGTTTGTTATCAAAATAGACAGGGACTGGGATCAAATGAGATAGCTCCTCCACACACAATCTTGTCTGTAAGATCTCCTAGGTGTGGAACTTGTGAAGATGAGCTTCCTCTCATAGATCCAGTAAGTGAGGATGATGAAGAAGTGATAGTGAGGAATCCCTCTGAGAAGAGTGAAGAAGAGGATTCCTCCAAGGGCCACTATCCTTCTGAGGAGAAGAAATTAACTGTGATGACCAAGTCCAAGAGAAAGAACTTGATCAGGAAGAGCAAAAGGAAAGCAAAGAAGGCTCAAGAAATCAAGGCTACCTTTGATGCTAAGCAGAAACAAGTGTTCATCTCTGCAGGTTCAAAGCAATAAGGACTGAAGACATCCACCAAAGCCTCTTATCCAAGAGTTCTGGTTCATGTTCAAATCATCTCAGTACAAAGAAGAAGACTGAGCTGCTGTGTACCACTGCTGCACAGCCTGGACCATCAAATTCCAAGAACAGTTCATAGCCCAAGGGAACTGTATCTGAATCTACCAAGATGAAGGTAAAAAGGGATGTGACCAAGGCCAGTCTTGCTCTCAAAAGGAGATTTCTTTGAAAAAGAAAATGCTGTGTTGTATGTGTGAAAGTACTTCTCATATTGCCAAGGAATGTCCATACAATCCTAAAAGTACTATCCACATGACCAATACAAAGACTTCAAAGAATCTCAAGAAGTCTCAAGCTTCGGAAGGAAAGTCTGTTTCCTTCGGAAGCTCCAAATCAAAGAAGAAGGTAAATGGAAAATTACCTTCGGAAGCAAAGTTGGTCTCGGAAGAAAGGAGTTCTTCCGAAGTACTAAAGTCTACTGCAGTGACTGTAGATTCTTCCGAAGTGTCAGTCATTAAAACTTGTGAAGCTCCAAAAGCTTCTAAGGTTTGAAGGTCAAGTCCAAGACTCCAAAGGTGGTGTGGAAGTCTAAGAAAGACCAAATGACTGAGGTTCTCCATCAACAACAGCCGAAGATCCCCTCTGTACAACCATAGGATCTATTACTGTTGCATTACCTTCTATTACACTTACTGAACCCAAGACAAGTAAGGCTTGGGTTTCCAAATGTAACTAATCATTTTCTTTGTGCAGGAACAGCTCAAGACAAACAAGAATGTCTGGATAATTGACAGTGGCTGTTCCAGGCACATGACAGGCGATAGGTCTTTACTTCATAATTTTGAGAGAATGATGGAGGACCAGTTGCTTTTGGAGGAAATGAAGGTGGTTACATTTATGGAAGGGGCAAGGTCACAAATGGTAAGCTCAGCATTGAGAAGGTAAACTTGTTAAGGAGCTTGGGTACAATCTTCTGAGTGTATCTCAATTTTGTGATCAGAGTCATAACATGCTCTTCACTGAGCATGAGTGCATTGTTCTCAAACCTGGAGTGGTCATTCCTCATGAGCATATTCTGCTCAGAGCCCCCAGGAAAGGGAACATGTACAAGATGGATTTGCAAGAAACATCTCCCTCTGGAGAAGTTTCATGCTTTCGATCTAAAACAAATAGTGATGAGTCTTTCCTATGGCATAAAAGAATGTGTCATGTAAACTTTAAGAATATGAATAAATTAATCAAACATGATCTGGTAACTGGAATGCCAAAGAAAGAGTTTACAAGTGATGATCATTGTGTTGCATGCCTGAAAGGGAAGCAACACAAGGTATCTCACAAGCCTAAGGAAAAGAACTCCATCACTACTCCCCTACACTTATTACATATGGATCTCTTTGGCCCCACCAGTGTAATGAGTTTAGGAAGGACCTTATACTGTCTAGTGATCACAGATGATTTTACAAGATTCACTTGGGTTTTCTTTCTTAGAACTAAAGATGAGACTCCTGAGATTCTAAAGAATTTCATCTTAAAGATTGAGAATCATGTGATCACAAGGTCAAAACCATAAGATGTGATCAAGGAACTGAATTCAAGAACCAAATCCTTGATACATTTTGTGATGAAAAGGGTATTACAAGACAATACAGTGCTCCCAGGACTCCTCAGCAAAATGGAGTTGCTGAGAGGAGAAACAGGACACTTATTGAAGCTGCAAGAACTATGTTGTCTGACTCTAAACTGCCTATCACCTTCTGGGCAGAGGCAGTTAATACTGCCTGCTATGTGCAAAACAGAGTCTTAGTAGTTAAGACACATGGTAAGACTCCTTATGAACTTTGGCACAAGAGGAAACCTTTCATTGGTTTTCTCAGGTCATTTGGATGTCCCTGCACCATCTTGAATACCAAAGATCAAGTTGCCAAGTTTACTGAGAAATCAGACGATGGACACTTCATTGGATACTCTTCTCAAGCTAAAGCTTATAGAGTATACAATCTCAGAACTAGAATCATTGAGGAGTCAGCCAATGTGACTTTCAATGAGCACACTCCCAGTTGCTGGGTTCTGGTCCGGATTGGCTATTTGATCTTGATTTAGTTACCAACTGTTTTAATAAATCTTGTGAGCATGTTTCAGGATCTGCAGAAAATTTAAATACAGGTGATCTTGATCCAAGATTTGAGCTTGAAGACCTTCAGCTCCAGTTGAAACTACTTCAGCAAATGAGGTTTCTATCAGCACAACAATGACAAATCCAGCTGATACATCTGGCATGCCTTCAAATTCCAGTTCAGAGGCTCTCAACCAGATAAAGACATCTCAATTGCAGAAAATAACAATGGTGATGGTGAAAGTGATCAAGAATCTCTTGATGCTAATAACCATACCATAGATGATAACATCAATGATGTCACACACTCATTGGATCAAGTTAATCTTGATAAGTGTGATAATGTGGAGGATCAATCTTCAAGACCAGATCTAAATTTCTCAAATTTGGATCTATCTCAGCAACTTGCTGTGATCCCTCAGCTAAGGATCCACAAGTCTCATCCTACCACAAACATCATTGGAGATGTTATCTCGGGGTAAAGACAAGAGGGCAAACCCATGAAGCAAATGTTTGTCTTCACTCTTGTTTTCTATCTCAGTTAGAGCCAAAGAAAGTTGAGGAGGCTTTAAGGATGGAAGTTGGGTTGAAGCTATGCAACAAGAGCTGCTTCAATTCAAAAGACAGAAAGTTTGGAACCTTTTTCCTCTTCCTCATGGGAAGACTACCATTGGAACCAAATGGGTTTTTAGGAATAAAAAGATGATAGAGGAATCATCATCAAGAACAAGGCTAGACTAGTTGTTCAAGGATACACACAAGAAGAAGGGATTGACTACACTGATGTCTTTGCTCCTGTAGCTAGACTAGAAGCTGTTAGAATATTCCTGGCATTTGCTGCATCCAAGAACTTCATGGTCTACCAACTTGATGTAAAGTGTGCTTTCTTATATGGAGTGATTGATGAGGAGGTTTATGTCAAACAACCACCTGGTTTTGTAGATCCTGATCATCCTGATTATGTCTGCAAGCTTGACAAAGCTCTCTATGGGCTGCATCAGGCACCCAGGAAGTGGTATGAGACACTGTCAGTATCTCTGTAAACATGGTTACAGGAAAGGTACTATAGATGGAACTCTCTTCATCAAAGGACAAGGAAACGACATTCTGCTAGTTCAAGTATATGTGGATGACAATATCTTTGGCTCAACCAATTCAAGGCTCTGCAAAGACTTTGAAAAGCTGATGAAAGATAGATTTGAAATGAGTTCAATGGGAGAACTTAATTTCTTTCTGGGAATTCAAGTGAAGCAGGTTGAAGATGGCATTTTCATAAGTCAGTCAAAGTATGTTCAAGATATACTCAAGAGGTTCAACATGACTGATTGTAAAACTGCTAAGACACCCATAGCCAGAAACCACTCTCTTGGTCCAGATCTTGAGGGGGAGTGTGTAGATGAGCACTTATACAGGGCTATGATTGGGTCTCTTATGTATCTTACAGCTAGCAGGCCTGATATCATGTTTGCTACATGTATTTGTGCAAGATATCAAGCCAATCCTAAGATGTCTCACTTAATCACTGTGAAAAGGATTTTAAGATACCTCAAAGGTGCTTCAACACTTGGTTTATGGTATCCAAAGAATTCTAATTTCAATCTGTATGCCTATACAGACAGTGATTATGGTGGCTGCAACATGACTGCCAAGTCTACATCTGGGGATGTCAATTTCTTGGTGGAAGAGTTGTCTCATGGCAATGCAGGAAACAACCTGTGTGTCTGCATCAGCTGAGGCTGAATATATTGCTGCTGCAAGCTGCTGTGCTCAAGTGCTTTGGATTCAAAATCAGATGCTAGACTACGGATTTAACTTCAAAGAGACTCCTATTCACATAGACAACAACAGTGCTATCTCTATCACTGAGAACCCTGTGCAGCACTCAAGGACCAAACACATCAACATCAGGTATCATTAATAAGAGATAACTATGAAAAGGGTTAATTAACTAGTCAAAGTTCACAGATGAACAATATGCTGATCTTTTCACAAGCTTTTGATGAACAGAGATTTAAGTATCTGATATCAGCTATTGGGATGATTAACTTTGAGTAGATTTTTTTTAAAACTAATTCTAATTATTTCTTCTTAAAATATGTGTGTCCTAAGTTGTCTAGTTCATCACTTTCATAAGCTCATGTTTTCTTTGAATGAAAAACTCTTTTGAAGACTTTCCTTGGATTCTTGAAAATTTTCTGACACTTCGGAAGATAACATTTTACCTTCGGAAGAAAAATATGTCTTCAAAATAAATGACTGTCTAAGAAATTTTACCTTCGGAAGAAGTCAAACTTTATCTTCCGAAGCTTAAAATTCTTAACTTAGACACTTATTCATTTTTAAGGACTTTTTCCTCCGAAGCAAAAATTACTTTCGGAAGCTTTGTTCATTTTATACAAAGCATCCAAAGTTTATTTCCCTTCCGAAGCATAAATCTTTAAGACTCTCAGGAAAATTCTTCCGAAGTCACTTTAGCTTCGGAAGCTTTTTCAATCACAACTTCCGAAGACAATTACTTCGAAAGCTTTTAAAATTCCAAGAAAACTACTTTTTGAGCAAAAAGGTAAACTACTTTTTCAGAGGTGGGACCGACATACGGATTTCAAAGTTATCCTCTTTCATTAAACTTTATCTGAAATCCTTCTCTCTCATATAAACCCAACGGTTTCCCCCTTCTTCTATCATCTGCTTTTCTTCCATACCTAAAACCCAAAGCTTTCTCTCTGAAATTTCCTTCCCATTCTTTTCTCTTCATCTCTGAGCTACCTCACAATGGCTGACCTTACACACAGAAATGATCCTCACTTTGCCATGCAGCTACACAGACAACACAATCAGGTTGCTCTGTTATGCTCTGACAAAGATCCTCATTTCTCAGAGGTTTGCCGTTTCTTGTCTTTGTCTCACTACTTCACCTCCCTAACCATTGATCCTCCTCTATATGAGGATCATTTGCTTGAATTCTGGAAGACCTGCCAAGAGGTCATTATGGATGGGGAGAAGGCACTGTCTGCCACAGTGCAGGGGAGAACAATTTTCATCACTCCGGCCATCATCAACCGACATCTTCAGCTAGATGATGAAGCAGGTGAAGTGTTCTTCCCAAAAGAAGCGGTTAATCATTCCTTCGAGCAGATGCGCTATGAAGGAGATTTCTCTGTAAAGACCTTCAGGAAAGGGAAGGTCTCATCCCAGTGGAAATACCTGCTCCATGTGGTTATCCACAGCTTATCAAACAAGCATGGTGGATGGGACCAGATTCCTGAGGATCTCTCCTTTATAGTTCATGGGATGGTTCAGGGGGTCAAGTTCAGGTATTCACAATTTGTTTATACTAATTTACTTGCAAACTTAGACTCCTTAGAATATTACATGTTTCCTAGATATGTTCAACACATTCTTAACTGTGAACTGGGCTCACAGTTGAGGGAAACATGCAATATTCTTAAACTGGGACAGATGAACCCCGGCATCTTTAAAATTATGAAGAAGCCAACTGTAGGCTTCTCAGGGGTAGAAACAGCCCTAGTCCCAAAAATGTTAGAGCTCATTGCTCAAGGTGACAACATAGCAGTCCAAGCTAGTGTTGAACCCACACCTACTACTCTCCTACCTTCTTCACAACCTCCAATATTCATCACCTACAAAAGAAAATCCCAACGAACCCCTGCTCAGGCTATTGAGTCTGTGCAGGCCCCCAATACTCAACCTTACAGGAAGAAGTGGACTCCAGAGCTCCACTTCTCCTGAGGAGCAAACCACTCCATTACTTTACCTATCAGGCTGAGGTTCCTCAAGCTCAACCTGATGAGCTCATTAGCCCAACAACTGTAAGCCTTCACTCTGAGTCTCAACACTCAAGTGAACAACCTTCAGGGGATAGCTACCATCCCACCTTTGGATCTAAACCACCAATTCCCAACCTATCCTTTTACACTGATGAAGACTTAGGATTCAGTGAGTACCATGAGTCTCTCTTCTCCTCCCCTACTCAAAGAGAGAAGAGTACCTCTGACTCTCCTCAGTCTATCCCTCATCAGTCACCTATTACTGAGGTGGACACATCTGAACCTGTTCAGGATGTCCATATGGAAGAGGCTCTCACTTTTGAAAGTGATTACATCATTAAGACCTCAACCATGGCAACTCAGCCCATTGGCATCTTAACTGAGTTTGCCAGTGAGCAGAGGAAAACCAGCAGCCAAGAAACTCAAGCTGGTGGTGAGAGAAGGGACTTTGGTCCAATCCTCTCATCCCCCAGTGATTCTTCTGATGAAGATGAGGGAATTTGAGACTAAAGGTACAAAAATTATCACAAACATGCACCTATCTAGTCTCTAAGGTTAGTCACTTGGAATCTCAGGTGACTACCCTGCAAAACAGGGTCAATGATCAGCAACTCCATTTCATATCTGCAGGAAAAACTAGCTGAGAGACCTTTAAGGAGAGCTCAACCAGGAACACAAGAACCTGTGGAAGTGACTGATTTATCCTCCAGCTCACCTATGCAAGTGGGTGATGCTACCAAAAAGGGGGAGAAAGTTATCACAACCACAGAACCTGGGAGTTCCTCAAAGAGAATGGACATAGAGGACTCACCATCCTCACTTGCTGTTGTGCATTCTCAGCAACTTCCTCAAGTTCACATTAATGTGGACTCTATAGACTCTCTCATCAGGAGTCTCTTTGAGGAAGGTATACCAAGGGCTGTCTCATCTCCACCACATGGAACTGTAACTACATCATCAGATGGAGGTATGATGATGACAGAAGAGCCCTCATACTTCACAGAGTTCAAGGTCAACAAGAAGTCTTTCAGTTCCAAAGCCTGAGCTTCTATGAAGGACTGGATTTAGTCAACATGCCACTTGTCAATCCAAGCAAATCTAGACAAGCTGACAGGCTGGCTCAAAGAATCCAAGACAGGATCCTTGCAGAGTTCTCTCTAAGAAGGAGACTTAGGCAATCAGGCAATGTCATCGGTCAACTGGATGCTGAGGTGGACCCTAAGATTAGTTTCATAGGGGAAACCTTGGCTGAAGGCCCAGTGGCAGAACCTGAGACCCTTGTCTCACCATCAACAACTGCTGCAGAGGTCCAAACTCCATCTGAGACCACTGGTGAAGGTGTCTCTCAGCCTCTCTCTGGCCAGAGCATGGAAGCTACACCAAGCAATGAAGGCCAAGCCTCAATCCACCCTGAGTCACAAAGGTCTGTTGGTGACAAAGGGAAAAGGATAATGACTCCTGAAGAAATTGAGGAGGAAGAGAGAGAGAGGAAAAGGAGGCTAAGGGGAGAAAGTTCTTCTGGGTCATCAAAATTCATGCAAGCTGCAATCAGGGCTGCCCCCAGACCAAATACTCAAAATGATGAACAAAGGGCAGTCAGGATTAATTATTTACAGACCAGGAACTATGATGTTGATGAAATCATCTCCCTCCCCTTAGAAGAGTTGAATGAACTGGCTGACATGGAAGTGTCAAGAGAGATAAAGGAGAAAGAGGATGCAAGGTTACTTCTCCAATTCAAAGAGGAGAGGAGACAGAAAAGACTTCACAAGCATACTCCCACTCTCTCTCCAGTTCAAGAAAGTCCTGCACAGAAGATGTGGCTCCACAAGAACCTCAGGTAGATAAAGAAGAGGATAGAATCAAAATGATAAACTACCTGAGTGCCACAGGCTTCTATCAGGCAAATACACTTCTTCCCCTGTCCTATGACTTCATTGAGTTCGAGTACTTAAAGCAACTTGAGCTTGAGTTAGTCAAAGAAAAAAAACAACCAAAGGAAGCTAAGGGAAGAAGCTGCAAAGTCAAGAGCCATCATTCAAAAGAATGCAAAGAAGTCTGCTGACAGACAAAGAATGATGAGCTTCTTGAAGTCATATGGATTCTCCGGAAGGAGACTTGGTCCCATGTCTCTATCTACAATGGATGAGCATATAAGGGTAATCAAGCAGAAGATTAAAAGTGGTGAACTCATTGATTTACACTCTCTTCCAAGTCAAGTCCCACCTGAAGTGGAGGTCAAGTTTGAACAACCAGAGACACCTGAACCAGAACCTCCAGCCGAGCCTCAGCAAACTTCATCTTCTGATCCAAGACAGGGTCAAACTCCCTCTCCTTCTGAACCTGTGAGGGAGGAACACCAACTGAGAAAGACACTGATGATCAACATGGTGCTGCAGACCAGTCTTCTCAGTTAAAGACATTAAAGAGGAAGAAGAAAATGGCCTCTAAACCAAAGACTAAAGAAGAAGCCAAGTCATCTACCTCTACACCCCAGGCTGAATCAGATCACCTGAGGAAGTGCATGATGAGGCAGCCCAATCAACTCCTATGCAAGTGGCTCCTCTAGCAACCGAGACACCCATCTTATCCTGGACTTACTCTACCAATCCAGAAAGATGGAATGTTATCAGAGATCAAGGTGTTGAAAATGTCTACTCATGGCAAGACATAATCAACTTACCTCTGCATGATCTCTTTGAAATGAGAAGATACTATGAGAGTCTTGATGATCCTGACCATCAAATGAAGAAAGGGATGGTCTTGATTATTCTGAAGACTACAAACATTTAAAGATCTTCTAAGTGTTTGGTAGCATCAGCCTAGGGGGAGTTTGTAAGGATTCTTGAAGTCTGATGCAACCCAAAACTGCCTAAGTGTTTCAGCAACATGCACTAAGTACTGAAGTGAAGAATGCTTCGGAAGAATTACACAAAGCATTAGAAAATACTCTAAGTGTAATATCTTCCGAAGCCAAGACCAATATCTTCCGAAGCCTAACATGAAGTCTTCCGAAGCTTGAAGAGACAAAGTCTTCCGAAGCTTCAACCTATGAAGACAGATTTCTTCCGAAGACTTTTAGTACACATGCTTTATCTGATGTACTGTTCCATAAAGCACCTTTTCCGCTGCGTCTCTGATAAGTCACCAACTTACAAGAGTTGGTGAAAAGGTCCATGCTTTTGGTAACTGTACATTGAGGTCTTGAGTCTGAAACTTTCCACTTTATGTACTTTATCCTTTTGTAATGTATAAGGATGTGAGCTATGGCATGTCATAGTCACAAGATCAAAAGGCAGATATGCTTTTGATCCTACAATTGATTTTGTTAGTGTCTAGTCAATTGTATCCAGCTGGCTTTCATAGTATAGCCGGTGTAGGTTGTAGTATAAGTATTCCAAGTTCTAGTATCTTTCTTAATGCTTTGTAACACTTGTAAAAGAACTTGGGAAAGCAATATACTGCTCCCTTGAAAACTATACTCTCTTGTTCTGTCTCTTGCTTTACTTGTGCTCTCTGCATCACCTTTGGTTACCTAGTTCACTGTTTGATTAACGTTTAGTCAATCTTCTCATTGTGTTGTTGTGTTGTAATTGTGTTCAAGCCCTTGAACGATCCTGCAATATCTTACTGCAGCACAGTCTCAGCAGATCTCGGAGCAGGCTCGGTTGATAGATGAGCAGGCCCAACAAATGGCTGCTCAGAGCCACGAGATCGCCCAACTCCAAGAGCACAGTGTCATATCTACTAAGAGGATTGAGGAGTTGGAGGAGGCTAAGAAGACTATCATGCTAAAGCTTAAGGGATCTAAAGACGAGCCATTAAATTAAGAGGGAGATGGAGATGATAATGATGAACCGAGGATGATGAGGGGATTGAGGACGAGAGGACAGAGGAGAGGAATAAGGAGATGATGATGAGACTAAGGATGATCAGGGGATTGAGGACGAGAGGACAGAGGAGAGGAATGAGGATGATGATGAAGAAGGAGGGGATGCGGCTGCATCTTCCTCTACTCAAGGTCAGGAAAGGAGATCCAAGAAGAAACAAGACCAACAAGCTTCCTCTTCTGCTCCACCAAGCGATGATCCAGTGATCCAAGAGAAAAGTAATGATTAGATGTCTATATATTTGATTACTTTTGTATTTGAATAAGGTATTTAAACTTATGTATTCGATGTTTATATTAAAAATTAATGCATTTCTATTTTGATTATTAACTACTGGTTGATGTGTTACATGTTTAAATCAAATAAGATCTAAACTATCAGAGGGATGAGTTCGATGTTGCTCCCCTTCAGCAGATCAAGACTCAGCTAACTATGATTCTTGATCTACAAGGGATCGTCAGAAGGTTGGTGAGTTATACCCCTAAAGAAGGGGAAATAATTCATGATCTATCAAATGAGCAACTAGCTGAGATCTTCAAGTTAAATCCCGATGACATTGTGAAGGATGCTCCAACGTGCGACTCGACAAGTGACGAAGAGCTCAATGACGTTGATGAAATAGAGATAGAAGATGTCACTGCAGAGCACTACCCTCAGTATGTTGACAATGAGGGAAATATGGTCCCCAATCTGGGTGAATCCCTTGTCAGTGATACGTTTGAGGTGTTAGACAAAATGGAGCAGGAGTCAGAGAAGACAGAGGGAACGGCCCAAGCCTCAAATGATGATGTTGATATCCGAAAGGCTGAGTGGGCTGCTTGTTTTGAAGAAGTTAGAGCCCAACACGCTGCACCTAAACAAGACGCCTACACCTAAACAGGACGCCTACACCAAACTCTACAGAGTCAAGAAAAATCATAAGGTGTCGGGCAGGATTATAGCATGGGCATATTTTGAGGACCTTAATGTTTATGCAGTTAAGAGGGAGAAGGGCATAGAGTACTTTAGATTTCCACATGATCTAAAGACTCTACCAGGTTTTGAGCTCAACCAGCTGGCCAAACTGAAGCTGTTGTATGCTGACTCGAGAAAGATGTCAGGCTGGTTTGAGACTGCCCTAAGGAAGGAGTACCACACCAGGTGGGTTAACTTCAGACCCCAACAGCCTACAAGGTACATCAGAAGGTCTAAAGTTGATGCCATTATGGGAAAGCCAAAGATAGTGTTGAAGTGGAGTCCTCCGCGCACGATATCAAGAATCCCACTCACGGAAATGCCACAGGACTTCACTCACACTTTAAGTGGTGGTACTACATTGGAGGACAGGAGAAGCGGTCAGAGTCCTAAACAAAGGGCCAAATGGATACTATCAGGGTATTTGACTCAATGTGGCTTACCAACTTGTCAGCTAATGATGTCTACACTCTATACAAGTGGCCACTGTTCTATGATACGCAGGATATAGTACAAGCCCTCCAGTTCCAGAATGTCATAAGACTCTGTTTTGCATTTGAGATTCATGCAGGAGTCACAAAAGAGGATAAGTACAAGAAGTATGAGGAGGTAATGAAGAAAACAAGACATTAGAGAGATCTAGGTCCAAGGGGGAGTTTGTTGATACATGTTTGTCCCTAGATCATGATATGAATGTAATAGATCTTGTTTGTCTGATTCTGATATAATGTTTGGAATGATTAATGAAATGATATTGGTTGTTTGTTATTTATAATGTTTAATATTTCATTAATGAGTCGATGTTGAATTGGTTAATTAGGTTTGTGGTTGTTTGAATTGTTACACATAATGTTATATTAATTAATACATTCAAACTTAACAAAATGAAGTTCTCATATGAATGGCCCATGCGAATGGACCATACGCATGAATAACTTCATACGAATAACTCAGTCGCATGACTGAACCAGGAGACTGGATCAGTCGTATGATTGTAACATAAGATTGGCTCTGTCGCATGACTGAACACTCAGTCACACGACTGAACACTCAGTCGTGCGGATGAATCTATCGCATGGTTCAATCGCACGACTGAACCATACTAATGGTTCAGTCGCACGAATGAATAGTACTAACCTATAACTACAACCCAATTAATGGAAAAAAGAGAGCATTGATTCTATTTCGACTCCAGACGTACCCTAGCCGTCCAGAAGCCTCCAAGTTGATACTCTAAGTTCATAGAACGCTGTAGATCGATTTCTAATCGATTCTTAATGTTTGATTCAATACTTTATTGATTCTACATGCGTTCTCACTAATTAGATTGCCAATCAAATAGGATTCCGCACTATTTGATTGGTTACACGTTAATCATTCGGTATTTCGTTCAAATACCAGGTCCTAACACACACTTAGAATATTTCTGTTGCATGTGTGAAACTTCCGAAGCATTCTTCTTGAGTACTCGTGCAACATGCATGCAGAAAGACTTTGGTTGCTTCAGCCTCTATACATATTCTCTACAAAACAATTCAAAAACATCAGATAATCACAAAAAGAAGTCAATTTTAATAAAGAAAAGAGTATATGGGAAATTATATAATTACAGTTGTTATATCATTCATTGTGCTTAATTTAAATTTGAAAGACTGTCATGACTTACGAGATATGTTGGTAGGCTCAACTTGGAAGAGAAGATACATGCTGTGATGAAGTAAAGTCTTCTTCAATGGTGAAACTCTCATCTCAGAGTACTGGTACGTATTAGCTTATCTAAGTGTATGTATGTGTAGTAACCTAAACACACTAGGGAATGATACTTTATGAATCTCTTTCACATACATGAAGATTCATCTCTGTTTTGCTGAGCAAAGACCTAATGAAACAAGAATGTAGTGCAGATGTACTGATCTAAAATATTCTTAATGAGGAACACATCCAAATTGGATAAATCTACAAAAACAATACATTCAATGTGAATGAACAAAAGAATCCAATCATGGATCACCTTCCGAAATGAAGTGAAAAGAATCCCAATGTGGATCATCATGAAAAGGATCAAAGTAAAAGAATCCCAATGAGAATCACTGAAAATGAGATCTCATAACTTAAGTAACCTGGTCAAGAAAGTTGTGAAAAATTTCTACCATGCATTACATAACGATGGTTGATCATTCCATGCTTTTGTGTGTGAGGTACATGTTGAATAATTAAATCAACCAAAACATGATAAATATCACATGCATTAAAATATCAACCTGGTATGAGTTTAAGAGGACAAAGATACCTTCGACCAACAAGTTCATAAACATGTCCATTTTATCATAAAGGATGCACATGTGTAATGTAAGATTGATATGATCCCAACAAAAATATATTTCTCGTTATTATTAATAATCAAAATTAATTTATATTCAAAGGTTTTTATATCTATAAAGTTTATATCCAGATGTGGGTATGAACTTTAGGGGAAGTAATTTAAATTTTTTGATTAAGTTTGTATAGATATTTGCTATCTTAAATTACTTTCTTAAAACTTCAAAACAAATCAAAATGAAAATGTTTGTATTGGTGTAGAAGTTATACCATAGTATCTCATCTTATGAAGATTCTTGGAAGCACGAGAAGTCCAAGATTAGTCAAACAATGGGAAACATGTATCACTTCTAACATACAAGTCAATCCAAGCAATAATTGATAACCCCAACAACAGTTAACAACTTCGTAAGACAAATTAATCAAAGACAGTTCTTCATAACTAGAAAAACCAAAACAAAAACATTAATTTTTTATTAAATTCAAAAGTTAATGCAGGTAAGTGCATTGGTTAATGCGGGTGAAGGTAACCCATGCATATAATCAAAGTGGGTAACTGTTTATGTCAAAGTGAAACTAATACGGACAAAGAGTTTACTCTACCGCATTGGTGTCTAACAAGTATACATGAAAAGTTTGAAGCGCTAAAAACCTATGCAGAACAGAAGTGTTCTACCGCATTTGTCAATGTAGATGATATTTTCATTCCCGCATTTGTTTTACTCATCCGCACTTATGGATATGTGTAACATCAACACTTTACATGTACTTTCAAAAAATGAATAAAAAAGTGCTTAATATCTTCTGTCACCATGGATGACGATCAAGTAAATATGGAAATTTTACTTTGCCGTACTTTCTATGGTGAGCAAATGCTCGTCAACTTTGATCAACCGCATTTGCTACACTGAGCAAATGTTGAACAAGTTCGATCAACCACATTTGCTACAGTGCACAAAATGCTGATTAACTTTGTTCTTCTGCATTTGCAACAGTGCATAAATACGGATAGCCAAATCTTAAGTATTCCACTTCCGCATTTGCTACAGTACACAAATGCACACGGCCAAATTCTTAAGTTTTCCACCTCTGTATTTGCAATGGTAAACAAATACGGATGTCTAAAACCTTTCCACATTTGCTACAGTGTGAATAAAAATCTGACCGCATTTGTTCTAAAACTTGTAAAAACTTGTAATTGCCATTATTTGACTATATAAAGCAAGTTCAAAAGGACATTTATGTTAGGACCGTGTACGGACGGAGTACTAACTGATTTACATGTATACCAACTCAAATAGTGCGGAATCCTATTTGATTGGAGATCCAATCAATGAGAACGCATGTAGAATTGATCTTAGAATGAATCTAAACATTAAGAACAATTGCAATACGATTTTGTGTGATCTATGAACTTGGAACATGGTCTCTAATGTCTCTAGACGGCTAGGGTACGAATAGGAGTCGAAATATTGAAAGTGTCCCGTTTTTCCACGAATTAGGTGGTATTTATAGGTTAGGGTTAGTCAATCATACGACTGGACCATTAGCATGGTTTAGTCGTGCTACTAAAGTATGCGACTGAGTCAATCACATGACTGAAGGTTCAATCGTGTGACTGAGTCATCCGTATGTCTCAGTCGTGCGACTAATCCAGTCTCCTATTTTAGTCGTGCGACTGGTCCATTAGCATGAAGTATTCATGCGTATGGTCCATTAGCATGGTCTATTCGCATGAAAACTTCATACGACTAAGTTTGAATATGTTTCTCAATCATTACTTGACTAAGATATATTCAAACAGCCACAAACCTATATAGTTAGTTCACTATGCGTTAATAGATAATAAACATTGAAACATTTAACATTAAGATCATCAATCACATATTCTGTTTCATTCAACTCATACATTTCATTTACATTTAGGACATGACAGACTTATTACATTAAGATCGTAAACTATGTACATATGTATCAACAATTTAATACTTTTCAAATGTGAGAGACTCTAAAGTGCGACGAGTGAAAAACACGCTATTCATCTTCATCAATCATCATCATCTAACAATTAGTGATCTTAGTTTCAATTCATCTAATTTGTCCTCATCTTTGATTCTACACAACATTAGTATCGAACAAAAGGTGAAATTCTTCAAATTTTGTAACCTAAAATGTCGGACATTTGGACTGATAATGAACTCAGAACCCTAGGTTAATAAAGAACACTCAAAAAGATGATCATTTTCGACTTCAATGAGCATGCAAACTAAGAAGAATACCACTCAACATGGAAACTTCAAAGTCATGTTCATCGTATGAATAGAGCATGATGAAATTGGAAATGTTGAAATCAAATCTTGAAATAAAATCTGATTAAAGGTTACAACATCAAAAATCATCTCTTCAAACATACAAAAAAAATAACAGTGATTATTTTTGATAACATCACAATTTGAAGTGATTCCTATAAAACAGTACCTTCAAACATTCATCGTTGACCATCATAAGTCAAACTGATGAATCTTGCATAATTTATAACTTATATGCTGATAACTATTTCATCCATCTAACTCATATGCCTCTAATGCAGGGTACATGGCTAATCTTACCTGGAGCAAGCTCCACAATGTCAGTGGTTATCTTGACCCTGATGTACCTAAGGCACAAGGTCTTAGAGATATGATCAGATTCATTTCTACTATAAGGTCTTTCTGGAGTACTGCTGTAGTGACAGATGTAGATGGTGAGAAGACTCTATCAGGAAGAATCAATGACGATCATTCACTAACCATCACTGAACAAACTGTGAGATAGTGACTATAGTTTGGTGATGATGCAGACACACCACTTGAGCTTGAAGATGATGAAATCACTACCTTCTTTGCCAACATTGGTTATGAAGGAGGATATGAAGGTAAGCAGATAGTGAAGGGATTGGTTGACTTACAATGGAGGTTTCTGATTCACCTCTATCAACATTGTTTGTCAAAGAAGAAGACAGGATGGAGTGATATTCCTGTGATCATATCATCAGCTATATGTGCTTTATGCACCAATAGGCCATTTAACATATCTGCCTATGTGTTTAATGTGTTCAGTAAAGAAGATGATACATGTTCCTGATATACACAAGGTTCATACAGTGTCTCATCAATGAAGCATTCCCTGACATTGTATTTGAAGGACCTGTTTTGGATATTCCTCATCATGATGCCAAGTCCTACAAGTACATTAAAAATAGAGATCCAAGAAACTTCAATAGTGGAGCCCATTCTCCTCTATTACCCTAGATGCTTCAACAGATTAATCTTGAAGAACAAGTTGAAGAACAAGAGGCTCTTGCTAATTAGCCAATTCAAGAAGAAGAACCAACTTCTCATGATCAACAAACTACTGATGAGCATGTTGGAGAAAGAGATGAAGGTCAAAGGTCAGTGTCACCCCAAGTGGATGTAGGGGGTGATCTTCACACTGAACCTCATGTTCATGATATTGATACGGCATCACCATTTGTACCCTCACCAATACCATCTCGCCAAAGAACACATTTCCATTACCTCACAGATCACCAATCCCATCACCTCAAGCATAACCCATCACTTCTCCACATATATCTCCTCTCCATCATTCACCTATATTATCTGCTCAACCATCTCCCATTACTACCAAGCCTGTTGAGTTTGGTGATTCTACCAGCTCCTCAGAGAAATCCAAATCATCATCTGATGAGGAGGATCACCCAGGCCAAATGGATGTAAAGAAAGTTACTTCTGAGGCTGCTCATTCAGAAAGTTATGTAGAATCTGGAGTCAACAAACTTGATGAGAAGGATGAGTTAATTTCAGAACTAATGCAAAAGGTAGCCAAGATGGAAAGACTACTCAATAGAAGATCTAGTATTATTCAAGACAGACTTCTTGAACTGGATGAGAAGGAGAACAAGTTAAAAGAGATGCAAGAAAAATATAAGGCAGAAAAGAAAAAAAGAAAAAGAGATTGAAAATTTAAAACTTGCTCGTCAACAATCCAGAGATGAAATAAGTGGTCATGTGGACACTTTAGCCATTCAAACAATTGCTATGGAAGAGCAAAAAGAATTGATTAAAGAACATGCTAACATCATTATCAACTGCAGAACCAGATTAAAAGCCTAAACAAAAGAGTATCTAAGCTAGAACTGCTTGTTGAAATCAAAAGAAAAGTTGAAACAAAGTTGAGAAAAGATGATGATAAAAGAAAGGATGTCGGTAAAAAACAAGCCACTTTTGAGAGCTCATTAGGAGAGAGTACTGATGACTCTCCTTCTGCTAAAAGGATGAGATTCTCTAAGACTGAGAAGGGAGATGAAACAAGCGAGACAAAGCATGATGAGTCTAGCTTGGAAATAGTACTTTATTAAGAGAAAACAACTGATATGCACACTGAAGAGGCATAACTCAGTCATATGATTAAAGCTCTGGATAGCTTCACAGCTGAAGAATTTATTATTGATGATGAATTTTGGGACTTTATAGTTGAACAGGGACTGTTGCTAAACCTATAGTCATTATTCTTCAATCTCTTGTCCATGTTGAGAAGGATTGAGCATGCAACTAGTGCCTGCTGTATCACTCACTGAAGAACAAAAGGAGCTGATTAAAAGACTATGTGATGAGCAACAAGAGAAAGAAGAATTAGCTGCTACCACTTATGAACTAGAATAATCAAAGGCTGAAAAATTGCCTCAAGAATCTGAACAGCCTGAAACCTCTTCTGGTCCATCAATGCAGCATATACCAGGAGGTGGAAGTACATAACAGAGAAGGCTAAGGGAAAAAGGCCAATAGTAGAAGAAGAACCAAGCAAGAAAAGTAAAAAGGATGATCCTAGAAGCCTTGCAGCTATTGCTGAATTTTTAGAAGAACATGAACAGGCTGCAGCTCAACTGAAAAAGAAGGCTAACTTTATAGACCTTGAAGAAGGAGAAATTGAGGATGGCTATGTGCTTGATGAGCCAATAGTAGTTGATAGCCCTATGCAGGAGGAAAAATCTATTCAAGAAATGGTTGAATAGGCATAGACTGGAGATTTGATGGTGAAAGCCATGTTATTAATTAATCATGGATATGACCTAGATGAAGTGTTTAGCATGACCTATGAGGGAATGAAGGCAGAAGAAGAGAAATTAAACAAGCTGCTAGACCCCATGATTGAGACTAAGTATGAGAAGACTCTTTCTCCCAAAGCTTTTGTGACCAATCATCCATCAAAAAGTAGATTTCCACTCCTCACTTCTTATATTGTGATCCTTACAACATGTTTGATAGGGATATAAAGGATTATCTCTCTGGTCAAGGGTTCAGAAAAAAGAAAACTTGGAAACATGAAGACCAATTCCCTAAGGGCTGCAATCCTTAGGTTGAAAAATAAGAAGAAAGAAAGGCTAAAGAATCTGGAAGAAGAGATTACCAGTAAGAAGCCTAGAACTAGAGTGTCAGCTCAAGATATGCAGCTCACCCATAAAGATCATGACTCTTTGGCACCTGTTTTACACAGATATCCTGAGTGGTTTGCAGAGCCTTCATAATTGAAACTTCAAGAACGTCTGACCACTGCAGAGATGATCAAAGGTGTGTCTACTCCCAAGGGCAAGACTGATCAGAAAATTACTGCTTAGAAGTACGACAGTGACTGGAATATATTCATGGTCAAAAGGATCTCAGGGCTGGTGCAATTCTTTACAGAATACTCTGCTCTTGTAAATGCCCTGGATATTAATGAGTTGAAGGAACTAGCCAATTTGGAACTGATCAATCATAAGGCTATGTTCAGGGGGTATGAGTTTGAAGAAATACTCATAATGTTCAAAAGAACTAACAACTTCAAATCTCTGAAGGCTATCTGTATGAGGAAAGATAGATCCTTTATAAACCCACTTGAAAAGAAAAGGACTAAACAAGCAGAAGAAGTTGTATTTCTAGAGCTAAAAGTGAAACCAACTGAGTGTTTAGAAAGAAAGATAGTGTCTGGCACTTATTCTTCCACTCCAATTTCTAATGCTTATTATGATGTAATGACTTATAAGCTAGTAATCGGGAAAAAATAGGGAGGAAAGGAAGGTGCATAGATTAGACTGTTAAGTGGATATGAGGTGAGGCTACTTGATGAATCATACATCCACTACATCTACACCAGACGCTTCAGAGAAATAACAAACAAGCTGGGAGAAGAAGACATGCACCTCTTCTTATAGTGTATTAAAATATTGAAAATGACATATGATCAAATCAGTGCCAAAAGAGAAAACTGAAAGAAGAAAAAGACTCCTCTATAACTAGGAAACAATATGAAGCTGGAGGTTGATGTGGATGGAGCTTTGCTAATACATAGGGATGGGCTGTCTACTGTATCCATATGGGAACCAGTTTCTCTTAAGAAACTACCGTTAGAAGGCGTCTACTCTATGAGTCAAATAAAGATACATGTGTTGAATAAAGAGAAGATTTCAGATGCAAATGACTTTATCAACATGATAAAGGCCATTTTGGATCCATCTCAAGCAGAACCTCAAGTGCCTCCACAAGACCCATCAAAATCCCCAACCTCAACCACCACCAAACCATTAAAGAACATAGGCTGTATAATCCTTAGGGGAAGTATTGTTAGACCTTGAAAGGATCATACATGCCAATTCAATTGGTGAGCTCATGGTTGTTCTACTGGAAATCCCACATATCCAAGAACCAATGCGGATGAAGAATCTGCTAAGAAGAATAAGTATTGGCTAACCGCATTTGTACATGCAGAAGACATAGAACAAATGCTAACAAGTGTTTGTTCTTCCGTATTAACAAATGTGGATAGCCTAAAATATATGCAGATAAGTTTTGCTCGTTCGCATATGCAAATGTGGATAGCCAAACAACAAATGTGCATAAGTATTTGTTCATCCGCATTACTCAATGCGGATGACCAAACTACTAATGCAGATGACAAAACAAGAAATGCTAATCAAGTCCAACTCATCCGCATTTGTCAATGCGGATGAACAAAAGAAATGTTGATTAAGACTTAGACTAGTTATGATGTATAGGTCAGGGGTAGTTTAGTCATTTTGTAAAAATGCATCTTGTCAGCCTATAAATAGAATAGAAAACCTCGTACATGGGATGACTGTTGATAGAAAATTAGAATATTTTGTGTCTTACATTCTCAAGGTGTATTATTATTGTTTAATGCTCAAACCCTAACATTTATTGTAATCAATCACCTTAATCAATACAAACAAGCATTTATGAGTATTTCTTGCATTGAATGTTTATTGATTGTTTGATTCTACCACTCAGTCATTAACTTGATCATCATATTCGATCCTAGTGAGAATTTTAATTTCACTACCCAGTCAATATTAAAATGGGTAAGTCAAAATATTTAAATGGGTGAAAATGGCGGACGGATAAGGTGAAGTGATGGTTTGGATATGATGTGACAAGGGCGGCAAGGTTAAATCCATTTAAAATATTCTGACATCATTAAGAAAATCATTACCTTTTACGGTTGTGGGCCCCAATATTTACGTTACACAGTAAGGTCTTCTCCTGAGTATAAGAGAATTCCAAAGGTAACCTTCTTCTGAAGCCAACTTAACTTCCGATGGTAATTTCTTACCTCCGATAGTAAAGTGCTTTCCAAATGAAAGATTTGTAAACTTCCGAGACTAAAAATTCTTCCGAGAAGAAGATTTCCCTTGGAGAAATTTTGCTTCAGAAGATATATGAAATATATTCCGAGGGTTAATTTTTCTTCGGAAGAATCTACACTCAGAAAATTTTTAGAGAAACCTTTTGTAACAGGGCTTAGGTTGTTTCGACAAATGACATTGCATATTTTAAAAGGTGTTCAAAGGAGATAGGCTAATCAATGTTTATCATTCCAATAGCTGTAATAAGATACTTAAATCAATTAGTTTTTCTCATGAATATCTCTTATGAAATGATACCTGATGTCAATATGCTTTGTCTTGGAGTGCTTCACTGGATTTTCAGTAATGGAGATAGCACTATTGTTGTAA
Source organism: Flaveria trinervia (assembly GCA_025506515.1). Taxonomy (NCBI): domain Eukaryota; kingdom Viridiplantae; phylum Streptophyta; class Magnoliopsida; order Asterales; family Asteraceae; genus Flaveria; species Flaveria trinervia. Next base: position 40,734,715 of record CM046448.1, on the reverse strand, counting down.
ATATGGGTAGGAGTGCTCATGAAGTTGAATCTATAGTCCAATATCTGATTCTGAATCCATAGCAGCTGAGCATAACAACTAGCAGTAGTGATGTATTCAGCTTCAACAGTAGATGTAGAGACACATGATTGCTTCTTGCATTGCCATGAGATAATCAATCCACCAAGAAATTTACATCCACTGGATGTTGATTTCTTGTTTATACTGCAACCAGTATAGTCACTATCAGAATACCTATAGAGATTAAAAGTATTGTTCCTTGGATACCAAAGGCCTAGTTTAGGAGCTCCTTTTAGGTATCTAAGAATTCTCTTGGTAGCAACTAGGTGAGACACCTTTAAAGCAGCCTAATATCTTGCACAAATGCATGTGGTAAACATGATATCAGGTCTACTTGCAGTGAGATACATTAGAGACCCGATGATTGCCCATATTGATGGGGATCAGTATCCTCCCCCTTAGAGTCATGAAAAAGATTGTGGTTTCTGATTATGGGTGTCTTGGCTAGCTTACAATCTTTCATATCAAATCATTCTAAGATGTCAGATACATACTTAGTTTGATTGATAAAGAACCCTTCCTCCATCTGTTTTACCTGAAGTCCAAGGAAGAAATCCATCTTTCCCATAGAACTCATCTAAAATTTCTTCTTCATGATGCCTTCATAGTCTCTGGACATTTGGTCATTTGAGGAACCAAATATGATGTCATAAACATAGATTTGGATGAGCAAAATGTCTTTCCCAGACTTCTTTATGAATAAAGTCTTGTCAATGGTGCCTCCAGTATAGCCATTTTCAGGAGAAATTAAGACAAAGTCTCATACCACAACCTAGGTGCTTGGTGCAACCTATATAGAGCTTTATCCAGCTTGCACACATTGTTAGGGTGTTGTGGATCTTCAAATCTTGGAGGTTGACACACATAGATTTCCCTATCTATATCTCCATATAGAAAGGCACACTTAACATCAAGTTAGTAGATAGTAAAATTCTTGGATGCAACATAAGCAAGAAAGATCCTCACTACCTCAAGTCTTGCAATTGGTGCAAAGATATCAGTGTAATCAATTCCTTCCTCTTGGTGTACCTTGAACTACTAGCCTTGCCTTATTCTGACTAGGTTGTGAGATTGATATTCTCACAAGGATCAAATATGATTGAGTTAATGATTGTATGGTTGACTGGGTTGAGTAAGAGTGAGATTCTTACTGTGAATTGAATATGGTAATCAAGTCAATGATTGAATGGCGGAACAAACAATCAAAGAACATTCAATGCAAGAAAGTTACTCATAAATGCTTTTGTATTGTATATATGAAGGTTGAAAAATACAGAGAATAATTACAACAAAAATTCTCTATCTATCAGCCATCACCTCATGTACGAGGTATCAATTCTATTTATAGGCAGAAAGATGCCTTTTACAAAATGACTAAACTACCCCCGACCTATTACATCAGAACTAGTCTAAGTCTTCATCTGTATCTTTGCTTGTTCATCCCCATTGACAAATGCGGATGAGTTAACTTGATCAATATTTCTTCACTTGATCATCCATTAGTATGTTGGTCATCCGCATTGGTTAATGCGAATGAAAAATACTTATGCGCATTTGTTTCGCCATCCGCATTTGTCAATGCGGATGAGCAAAGTCTTGTCCGCATTAACTTTTAGTCTTCCGCATTAGTCAATGCGGAAGAGTAAATACTTGTCCGCATTAGCATTATGTCTTACACATTGACAGATGCGAAGAAAACACTTGTTCTTTTCCTAAGCAAAATTTCATCCGCATTTGTTCTTGGACTTAAGGATTTTAGCAGAGCAATCATCAATCACCCATTGAGTTGGCATGTATGATCCTTTCAGGGTGCAACAATACTCCCCCTAAGGATTATATAGCCTACTTCTCCTCAATGTTTGGGAGGTGATTGATGTTATGAGGATTCTGCTGGGTCTTCTGGGGTAACATGAATGCAGCTTTAGTAGGATCAAGGATAGCTTTGATCATATTCACAAAAGCTGTTGCTTCTGACATCCTGTCTCTACTTAGCACATGAATCTTCATCTTGCTCATGTTGTAGATGGCTTCCATTGGCAGCTTCTACAGTGAAATAGGCTCCCAAATAGATATGTATAAAGACTATCTCTATGAATCAGTAAGCTCCCCCCACATCTACCTCAAGTTTTACAATATTCCCAAGCTGCAATGGTGTCTTCTTCTTCTTTCTTTTGTCTCTTTTAGCTCTTATCTGATCATAGGCCAGCTTTATCAGCTTGATGCACTTTAGAAAGAAGTGCATATCTAATTCTCCCAATTTATTATTTAATTCCCTAAAGTGTCTGGTGTATATTGTTTGGATGTATAATTCATCAAGCAATCTAACCTCATATCCACTAAATAATCTGATTTCAGCTCCCTCCTTTCCTCCCCACTTCCTTTCAATCACCATCTCATATGTTTTCTTATCATAGTACACATTTGAGATGGGTGTGGAGGAATAAGTACCGGACACCATTTCCTCTTTAGTGATTCAGTTGGCTTCACCTTCAGCTCAGGGAATACAATCTCTTCTACTTGCATCTTTTTCTTCTTCTCAAGGGGATTGACAAATGTTTTATCTTTTCTCATGCATATTGTATTTAATGAATTGAAGTTGTCTGTTCTTCTGAACATCTTAAGTATGTTCTCAAATTCATATCCCCTGAACATAGCTGTATGATTGATCAGTTCAAGTTGAGCTAGTTCTTTTAAATCATGAATCTCCAAGGCATTTACAAGAGCGGAGTACTCTGTAAGAATTCGACTAGCCCTGAGAACCTTTTCACCATGAACATATTTCATGTACTGTCATACTTCCAAGCAATTATCTTTTGATCAAATTTGCCCTTGGGAGTAGACAAACCTCTGATAAGCTCTGCCGTGGTCAATCCTTCTTGCAGTTTCAATTGAGATGGTTCTGCAAACCATTCAGGGTACTTGTGTAGTACAGGAGCCGGTAGTTCTTGGTCTTTTTGATTCAGCATCATGTCTTTAGCTGGTACTCTATTTCTTGGCTTAGTGCTTGATAATTCTTCTTCTATCTTCTTAATTTTTCATTTCTTCTCATTAATCAGTTGAAGAGTTGCAGCCCTTAATGAGTTCGTTTTCATGTTCCTAATCTTCCTTCTTATGAACCCTTGACTTGAAAGATAGTCCTTCATTTCCTTATCTAACATACTAAGGATCAGGAAATAGTGGTTTAGGTGTTGGGGAAGATTTCTTCATAGATGACAGTTTAGTAGAGGAGCTTTCCTTGAAAAAGATCTTTCATACTCAGTAGATTTCTTCATAGGAGGCAATTTTGGTGTAGAATCCTTTCTAAGTGCTGATTTCTCATACCCAGTTTAAATACTTGGATCCAACAGCTTGTTCACCTTTTCTTCTTCTTCCTTCATTCCTTCATATGTCATCCCAACACTTTATCTGGATCATACCCATGATTGATCAAGAACACGGCTTTAATCATTAAATCATCAGTTTATGCCTTAGACACTATTTCTTCATGGATTATTCAGGCTTTAATGGACTATCCATATCAACATCCTGTGTAACATCATATCCTCCAGCAATCTCTCCTTTTTCTAAATCAAGTACACGAGCTAATTTCTTCAATTGAGCTTCAGCCTGCTCATGCTCTTCATGAAATTTAGCAATTGCTGCCAAGCTCTGGTGTCATCTTTTTGTTTTTTAATGTTTCTTCTTCAACCACTGGTCTCTTACCCTTAGTCTTTTCAGCTAAATATTTTCTTTTTCTTGAGTAAGTTTGAAGTTGTGGGCTTGAAGTTTCAACTTTTTCTACCACTTAAGGTACTTTTTCAGGTGTGATTGGCTCTTGGTCATTAATTTCAATTTTCTCCTCCTCTTTCTTTTCTATTTCTTTTTCCTTTTCTTTTTCTTTTTCATACATCTCTCTTATTGTTTCTTTCTGTTCTTCAGATAAAGACACAGCAGGGACAATCAGCATGGTCAACTCCTTCTCCAAAGGAACTGGTGACTTAGGGATGATACAATAGGCTCTAAATCAGTCCTTTGATTGTTTACAAATTCCCAAAAGTCGTCATCTATACTGAAATTTTTTAGATGAAAAACTGTCTAATGCACTAAAAAGTTCCTCAAATTCAGCTTTCTTAGTGTGAGAATCATCTGTTTTTCCAGAGTATCACCATCTCTAGACTTTATTCCTCATGCCTTGTGTGACTTGTATCTTCTTCTTGTTCTTCATTCTCAGATACAACTTGATTTTCATCATTTTCATCCTTTTCTTGTTCATTTTTCATTTCATCAGAAATAACATTTCTTTGAATCTCTATTACCCGCTCAAGTTCAGAGATCCTTTTGTTTTGTCTTTGAAGCTCTTTTTCAAGACTAGAAATGAGTTCTGCTTGTTCCTCAATGATACTCTTTTGTTCCTCCATTGCTATGGTTTGAATAGCAAGAGTGTCAACATGACCACTGACTTCTTCACTGGAATGGTTTAGTGAAGCTTTTAAGTACTCAATCTCTTTGTCTTTTTCTTTTCTTCCAGCTTCATATTTTTGTTTCAGCTCTTTCATTCATTCTCTTTCTCATCAAGCTCTAAAATTCTGTCATTAATTATTCCAACTCTCCTATTTAAAGTCCTTTCCATCCTTTCCACTTTTTGTAAGAGCTCAGATATCAGTTCATCCTTTTCATCAGGCTTATTAATATTAGATTTAGCATACTCTCTAAAGGAGCAGCCTCAGAAGTTGCTTTCTTTGCAGGGATTTGATCATGGTGATCCTTCTCATCAGAAGATGATTTTGATGATTTAGAAGCACTAGTTGATCCTTCAACTTCAGTAGGGTGATCATGGGATGGCAAAGATGGTGTGGTGATATAGGTGAGTGATGATGAGGTGATATTGTGAAGGTTGATGGGTTGTTTGTGGTGTTGGTTGTGTGATGGTTGTGGAGTGGATTGTGGTGATGGTTGTGGTGATGGTTGTGGAGTTGGTTGTGGTGATGGTTGTGTTGTGGTAGTGGTGATGGTTGTGGAGTTGGTTGTGGTGATGGTTGTGGTGATGGTTGTGGTGAGGTTTGGTGATGGTTGTGGTGATGGTTGTGGAGATGGTTTGGTGCTGGTTGTGGTGATTGTTGTGGTGATTGTTATGGTTGTGCTTGACCTTCTTGATTTATCTGCTGAATCATCCAAGGAAGAAGAGGTGAGTGAGCACCACTATAAAAGTTTCTTGGGTCCCTCTTCTTAATGTATTTGTAGGATCTTGCATCATAGTGAGGAATATCAAGCACTGGTCCTTCATTAACAATATCAGGGAATGATTTATTGATCAGGCATTGAATGAATCTTGGATACATTAGGAACTTGTATCTTCTCCCTTCTTGAATGTTTGAAATTAGGCCATTGAAAACATATGCAGACATATTAAATGGCCTGTTGGTGTAGAGAGCACAAATTGCAAAGGATGTGAGGACAGGAATGTCATTCCATCCTATTTTTCTCTTGGACAGACAGTGTTGGAACATATAAATTAGGAATCTCCAAGGTAGATCAACTAATCCTTTAACAATCTGTTTTGATTCATATCCTCCTTTATAACCAATTTCAGCAAAAAATGTGGTTATTTCTTCATCATCTAGCTCCAGAGGATCATTGCACCATCACCAAATTTTAAGCATCTTCTAACAGAATCTTCAGTGATACTCAAAGTGAGCTCATTATTGATTCTCCCAGTTAATGTTCTAACACCATCAGCTTCAACTACCTTAGCTGAGTTCCAGAAGGACCTGATGAGATTCTCATAGATTATGGATCTCACAGTGATAGCATTGGCTACCCTTGTGGTAGATAAGAATATGATCATATCTCTAAGTCCTTCAGCTTCAGGCACATCAGGGTTTAAATAACCGCTGACATTATGGAGCTTGCTCCATGTAAGCTTTGCCATGTAATCTGCACAAGAGACATGTGTGTTAGTTATCATTTTGACTTTAATGGACAAGGATGAACGCTTGTCATTTATGTTGCATTGTTGTCATTGCAAATGGTGAGTTTGTCATTTAACAATCACAGTTTCTATGTTTGAACCATTAATGAGATATTGTTTCATTGATTTGTTGTAAATGTTTCAATTTTTCAACATGCTCTGTCCTTACAACAAACATGAAAATCAAAGTTTTCATGATGATAAGAATTTCTGTTGGTTTGCATGCTCATTGAAGTTGAAAAGGTGTATTATGTTACATCAAATAAACATGTTTTTGTGTTCTTCATTATCAGTTGGTTTATTGACTGATTTAGGTTTAACATTCTGAAACTTAGGTCTTGATTAGAATTTTTATGAAGTTTCACCTTGTTTTCGATACAAATGTGGTTTCAGAATCGATAACAAGAGTCGATTGAGTAGAATCACACGAAAATCTTTGATTGTTTATGATGAAGATGATCGAAGATGGTGTACTGTATGTTTGCGCTCGTCTCACAATAAAGTCTCGCAAATTTGAAAAGTATTAAATGGCCCATTAGAATTCCTTTAAATAGTCAAATAATACATTTTGAAAGATTTTACAAGTTTAAGAGTACATACGGTCACCACTCTAGCAAATGCGGAAGGGTTAATTTTTTGACTTTTGGTCATCCCCATTTGTAACTGTAGCAAATATGAAAGGCAAACTTTTGAATTTGATTGTCCGCATTTGGCTATTGTTGTAAATGCGGAAGTTTTGTTTCTTATTTTTTATTCTTTCGGCATTTGTATACTGTTGCAAATGCGGAAGTTAGAACTTGAAACCTTTGACTATCCGCATTTGTGCTGTAGTAAATGCAGAAGAATAGCTTGTGATTATGTTCATCAACAATCACTGTAACAAATGTGGTAGAGTTTTTACTTGTTTCATCCTATCCGTATTTGTACACATTAGCAAATGTGATAGAACAAAGTCAATCAGCATTTATGCGACTACACCAAATGCGGTTGACAACACTCAGCATTGCACTGTAGCAAATGTGAGGGAGAGATGTTCATCCGCATTTGACTACTGTAGCAAATGCGGTAGAGTACAATTCACATTTACTTCACACAATAATGCGGTAGAGTAAAATCATTGTCCACATTAGTTCCCTTGAAAATATACTGTTACCTGCATTTCTTACATGCATGGGTTACCTTCACCCGCATTAACCAATGCACTTACCTGCATTAGCTTTTGAACTTAATCAAAAGTTAATGTGATTGAATTGATTATTCATCTTATGAAGATTTGCCCTTGATTGATTTTTCTTATGAAGTTGACTGTTGAAGTTGTCATTCTTGCTTGGATTGACTTGTATGTCACAATTGATACAAGTTTCCCAATCTTGACAGATCTTGGACTTATCATGCTTCTAAGAATCTACATAAGTTGAGATATAATGGTATGACTTATTGCAACAACACCAACCAGAATTCTTTTTGTTTTGTTTTTCAAAGTTAAGTTAATAAACAAAAATTTGGACTTACTCAAAAATTTTAAGTTACTCTCCCTAAAGTTTATATCCACATATGGATAGAAACTTTAAGGATTTAAAACCTTTTGAATATTTTTTTTTAATTATTAATAATGAAGAGAATTATCTCTTTGTTGGGATCATATCAGCTTTACATTACACATGTGCATCCTTTATGATTAAATGGACACGATCATGAACTTGAAGATTGAAGGTATGTTTGTCCTCTTAAACTCATACTTGGTCGATATTTTGATGCAAATGACTTTTATCATTTTTTGGTTGATTTAATTATTCAATGTGTACCTCACACACATAAGCATGGAATGATCAACCCTCCTTATACAATGCATGGTAGAACTTTTTCACAGCTTTTCTTACCAGGTCACTTAAGTTATGAAATCTCATTTTCACTGATCCTCATTGGGATTCTTTTACTTTGATCTTTTTTCATGATGATCCAAATTAGGATTCTTTTCACTTCACTTTGGAAGGTGATCCATGATAGGATTCTTTTGTTCATTCACTTGGAATGTATTACTTTGTTGATTCATCCAATTTTGGATGTGTTCCACATTGGGAATCTTTTGGATCATAACATTTGAACTATGTGCAAGTTTCATCAGGTCTTTGCTCAGCAAAACAAAGATGAAACATGATGCGGTGAAAGAGATTCATAAAGTATCATTACCTGGTGTGTTTAGGCTACTATACACACATGCATTTAGATAAGCCAATACATACCTGTACTTTGTGATGAGTGTTTCACAATCGAATAAGTCTTTAATTCATCACTGCATGTATCTTTACTTCCAAGTTGAGACTACCAACATCTCTGGTAAGTCATTTCAGTCTCACATTTTGAAATTAAGCACAGTGAATGATATAACGACTGTAATAATATCATTTCCCATAGAATTCTTTTCTTCATCAAACTTGATTTCTCTTTGTGATTTTCTAATGTTTTTAATTGTTTTTGATGTTTTTAATTGTTTTTGATATTTTACATGGTTTTTACTAAAGGTTAATCATGCCAATTGACTAAACCAGAAATTCAAACCTACTAGGTTCAAATGCCTTGGTAAACAAATCAGCTAATTGATTTTCATTTAGTACTTGAATCAATTTGATTAAACCTTTTTCGGCACGATCTCTCAAAAAATGATATCTAATCTCAATATGTTTTGTTTTTGAGTGCTGAACTGGATTATTAGTTATAAAGACATTAGTTGTGTTGTCAATAGAAATTGGTGTGTGCAAGAAGTTAAAACCATAATCAAGCATCAGGTCAAGGATTATTTGTTTTGTTTTTGGCTATCATGATGTCTAGAGTAGTACTCTCAAGGTCAAGAGTATTTTTCAGCATGGTTACATTTTATTTCTAGCTTTCAAGGAGACTGTGAAACATCTTTTTGTTTAATTCTTTAATCTTGTAAGTGACTCCCATGATTTTCAAGTCATTTACTAACTGTACAATTCTATGCAGTTGTTTAGATATTGATTCTCCCTTGGTGTGGTGGAATGTTTCATACTGATTAACAAGCTTGTCTTTGTTGATTTTAGCCACCTCACTACTTCCTTCACACATGATTTTGAGTGCATCCCACACAGCTTTTGCAGTTCCATACTTCTCCAATCTTTTCAGCACATCCATCTTGAGTGCTTGAGTCAGAATTGAGTAGGCTTTGAGGTCTATCTTGATTTTCTTGTAGCCTTCTTCATCTAAGGTCAGATCTTCAATGTGTGGCCCCTTGCATATTGAGATCCAGAATTCAGGATTTACACCCGTGATGTAATTCCTAAACCTGTTTTTCCACTGTTTAAACTCAGATTTATGTTTAAGCATTGGAGGTTTAGGTGCATGACCAAGTTCTAAGTAGCTGTTAGAATCCATTTTAACTTTGTGTTTAACTGGTATAATATAGATTTAGATGATTTTTAGGATTGATTAGTCCAACTAGTCCAAATAGTTCAAACAGATATCAGAACCACATCTATAATGGTATTTGAGTTTCTTGCTGTTGTGAGTATTTTGATGAGTATGTGTTGATTAGAGTATTTTTTTACTGTTCACTAAGTAGAGAAGATGATATACTCTACTAGCAACTTGATTACCAGAGCAATCGAATTCTATCCAGTTCTTGCACAGATCTGAAAGAGAATCGAGAGCCAAAGCTCTGATACCAATTGACTGGGGTTGAGTAAGACTGAGATTATTACTGTGAATCGAATATGGTAATCAAGTCAGTGATTGAATGGCAGAAACAAACAATCAAAGAACATTCAATGCAAGAAAGTTACTTATAAATGCTTTTGTATTGTATATATAAAAGTTGATAAATTACAAAGAATAATTACAACAAAAATTCTCTAACTATCAGCCATCACCTCATGTACGAGGTATCTATTCTATTTATAGGCAGACAAGATGCCTTTTACAAAATGACTAAACTACCCCTGACCTATTACATTAGAACTAGTCTAAGTCTTCATCCGCATCTTTGCTTGTTCATCCGCATTGACAAATGCGGATGAGTTAACTTGATGAGCCTTTTTTCACTTGATCATCCGCATTAGTATGTTGGTCACCCGCATTGGTTAATGTGAATGAACAAATACTTATGCACATTTGTTCGGCCATCCGCATTTGTCAAATGCGGATGAGCAAAGTCTTGTCCGCATTAACTTTTAGTCTTCCGCATTAGTCAATGCGAAAGAGTAAATACTTGTCCGCATTAGCATTATGTCTTACGCATTGACAAATGCGGAAGACAACACTTGTTCTTTTCCTTAGTAAATTTCATCCGCATTTGTTCTTGGACTTAAGGGATTTCAGCAGAGAAATCATCAAATCACCCATTGAGTTGGCATGTATGATCCTTTCAGGGTGCAACAATGGTGGAATCAAACATCAAGAAAATTGAATGCAAGAAATACTCATTAATGCACTTTGTATTAATGAAGGTGATTGATTATAATGAATGTTGGGGTTTGAGCATTAAACAATAACAATATACCTTGAGAACATAAGACTAAACAAAAATATTCTGATCGTTGTTGGTCCATGTGATCGCTGAACAGTACAATTGATAGGATAATTTGATCAATATCAAACACACAATCCAAATAACAACAATTGAGAAGTGAATATGATGAATCAAGACATAATTGGTACTGAAATGAACAAACTCACTCAATAACAACAAGCACAATTGTATTTCAATGAAGTAACTGCTTAGAAATGGTAGCTTGCAACAGAATTCCACGATTAGGTTTTGCAAGCTTGCCGTACAAAGTGAGACAATAGTATATATAGCAGTCATAGATTTGCTAACAGTTTCGCTACCAGCGAAACTGTCATGCCGAAACTATAGTTTCGCCCGGCAGAACACAAGTTCGCCGGGTAAACCAAAACAGCAAACTGTGAGCGAATGTATAGATTCGCTCACAGTTTCGCTGGACTGCCAAAACTGCTAATTACAACAAAATACAAAATGAAACTAACAAAAGTCCTATTACAATGTAAAGTAACATCTATACTAAAGTGAGTCCAACCTAACATGATCTTCAATCGTCTATCACCATCAACTCACATACGAGGTTTTTTATTCTATTTATAGGCTGATAAGATGCATTTTACAAAATGAATAAACTACCCCTGACCTATATATCAGACTAGTCTAAGTCTTCATCCGCATTTCTTTTGTTCATCTGCATTGACTAATATGGGTGTGTTGATCTTGATTAACATTTCTTCTTTTTCTTCTGCATTAGTGTTTGGTCATCCGCATTGACAAATGCGGATGAACAAACACTTATGCGCATTTGTTGCTGGGCATCCGCATTAGTTAATGCGGATGTACAAAACTTGTCATCATTTATTTTAGGCTATCCTCATTTGTTAATATGGAAGAACAAACACTTGTTAGCATTTGTTCTATGTCTTCCGCATAGACAAATGCGATTAGCCAACACTTGTCTTCTATGTAGATTCTTCATCCCCATTAATACTTGGACTTATGGGATTACCAGCAGAACAACCATCAACCCACCAAGTGAATTGGCATGTATGATCCTTTCAGGTTCTAACAATACTCCCCCTAAGGATTATACATCCTTTATTCTTTAATGGTTTGATGGTGGTTGAGGTTGTGAAGATTCTACAGGGTCTTATGGAGGCATTAGAGGTTCTGCTTGAGATGGATCCAAAATGGCCTTTATCATGTTGACAATGTCATTTGCATCAAACATCTTCTCTTTGTTCAACACATGAATCTTCATCTGACTCATAGTGTAGGTGGCGTTAATGGGTAGTTTCTTGAGAGAAATTGGTTCCCATATAGATTTGAATAATGAATGAGGAGTGGAGGTTTGCTTTTGCTTAGAGGATGATTTGAATAATGAAGCTTTGGAAGAATAAGTCTTTTCATACTCAGTCTCATAAGTGGGGTCAAGCAACTTGTTTAGTTTTTCTTCCTTTGCCTTCATTCCCTCATAAGTCATCCCAAATAATTCATCAGGGACATATCCATGATTAACTAAAAACATGGCTTTCACCATCAGGTCATCAGTTTGGGCCATTTCAACCATCTCTTGTACTGATTTCTCCTCCTTAATAGGGCTGTCAAGAGCTATTGGTTCATCAACCACATAGCCACCCTCATTTTCTCCTTCTTCAAGATCTACAAAGTCAGCCTTGTTTTTCAAGTGAGCTTCAGTGTTTTTATGTTCTTCTAAAAAGTCAGCAATGGCTGCAAGGCTTCTAGGGTCATCCTTTTGCTTTTTCTGACTTGGTTCTTCTTCCACCATTGGTCTTTTCCCTTTAGCCTTCTCTGATAAGTACTTCCTCCTCCTGGTACATGTTTGCATTATTGGAACAGATGAGGTTTCACGCTTTTCAGGTTCTTGAGGCACTTTTTCAGCCTTTCATTATTCTGTTTCATCAATAGCACTATCTGATTCTTCTCTCTCTTTTTGTTATTTATGTAGTATTTTGGTAATTTCCTTTTGTTCATTGGTTAGTGATACAATAGGCACTAATTGCATACTCAATTCATTCTCAATGGGAACAGGAGATTGAGGAATAACTATAATGGGTTCAGCAACAATCATTTGATCAACTATAATATCCCAAAAGTCATCATCAATGATGAACTCTTCTACAGTGAAGCTATCAAGAGCATTAATCATGTCACTGAATTTTGCCTCTTCAGTGTGAATTTCAGCTGTTTTCTCTGTATAAACCACCATTTCCATGTTTGATTCATCTTGTTTTGAATCACTTGTTTCTTCTACCTTTTTAGCCTCAGAGAATCTCATCTTTTTAGTAGGAGGCGAGTCATCACTACTCTCTCTTGATGAGCTTTCAACAATACCTTCTTTATCACTATCTCTTTTTCTTTTCTCCTCTCTTGTCTCAACCACATCATCTTTCTCCATTTCAGCTTCAGCTTATCTTTTGATTACAACAAGCAGTTCTGAAGATCAAGTATAGGTTGGACTCACCGTAAATTAGTTTATGTTTATATTACTTTGTAAGAGGTCTAATGTTAGTTTACTTTTGTATTTATTTCATTTTGTTTAGTTTTGTTGTCCAGCGAAACTATGAGCGAAACTGTAGTTTAGCTCATAGTCAGTTGTTTTAGTTCACCCGTGAAACTGTTGTTTCTGCCAGGTGAAACTATAGTTTCGGCAACACAGTTTCGCTACTAGCAAAACTGTCTGCGGAACTAAGACTGCTATATATAGACTTAATCATTTTCATTGTTGGGTAACTTTGCAAAACCCTAATCGTTTACCATTGTTGCAAGAGAACTTTGCCAGTCTCCCAGTCTTTATCTTTCTTTGATCTTTTTCGTTCAGCCTTCATGTATCCAAATGACTCAAAATTATCATTAAGTCCATTTTTAATTTCCTTCTCAAGAAATACTGCCTTTTCACTTAAATGAGCATTAATCAAAGGCAAACTAGCCAACCGTCTCAGATCCCATTTGGGCAAGGTCTTAAAAGCCTTCCTCTTGAGCATGTAGCTGATATTACCTCCTCTTCTTTTAATCATAAACATCTTTAAACTAGGATTATAACACCAACTTATTATCTTCTTGTCTGCCTCTTTCCTGCTTAAACCTTCCATATTTTGAAACAAAGGAGTAAGTTCTTCAGCCTCCTTCTCCTTCACCAACCAGTCACACTTATCCATCTCAAACACATCAGCTTCATCATCTCCCTTCTTAGCAACATACACCAGTGGTCTCTCATCTACTTCATAAAACTCTGGTTCAGAATCATAATCAACCAATTGCTCATCCTCCTCTTCTTCATCAATCAAACTTTTCCTTTATCAGACATTCCCTCAGTGGTAGCAGTAACAACCACTTCTTCACCCACACTATCCTTATCAAAATCAAACTGTAGGTTAACAAACCTGCTTCAATAATATCATCATCCTTATTTCTTCCAGCGTCTTCTCTTGGGATCTCTTGTTCCCCTGCTTCAGTATTAGCTGCTCCAGAAGTGCCCTCTCCTACCTTGGATGAAGTACCCACATTCAAGAATGAGTACTTAGTATATCAGTCATATCATCCAACTCAGATTGAGTTAGTTGACTAGGTAGGCCAGCAGCAGCTTTCATCTGAGAAATTTCTTCAAACAATCTCTTAATCAAATTATTCTGGTCAACCAACATCTTTTTCATTCCTTCAATTACCTCATCCTTCTGTTTTTCCCTAATCTCCTGATTCGTCAGTTTAGTCTTTATCATACTCAACTCATTTGCCAATGAAGTATTTAGACTACGAATAACATCCTCATCAAGACCAGCACTAGCCTCTTTCCCTGCTGTGAAACCCTCGTGTCGATGTTTTGATCTCCGTTCAGGCTCAACAAAGTCAGTTTTCTTTTTAGATCTCCGTTCTTTCTCCACCCTTATCTCCTCTGCTTGTGCATCTATATCTTGTTCAAAATCATAATCTTTCTCTTTTGCATATCTCTTTCTCTTCTTAACTGCAATTGCTTGTTGCACCCTTGTTTCCTCAGTCCTTTTGTTTTCAGACTCATCGACTCGTCTGATATAATTACAGCGTTCTGGAGGGTACATATTTTCCCAGAGATGGGTGATTTTACCATTGAAATCATGGCGGATAGCACAACAATCAGCAAATATCCGAGGGTTCATCTGCACTAATCTCTTGACTTCACCATGTTTAGGAAGATCAGGAATAAGATCATCAATAATCATCTGAATAAAGCGAGGATATAACAACCATTTATCCTTCTTCACAGCCATCACATTCTCTGCCATACACGCAAAGATCAGTCTAGCAATGTTTGCTTTCTCCCCTTTACAACATATCACCATAGCTTTGGCCCAGTCAAGATTAAGTCCATCGGATCCACCCTTACGGTGATCTAAGCACATAATAAAAACATGAGCTATATATCTCCATTCTTAGATAAAAAAGACTTTTTAATCTCTTTCCTCGAACCAAAAGCTGGTCCCTCATACCCCATTTGTCTGAAAGCTTGGAATACTTCAGACTCCGTCATATCCACTTCATCACCAGTATCATCTTCTAGTCTAAGAATCCTCGATACGCTCTCAGCAGTAATAGTTATATCATGATCAATCACTCTAGCTGTGATTCTCTGTACATCTCCTCCACTGTTGTATTTTGCTGATCTCCAAAAATCTTTAATATTAAGATCATAGATAGTGGGTGAGTGAGAGATAGCATATGCAATGGGTGATCTCTGAAGCCATCTAATGCAGTCACGAAATCCGGCCGCCTTTGGAAGAGTATCGTATAATATGGCAGTTATGTTATTCCTCTCATCAAATTTGAGATTCACCATGATAACCTGAGAAGAACAACAAATAAATTTGAATAAGAAATACTAAAAATAAGAAAATAAATAGTTTCGCTCACTAAGACATGATAGTTTCGCTGAATCAAAGACAATTTCGACAAGGAAAACAAACAGTTTCGACAAGCGAAACTATAATTTCGCTCATTGAAACTTGTTATTTTCGCAGAACAAAAATTATTTTCGACAAGATTAGAATGAATTAAAGTAGTTTCGCAATTAGTTTCACCAAATATTAATTTAGTTTCGCTATTACAAATTAGTTTCGCTGACATAAGAAAATACAAGCGAAACTGTGTAAATTAAAGATCAGTCATTGCGAAATTAGAGAAGATATGGCGAAACTGTTAAGTTTGCTCGGACAACATAACTTTATAGTTTCGCAGAAAAAATGTGAACTTTCGTTCAATTTCGCAGAGAAATTAGTAGTTTCGCTGATCGAACAGCGAAACCACCGAAGAGACACAATCTAGATAACTTAAGAATAGACTATTTAATCCAGATTAGAAAGTGAATCAGTGTTCGAAACTCACATACGAAGTGAATCTCACAAAAAATTAGTCCAAATCACAAACACAAGTCAAAATCGCCTTAAAAGTTACGGATAAACCCTAAAAGTGAAACTGAGCGATTGTGCGAAATTATGAGAGAAAATTCGCAAACATGACTTATATAGCAAATAGTTTCGCAGACAGCGAAACTATAAATTCGTCTGGAGAATTTACAGTTTCGCCCAGTGAAACTGTAATTTCGCTAGGATGTAACTGATTAACAACATATTAGCCAACCTAGCGAAATTGCAGTTTCGCTTTGCGAAATTATTAGCGAAAGAATACTTTCGCACCTTTTATTTTATTATTTATTATTATTTTTTAAATTATAATACTTAAAGGAAGCACATCTAATAATGAGATCTAAAATAATCAGAGATCACATTTTCTAAATATTTTAGAACATAAAGATGATCAAAAAATCATCTACCAGTCATGAGATCATACTGAATACAAGATCTGATCACAATGTGCACAGAAACAACTGAAATTAGAACAAATCAATAATGATTGCTGATATAATTGTCCACTTAAACTCATGCCTTATCCTTTTTCGAACAACAGCTTATGATTCATTTAAGGTTCGATTAGATGCTTTAAAATGCAAGACCCCACAATCATTTGGTAAAAAAACCCTCACCCAACCTTAGGATTTCTTGAATTATGAATCAATCTTCAAAGAACAAGGTTTGTGAATTAGTGTGCAAATGATTATCAACAGAATATTTCATTCTGAGAGAAATTCATCGATAAGATGATTTGACATAATTATATCAAAATGGTGAGAGCTCCAGATCTATACTCACGTATAACAGAGGAGATAACCATTTGAAAATGTGCTGATGAGAGCTCCAGGTCAGTACTATCGTATAGCAGAGGAGATCATCACTCCAGGTCAGTACTCACGTACATCAGAGGAGATAAGCATAGACACAAGACATCTTGACACTAAATATACCAGCAGAGGATGATGACAAAACAAAGAAAAATGAACGAAAGATTCATTCTCAATCCAATTTTTGTCAGGACTCAGTTTTTGTGCAATCCAAAACGATTGAGTAAATCCAAACATTCTTAAGCATAAAGTTTAATTTAATCAAAAAGCTGTTGTCTACTTCATTCGTCAGGCAGAGTCTATCAAGCATATCGTTAAAGAATCTGATCCATTTCCTTTTTTTAATGTGAAACAGAATCCAGTAACAGTTACTATCATTTCTCATAGAAGTACTGGTCATGTAAATAAAATTTTTTAGAGAATATACAATTATTTCTCATCATGTTAAATTCCAATCTCAGAATAATGATATTACTCCCCCAAATTTTTATTTTCATATTTCTATTATCATCAATGAATTTTCATTTTAATTAATTTTTTTATATGTTTGTTATAATTTTTTTTAATAAAGAAATAGAAAATGAAAATTTTTAAAAAGATATTAACCCAAGCATAGAAATCAATTCATAAAAACGAGGTTTATCAAATATTTTTGTGAAAATATCAGCTTTTTGATTTTTTGTATCGATGGGTATAATATTAATGAAACCCTTCTCTTGAGCATCACGAATAGCATGGATTCGTGTTTCAATATGCTTTGTGCGGGAATGATGAATGGGGTTTTTAGCAATTCCAATGGCAGCGTCATTGTCACAGAATAAAGGTGTATGAAAGAAATTAATGCCATAATCAATCATTTTCCACCCTTCTTATTTCCAGCAAATGCCACATATCCTCCATCTATAATCCGATAATTGGTCAACAAATCTTTAATCCCGTCATATGCTTGGAACATCCGCTATCAACATGCCACAGACTGTGTACAATCTTTGAAGAGGATCCCTGAAATGAACTAACAAATCATTTAGCCTGGAGCAATAGGGACCCAAGATTGAACAACTTTTGTGTTTAAAGAAGCAGATTTTTTACAAAAGAAATTATTAACCAATTTTGTCAATTTATTTCCAAAACAATTCCTATTAGAGGATCTTTGAATCAAAGGGTAATTTTTGATAAGATGATCCTCTTCACCACACCTGAAACAATGATGTTTGAATCTAGGTCGATGATGTGATGAGGTAAAAATAGGATCAATAATAATCTCCTCATCACATTCAGACAAACTAGAATCAACATCACTGAATGTCTCATACATCTCATGATGTTTTTGTTTATTTGAATCAGAGTTCTTCTTGTCAAAATCAAAACGTGATTCTTCTGACAAATCAGTAAAACTCGTACCATTGGTACCAGTGTCAGATAAAGACGAACTACATTTTTCTGATGATGTCATATTGAATGGTATGAAAGATGGAATAGGTTGAGAAAAGAACTTTTCGAAAGAATTAATTTTAAGTTGCTCAGTTGGTTTAGGAGAAACATCAGATTCATTGCATTCATTACCAGAACAAAAATCATCACTATCATAATTTGAAGTACAAGATGAAATAGAACTATCAAGAGAACATGAGACATTCAAGTCTGTTACATTTGAACTAGAAACAAACACTGAATTTAAACTAGACTTATTATCTAAAACAGACAAATTCGGCAGAAAAATTGATAATTTCGGCAGAAAAATTGAATTTAAACAAATTCGCTGACAAAACAAACACTGAATTTAAACTATAGTTTCGGCAGAAAAATTGATAATTTCGCTGACAAATTCGCTAACAAATTCGCCGAAAGAGGTGACTTGGCTAACAGTTTCGCTGAAACAATACTATCACAGATACTTTCGCAAAAACAGACACTTTCGCTTGCAATTTCAACGGCACTTTCACTTGAACAGAGACAACAATTGCTTAATTTCGCTGCTAAATTCACAGGAAACAAGCTTGAACTTTCGTTCAATAATAGATTCGGCAGCAATTTCGCTTGATGATTGGTCAAAAACACTAATGAACTTTCGTTCAAGGGAATACTTTCGCTGAAACTCTAGAAAACAACTTCTGATCCAAAATAACTCATAATTTCGCTGAATGAAGATGACAGTTTCGCTGTAAGAACAGTAATTTGCTGGTCGATCTCAAAACCCCTTTTCACCTCAAAATCAATCTGAAATCATCCAAATCTCAATGAATTTGAGATCTGATGATTGTAGAATCTTCCTCAATCAAGAACAAGCATAATTCAATCAATTTCCATGCCAAAAAAAGTTGATAATCCAATGAAAATTGATTGAAACTAGATATTGACCAAAACCACAAAAACTCAACAAATCAAGAGCACTAAGGCTCTGATACCATATTGTTGGTCCATGTGATCGATGAACAATACAATTGATAGGATAATTTGATCAATATCAAACACACAATCCAAATAACAACAATTGAGAAGTGAATATGATGAATTAAGACATAATTGGTACTGAAATGAACAAACTCACTCAATAACAACAAGCACAATTGTATTTCAATGAAGTAACTACTTAGAAATGGTAGCTTGCAACAGAATTCCACGATTAGGGTTTTGCAAGCTTGCCGTACAAAGTGAAATGACAATAGTATATATAGCAGTCATAGATTTGCTAACAGTTTTGCTACCAGCGAAACTGTCATGCCGAAACTATAGTTTCGCCCGGCAGAACACAAGTTCGCCGGGTAAACCAAAACAGCAAACTGTGAGCGAATGTATAGATTCGCTCACAGTTTCGCTGGACTGCCAAAACTGCTAATTACAAACAAAATACAAAATGAAACTAACAAAAGTCCTATTACAATGTAAAGTAACATCTATACTAAAGTGAGTCCAACCTAACATGATCTTCAATCGTCTATCAACCGTCACCTCACATACGAGGTTTTCTATTCTATTTATAGGCTGATAAGATGCATTTTACAAAATGAATAAACTACCCCTGACCTATATATCAGACTAGTCTAAGTCTTCATCCGCATTTCTTTTGTTCATCTGCATTGACTAATATGGGTGTGTTGATCTTGATTAACATTTCTTCTTTTTTCTTCTGCATTAGTGTTTGGTCATCCGCATTGACAAATGCGGATGAACAAACACTTATGCGCATTTGTTGCTGGGCATCCGCATTAGTTAATGCGGATGTACAAAACTTGTCATCATTTATTTTAGGCTATCCTCATTTGTTAATATGGAAGAACAAACACTTGTTAGCATTTGTTCTATGTCTTCCGCATAGACAAATGCGATTAGCCAACACTTGTCTTCTATGTAGATTCTTCATCCCCATTAATACTTGGACTTATGGGATTACCAGCAGAACAACCATCAACCCACCAAGTGAATTGGCATGTATGATCCTTTCAGGTTCTAACAATACTCCCCCTAAGGATTATACATCCTTTATTCTTTAATGGTTTGATGGTGGTTGAGGTTGTGAAGATTCTACAGGGTCTTATGGAGGCATTAGAGGTTCTGCTTGAGATGGATCCAAAATGGCTTTATCATGTTGACAATGTCATTTGCATCAAACATCTTCTCTTTGTTCAACACATGAATCTTCATCTGACTCATAGTGTAGGTGTCGTTAATGGGTAGTTTCTTGAGAGAAATTGGTTCCCATATAGATTTGAATAATGAATGAGGAGTGGAGGTTTGCTTTTGCTTAGAGGATGATTTGAATAATGAAGCTTTGGAAGAATAAGTCTTTTCATACTCAGTCTCATAAGTGGGGTCAAGCAACTTGTTTAGTTTTTCTTCCATTGCCTTCATTCCCTCATAAGTCATCCCAAATAATTCATCAGGGACATATCCATGATTAACTAAAAACATGGCTTTCACCATCAGGTCATCAGTTTGGGCCATTTCAACCATCTCTTGTACTGATTTCTCCTCCTTAATAGGGCTGTCAAGAGCTATTGGTTCATCAACCACATAGCCACCCTCATTTTCTCCTTCTTCTAGATCTACAAAGTCAGCCTTGTTTTTCAAGTGAGCTTCAGCGTTTTTATGTTCTTCTAAAAAGTCGGCAATGGCTGCAAGGCTTCTAGGGTCATCCTTTTGCTTTTTCTGACTTGGTTCTTCTTCCACCATTGGTCTTTTCCCTTTAGCCTTCTCTGATAAGTACTTCCTCCTCCTGGTACATGTTTGCATTCTTGGAACAGATGAGGTTTCACGCTTTTCAGGTTCTTGAGTCACTTTTTCAGCCTTTCATTATTCTGTTTCATCAATAGCACTATCTGATTCTTCTCTCTCTTTTTGTTATTTATGTAGTATTTTGGTAATTTCCTTTTGTTCATTGGTTAGTGATACAATAGGCACTAATTGCATTCTCAATTCATTCTCAATGGGAACAGGAGATTGAGGAATAACTATAATGGGTTCAGCAACAATCCTTTGATCAACTATAATATCCCAAAAGTCATCATCAATGATGAACTCTTCTACAGTGAAGCTATCAAGAGCATTAATCATGTCACTGAATTTTGCCTCTTCAGTGTGAATTTCAGCTATTTTCTCTGTATAAACCACCATTTCCATGTTTGATTCATCTTGTTTTGAATCACTTGTTTCTTCTACCTTTTTAGCCTCAGAGAATCTCATCTTTTTAGTAGGAGGCGAGTCATCACTACTCTCTCTTGATGAGCTTTCAACAATACCTTCTTTATCACTATCTCTTTTTCTTTTCTCCTCTCTTGTCTCAACCACATCATCTTTCTCCATTTCAGCTTCAGCTTATCTTTTGATTACAACAAGCAGTTCTGAAGATCAAGTATAGGTTGGACTCACCGTAAATTAGTTTATGTTTATATTACTTTGTAAGAGGTCTAATGTTAGTTTACTTTTGTATTTATTTCATTTTGTTTAGTTTTGTTGTCCAGCGAAACTATGAGCGAAACTGTAGTTTAGCTCATAGTCAGTTGTTTTAGTTCACCCGGTGAAACTGTTGTTTCTGCCAGGTGAAACTATAGTTTCGGCAACACAGTTTCGCTACTAGCAAAACTATCTGCGGAACTAAGACTGCTATATATAGACTTAATCATTTTCATTGTTGGGTAACCTTGCAAAACCCTAATCGTTTACCATTGTTGCAAGAGAACTTTGTAAACAGTTTATTCACAGAAATATCATTGTGCTTTGTTATTATTGAATGTATTGATTCTCATTGTTCTTACTTTGATTCACTTGTGATTATGCTTAATCGTCTTGATCTTTGTTGTCTATTGTTTGTATTTGATATTGAACGATTCAACATTTCATTTGTATTGCAAATCGATCAAATGGACCAACAATATGGTATTAGAGCCTTAGTGCTCATGATTTGTTGAGGTTTTGGTAGTTTTTTTCAATATCAAGTTGTCATTAATTTAAGATCAAATTCGAGTGTATTTGATATGAAATTTGCTTGAATTTGTTGGTTTTTGGTTGGGGAAGCTCTGGTAATCATCACATCTCAAATCCTTTGAGTTTTTGATGATTTCAGATTGATTTCGTGTTGAAAAAGCTTTTCAGCTTCATCCAGCAAAATTATTAGTTCATCTAGCGAAACTACTTGCTCTTCTAGCGAAACTACATTGGTTATTTTCTTTGAAGTTGTTTTCTGCTGTCCTGCGAAACTAGTTTCATTGAATGAAAGTTCAACAGTGCTTGTGGGTGATTTACAAGTGAAGTCGCTGCCAAAAGTGCTATTAAATGAAAGTTCAAGTTTGTTTCCTGCGAAAGTGTTGGTGAAACTAAACTGTTTCAGGCATTTGGCTAGCAAAACTACTGCCGAAATTGCCTGCAAAACTATGGCAACCAAAACTACCCTTCGTTGCGAAATTGTCTACGCATTTACCAAATTTTCTGCTAAATTACTTCTTTCCCAGTGAAACTAGTATGCCAAAGATGACTTCCCTTCACTCATAAACGGGGATTATTTTGACGATTTGAAGAGATGCCTCAAAGCCTTCTTCTTCTACACTGACCACAATCAATGGGAATCTATCATATCTGGTCCTCACATACCAACTGTCATTGTTGGTGATATTGTATCTCAAAATAAGGACCCACCCACATTCAACGAGAAGGATCTGAAGCTAATTGATAGAGTCCAGAAAGCTGTTGGAGCATTAACTCTTTGTCTCACACCCGACATCTACAATCGATTCACTGAGCATAAGAATGCTAAGTCTCTCTTCGATTCTTTTTGTGAGTTCTATGATGGTAATGAGGAGTTGGTAAAAGACAAGATTGTTCAAGATGAGAAGGAATTCAACTCCTTTGTGGGATACAAGAATGAAAGTCTCACAGATGTGACGAATAATTTTCTGACAGTATCAAGCACACTGAAGAAATACGATGAAAAGCTTTCCAATAGTGAGCAAGTCAACAAGTTGCTAGACTCTCTCCCACCTCAATGGAGCCTACAGGTGAGAATGCTAAAACAGGAAAGAGGCTTCACTAATTACAAGCTTATGGACATCATCAATAAGCTAAAATCCCAAGAGTTAGAAATGAAAAGAAGGGAATTTAACCAAACCATGATGCCTACATCTGGTTTCAGTCAAATGTTGCATTATTGTCTTCCGCTATAAGCTCTCCTATACAAACATCTCATCAAGGAGGAGTGAATACTAGGGATTTTTTGGAGGTTGTGGTAGTGTTGGGAGAGATCAAGCTAATTCAAAAGCAAATGTTGAAACTTCAGTTCCATCCGAGACAATGACTCTTTTTGGTATGTTTGTTCAGAGCTATGAAGCTTTAATGGCAGGGGAGTTGAAAGGAAAAGGGATGACGATGGAGGATATGTATCTGGTGGATCTTGATGATCTGGAAGAGACTGACCTTCAATGGCAAATGGAAATGTTGACACTTCAAGCCCAAAGATTCATGGAGCGCACTGGGAGAAAGAATTTTGGAGGTCAAAGCTCTAACTCCAAACTAGGATTTAAGAAGTCCAAGCTGAGGTGTTTTAATTGCAAACAGTGTGGACATTTCAAACGTGAATGTCTATTGCCAATCGTCACTGATTGTAGTAATACAGGAGTTCCACGACTAACTACAAATGAGGGAAAGGAGGATATGAGTCACAAAAAGGAGACAACTTTGATTTCATACTTTGATTGGAGTGCTGAAGCTGAAGAGATGAGAGAAGAGATTAATCAAGCTCTGGTGGCTGAAATTGTGACAGGAAAGGGAAAGGTTGATTGTGAGGATGAATTTGATCGTTAAAAGATCTTAGAAGTGAAGTTGAGGAGTTCGCAAAAGGGAAGAAGGATAAGAAGTTGAAAGGAATGAAATTGAGGAGTCAGTGAAGGTGAAGGAGGATGAGAAAGTGAAAGAAGGTAAATCTGAGGAATTGATGAAGGAAGGAAGTCAACCCAGTGAACAAGGAAAAGAAAAAGATGATGTTGTTATCACTGTTGAGGAAGCAAGTTGAGTACTCTAGTGTGCCAATGTGAGAAGGCCTTAGCAACAGAAAAGGTGGTGATGGGATTTTCATATGAGGTAATTCAGGATATGTGTTCCTCTGCATGTAAAATCAGGTTATTTGGGGTTTATAAAGCTAATCATTTATCAATTGATAATGAGAAGGATTTAAAACAAATCAGTGAGGACTTTAAAATAAACGAGTCTAAATATATTGTTAAATTAAACGAGGCTTTGAAAGAGAATGATCACTTAAAATGAATAGGTTTGGAAAGAAATGTTAAGATTAATACTTTGACTGAAAGGGTTGCACTTGCTGAATTTGATATAAGCAAACTTTTGACAAAGCTCGATATATGAACAATATCGAGAATGAAACATGATGATTTATGTAAATCTCGATAGGGGGCTAGGATTAAAACAGAATTGGGCTATGAAAATGCTAAGGTTTATCCTCCTCCTAGTACTTACTGTTATTCTCCTATGACTATTCCTCATCCTTCTAATGATTTGATCAAAACAGATACTAACAGTATGTCTACAGGTTTAGAAGGTGTAAATCCTAAGCATGTTCATGAGGACTACGATTATGGACCAACTAGCGGGTTTGGATGCACTAGTCTTAGTACACCTGAATCATAGCATTCTATTATAGATCATAAATCTAGTTTAAATTCTGTTTTTGTTTCTAGTGAATCTGTAATAGACATTGTCTTATTGTGTTCTCGTGATGTTTCTATTTTATCTTTAAATTCTGTGGATTGTGATGATGCTATTGTTTCTGATTGTGTTAATAGTGTGAATGATTCCACCGCAAAGAGTAACGAGAAAAATAAAACTAATTTTTTTGACATATTCTTTTCTCATCCTATTCCATCTTTTACCCTAGCGAATATTTCTTTATCAAACGAAAGGGTATCGACTTCATCTGAAGCTAGTACAAGTGGTACAAGTACTACTTGTACTTCAGATGACAATTCATCTTTTTTTGTAAATAATCATTCCTATTTAAATAAATACAGACCTCGAGGCATGTATGAGACATACACTGATGTAGATTCTAATTTTTCTAAATGTGAGGAGGAAATATATTGATCAGATCCCTACCCTGTTAAATAATAGACCTAGATTAAAACCACACTGTTTTAGGTGTGGTAAAGATGATCATGTAGTTAAGCATTGTCCTGAACTACATCATAGACATGTTAATAGGAATTCCTTTGGGAATAGATTAACAAAATTAGCTAATAATTTATTTGGTAAGAAACTTGTCTCTCCTAAACCCAAAGTTGTTCAAACTTGGGTTCCCATTTCCCCTGGTTAACCTGTTCTTTGATATTTTGTAGGAGTCATCCACTAAGGTCTTAAATAGTGTATGGCATATGGATAGTGGATGCTCCAGACATATTATGGGGCTCAAGGACTTGTTTGCCAATTATCGGATAATAAATGGAGGTTACGTTCAATTTGCTGTCGACAAGAAAGGAGGAAAAATGATCGGTCAAGGAGAAGTTTCCAATGGCTCTCTAACTCTAGAGAAAGTCAATTATGTACCTTAGCTTGCATTTAATCTGTTGAGTGTCTCTCATATTTGTGATAAAGACATTCCGGTCTTGTTTAAGTTCAATGAATGTCTCTTTTTAAAATCCGAGATGATATTCCAGATGAGATGCTACTCATGCGGGCTCCAAGAAAAAATGATACATATCTTTGTGATATGGGTTGAAGGGAGTCTATGTCTACCGTTAATTGTCTCTTGTCCAAAGCTTCCACTTTTGAGTCTTTCTTATGGCATCATAGATTGGGCCACGTTATTTCAAAACTATAAACATATTAGTTAAAAACAATCTCGTTAGGGGACTACCTTTAAAAGATTTCTCTATGATTGAAAAATGTATGGCGTGTGTTAAAGGCAAACAGCAAAACGAACCGCATAAGCCAAAACTTGAAAATAGCATAACTAATCCCCTCGAGTTGTTACACACTAATTTGTTTGGCCTAATTAGTGTTAAATCAATTGCTAAAAATCTTTTAGTCTTGTTATAACAGATGATTTTTCCAGGTATTCTTGGGTAAGATTTGTAGCTCACAAGGGAGAGGTTGTTGAGGAGTTATAGAAGTTAATACTTTCAATCGAAATGATAAGCAAGAGGAAGGTTTTGGCGATCAGAAGTGACAACGACACTAAATTCAGGAATCAGATCTTTGATTCGTTCTGTGATGCAAGGGAATTTTAAGACAGTTTAGTGCTGCGAGGACGCCTCAACAGAATGGTGTGGCTGAAAGAAAGAATCGCACCCTTATTGAAGCTACCCATACAATGATGATTGAATCCTCCTTACCCATTATCTTTTGGGCTGAGGCGGTGAATTGTGCTTCCTACGTTCTGAACAGGTGTTGATAGTCAAAGATAAAATGAAGACTCCTTATGACTTATTTCATAACGGAAAGCCTTTAATTGATTTCTTTTGACCATTTGGCTGCTCGTGCAGTTTATTGAATACTTAGGCGCAGAGGATGAAGTTTGGCGTAGTGTCTGATGAAGGTTACTTCATTGACTATTCTTCTTCTCAAAAATCATATCAGGTATATAACAAGAGAACACATATTGTTCAAGAGTCTTTTTATATTGATTTGCAGGAATCTAATTCTCTGATGTTTGACCTAAACCAGTATGGTTCTTTGACTCCGATACAGTGTTTAACTCTTTTAATCATCTAGTTTTTGACGATGATGTGTATATCTCCAATGTTCAAACAAATATCATTCTTCTAACCTCTGTACTTGTCATATCTCAAGACCCTCCTACTACATCTGCAACCGATGCTACATCAGTTGATATTGCATCTTCATCTTTATCATTTGACCTTCCACCTCCCCCTATTTCTTCATCCCTTCCCTCCACACCTACATCTACCTCATCTTATCCGGTATCATCTATCTCTCTAATTAACTCTACCATACAATCAAAATCACCTTCATCTATCCATCAACAACGAATTAGCTAACTGTCTTAAATATCCTTCCCATGCACTCTGATTTCAAAACTTTGAAAGATCACCCACATGATAACATCATAGGATCTATCACCGATGGAGTTCGGACGCGGAGTCAATCTAGATTGATTAACATTTGTTTATTCTCTTATTTTATATCCCAAATCATCCCAAAGAATGTTCATGTGGTTCTTCAGGACCCTTGCTGGGTTGAATCGATGCAATTAAAGCTGCAATAGTTCCGAAAACTCAATGTCTGGAACCTGGTCGACCTTCCACCAACAAATGCCCAATTGGCATGAAATTGATGTTCAAGAACAAACCCGATGACCATGGCATTATGGTAAGGAACAAGTCCCAATTGGTGGTCTAGGGCTTTGCTCTAGAAGAAGGGAATGATTATACCGAAGTGTTTGCTCATGTCGGCCGTCTTGAAGCCATTAGAATTTTTCTAGCTCATGCAGCTCATAAGTAGTTCAAAGTGTTAAGTAAGTTTTTCAAGGATCGATAAACATCCGAGCATATTCTTGACGGAAGGATAAACAAACAACACAAACAAAAGTCAACCAATAATACGAACTATAATTGAATGGTTTCATTGATAAAACCTAATGATTACAAGCTCGTTACAACATAAGAATCAAGACTCTTGGCAAGGGGAAGATCGAGCATGATCTCCCCTCTCATCCGGCAGCCCTAGGCTCCGGGCAGACTTCCTCTCAATCCTTAGAAATCTCTCTACACATTGAAACTGGTATATATAGGCCTCGGCCCATATTAGATGCGACTGGGCCCATTCGTGCGATTGGACCATGCGTATGGTTCAATCGTACGACTGGACCATACTTATGGTTCAGTCTTACGAATGTCCCAATCGCATCTCTCAGTCGCACGGCTAGTCCATTAGCATAGCTCAGTCGTACGACTGAGTCTCATTCGCATATGCTCCTGCGAATGACCCAGTTTCCTGTGTTTACAACATATCAGGTGGATAACATTAAGCCTAGACTATTCGACAAGCGACGGACACACTATATATGACTATATATGCTCCAACAAATTCCCCCTTGTACGTTGCTTGCGAATAGTAGATAACACCTCTTACAATCTTCAGTCAATCTTTGCTCTGGTTGCCAATAGAATCAAACGAAAACCATATTAGCCAACGTTGTAGATCCGTCAGGTTTCTACCATATCCCTGAAATTGAATTTAGGCACAATAGCTTTCGTTTACTTTGCAGAACACCATTATAGCAGCAAGATTCCCCATATGACTGATTTTTCCAGATAATGATACGAACAGTTTTCCATTGCTTCAATCTTCACACAGGCTATCCTCATTAACATCACCACCTGCAGAAATTCCCCCTCACATTCAGCATATCCCAATACATAGACATTGTGCTCTCCTTGCATCTTCAAATGGGGTATTGGGCAAAAGGTTGAAGGTTCCAATCCACACCTGACAATATCAACCAAATCAGCATGCACGAAGATTCATCATCGGAAACCGGTTCACATCATCACTTTCTGATTATGTCTTCACTTTCTCTATACAAGGATTCCCCCTAAGAAGCAGAATCCTTTCTGTGCGGATAAATATAACTTGATTGGCCCATAAGTAGTCAGGTGCTCCTGACTACCCCACAAAATCAGCACTGACTGCTGACATCTTCTCTTCTCTCTTTCGTGTTCCAATTACATTCACCTATTCTGGAAGTCCGATGAATAATTGGGTACACATCGAGCTTATTTTACAAACGAACCTATGGGCGAATATGCTTTGCTCAACTTCAAATCTATGCAACAAGCTGTTCCAGAAATTTTTTTTTATTTTTATTTTTATTTTATTTTTATTTTATTTGGTCTGGAACAAATGCGGATGAGTCAATGTGGATGGCTCATTCATGCGATTGAACATACATCTAGTCCAGTCGCACGACTGAACATACGACTGGTCCAGTCATACGAATGGTCCATTCGCATGGTCCAGTCGTACGAATGGTCCATTCGCATGGTCTAGTCGCATGAACGGGTCTGCACGCAGATTTTCAGATCTGCAGCCGCCAGGGCTGCCCAAAACCCTAATCTGACGAATTTAACATGAACCGAAACAAAATAGACATCACCAGATTCGAAAGGGTGATAGGAACGTGGTTTTGAATTCGATTTTAACATGGAAGCAACACACGTAACAAGATCTGAGCAAGACACGAAGAACACGAAGTGGGTTTAACTTCAAGATCTGAACTTTGATCCAGAAATCAAGAGCTCGGGTTGCTAGAATGATTGTTAGATCATTCCAGCAGTAACAGGCTCTGATACCATTTGTTAGGATCACTGACAAGGTTGTCTCCCAGATTGGGAACAACATTACCCTCAATGTCAGCGTACTCTAGATAGTGTTGGTCTGTGACATCTTCAACCTCGATCCCATCAACATCGTTGAGCTCATCGTCACTTTCCACATGGACTGTTGGAGCATCTTTCATGATCTCATCTAGATTGAGTCAGAATATTTTATCAAGTTTGTTGTCTGTGAGATCATGAATTATCTCTCCTTCTTCAGGAGTGTAATTCACTGATCTCCGGACTATTCCCTGCAGATCAAGAATCATCATGAGCTGAGTCTTGATCTGTTGGAGGGGAGCAACATCATATTCCTCTCTTTGATAGTTTGGATATGCTTGATTTAAAACATGTAACACATCAACCATTAGTCAACAATCAAAGCAGTAAACATGAATATTAAATATAAACATTCATTACATTAATTTGATACAAAATTCAATTACACATGATTTAAAAAACATAAACAACTAAGCATTACTCTTGTCTTGTATCATGTGCTCCTTTGCTCATGGGGCTGATGTGGAGGCACCTTGGTCTTGAGCTCTTTTGGTCCTCCTTTCACTTGCAGATATGGCACCCACAGAAGAAGTATCATCATCTCCATCATCATCATCATCAACATCATCACCACTATTAGTATCCTCCCCTTGATCATTACGATCGTCATCATCATCGTCATCACTATCATCATCATCACCATCATCTCCATCTCCTTCTTTGATCTTTAAGGGCTCATCCTTTGATCCTTTAAGCCCTAGCATGATGGTCTTGTTGGTCGACTCTAACTCCTCTATCCGTTTTGCTGATTGGACATGTTGCTCCTAGAGTTGGGACATCTCTGAGCTCTGAGCAACCATCTGTTGTGCATGGTACTTATCAGCTGTGTCTGCTGAGATATCTGCTGAGATTGTGTAGCAGTAAGTTCTACTAGCTAACGAATCTGGGCAGTCTTCTCATCATCGGCTGCCAACAACTTGAGCACCATATGGTTAAGTGTCGAGAGCTGTTCCTTTACCCCACTAGGACCTAGAGAGGATCCAGAAGGATAGGAGGGGTAAGATGATGGTCCTGTATGGTGGCTAGTGGTGGTGGTGGTGGCAGTGGTGAAGATTGGGGGTGGTATAGATGAAGGTGGTGGTGGAGTGGTTATGGTAGTGGTGTGTGAGGTGGTAGGTAAGGTGGATGGTATGGTGGTAGTGGTGGTAGGTGGAGTGGTGGTAGTAGGTGGAGTGGTGGAGGTGGTGGTAGTAGTGGTGGTGGTGATGAAATTCACCTCTCCTCTTCTTCTTCCAACCGTGGGGTTGAGCCATCCTTTTCTTCCTCGAGCCCCTCGAGGTGGATGCTCCCCCTTGAACACTACTGGACTGATCGGGAGCATAAGTAGGATCAGTGTCAGCCTCCCAGACTCGCCAGGGCGTCCACCAACCTCCCGAATACCTCGGTCGGTGGCGACCACCCTGCTCCCCAAGTACGAGTTAGGGGCTCCTCATCCATCTCCTCCTCTTCATCAAGGCGAAAGTCCTGATGGAACCCTGAAGCCTCTGTTCCACCTTGGGTGGATGCTGGAGATGCTATATCAGCAGTGAGGGCTTCAGTTGAGTCGGCCGACTGGATTTTAGTCGGGCGACTAACTCATTCGCACAGTTCCATTCGGTTGACTGGCTCATTCTGATAAGCCATTCGGGTGAATGGTTCATACTCATGTGCCATTCCTATGTTTAGTGCATGAGTATGGTCCATTCGTACAGTTGGTCCATATTCATGGTCTAGTCATGCGATTGGATCATACTCATGATTTTGACTTTATGACCATTTCTAACTTAAACCCTTTTTAACTTTTGATTAAACTTTATGAGCATTTGATCATCTCAGACATGAACATTTTACCTTGAAAAACCTTTGACCACCTCAGACGTGATCCTTTTAAGCAATTTGTCACCTCAAATGTGATTGATTTTACCTTTGAAAACACGAGTGGTCACCTCAGACATGACCCTTTTAGATGATAAAATCCCCTTTTGAACCATGGCGTAGTCCGATATCAAACAAAACTGAATTAGACTAAATTTAAACAAAATAAAAGACTTACACTGAAATACAAAACTAAAACTTGTTTTTTTGACGTTTTGTGTGAGGTGTAAATCCTAAGATATAAATCTAATGGATTCGGTTCCGGAATAGGCAGCTTCAATTAATTTTGACCATAACTAGACCAATTCAATATGGAATCATACAGATAAGTCAAATCATTTGGGACATGTTATCAGCACCTTTTGATGCATAATTCTTGTTTTTCATCTAGAGTCGTTAGCAAGTTTAGGAAATCATACTAGTACTATTAGATCCCCACATTAATTTGGACTTTCAAGAATTGTAGCCACGATGATTGTCAGTATTCTGGTCCTCTTAATCCATACACAGACTTTTGACACAGATTGGTGATAGTTTAAGGTTTGATTATTTCAACAAGCATTTGTGGATCCCACACTTATATGGTAATCAACATTCCTCAGGAGATTTTTGAGTGGTCTCAGGGTAGTGTTCAAGAAGAAACTATCTTAGAACTTTAAGAGAGAAGCCAAGCCTCAGGTCAGTGCCACCGCACAGCAAAGAGGCGACAAACAACAATGAAGTCTAGAATATATAGGTTATGCTTATCCTCAGGTCAGTGCCACCGCACAACAGAGAGGCACATAACCTATCTTCTTGTTTGAGCAATTTTACTCTTTGGCACAGTTCTCACCAACAACATAAGTTATAGTTTGATTGCAT
This sequence comes from Flaveria trinervia, assembly GCA_025506515.1. NCBI lineage: Eukaryota > Viridiplantae > Streptophyta > Magnoliopsida > Asterales > Asteraceae > Flaveria > Flaveria trinervia. Next base: position 40,702,352 of record CM046448.1, on the reverse strand, counting down.
TTGCTAATATTTTGGTCTTACACACACATTCATGGCGTTTATTCTGCTCGTCAGCCCTTATTGGAATTTGTTGATTGTTTTAACCAGAGATAAGATGTTAACCACAGCTTGTTGAACAACTTAGTTTGTTCTTGAGATTACCAACAAGGTCTAATAATCTGTTGTGTTGAATCTACCGACATATCATCTGTGGTCTAACAACCTCTAGGTCTACTTTCTTTGTGTTACCTTAGTACTAACTAGTTTTACTATCATTTTCCTTTTATATTGCCCAGACTTCACAGACTTATACTTTAAACTTCACATCCTATTTTATTTAAACTTTTAAAGTCCCAAGTGATTTGTACCTGTGTACTATCATTTTCCAAAGACATTGAATCGGTATCACAGATATGATCTAGTTTCAATCAGCAAGCATCTCCTCCTCCCTCGTTTTTTTGTTAATGTTACTAACTGACCTATTATCCCCCAAAAATAAAAACCGTAACCGATTTATGCGACAAAATAACATTAATTTAATTTGACTACTTGAAATAAAATAGATAAATAAAAGATGAAAAAAGAAATTTTGACTATACTCATCGAACTACACATGGTCATCATCAAGAATTACATCACTTTTCTTTTTAACGTCGTTGACCTCTAACAGATATAAAAAACGTGGTTTGTCAAAAGCCTTTGTATAGAGGTCAGCGCGTTGAAAATTAGTATTTATTTTAATCACATCGATAAGGTTCTTTTCAAAGCAATCACGTATAAAGTGATATTTTATGCCGATGTGTTTGGTCTTAGGATGTTGGACCGGATTTTAGTTACTGCAATCACAACAGAGTTATCAACAAAAATAGGAGTAGAAGAGAATTTCAAACCGTAGTCCTGCATTTGCTGTTGAATCCATATGATTTGTGAGCAGCAACGTATTCGGCTTCACAGGTTGACAAAGCAACCGAGGTCTGTTTCTTACACTGCCAGGTCACTAATCTCCTCACAAAGAATTGACATCCCGCTGATGTAGACTTGTAGATCATCTTGCAGCCACCGTAATCCGAGTCACTATACGCGGTTAGCTCGAAGTCATAATCATGAGGATACCACAACCCAAGTGTTGGAGTACCCTTCAGATAATGAAAGATCCTTTTGACCCCTATCAGATGATTGACTTTTGGCTTTGCCTGATATCTTGAACATAAACATGTCGCATACATGATATCAAGTCTTGAGGCAGTGAGGTACATGAGAGATCCAATCATTCCTCGGTACATGGTGGCATCGACCAGATCACCATTCTCATCGGGTGCTACATCATGGCTTGTAGCAAGTGGAGTCCCAGTTGCGAAAGCATTCTCCATGTCAAACCGATTAAGGATATCTCCTAAATACTTGGTCTAATGTAAGAAAATCCCTTTTGGTGTCTGATCCACCTGTAACCCGAGATAGAATTTCATCTCTCCCATGGCACTCATCTCAAACTCAGCCTTCATTACTGATTCAAATTCTTTACATAGATCTTCGTTCTTTGAACCGAAGATTATGTCATCTACATAAATTTGGACAAGCAGCAAATCTCCATCCTTTTCTTTTATGAATAGTGTACAATCAATGACACCTCTGCAAAAACCGTGTTTCACAAGGTGAGTGGAGAGTTTCTCATACCAGGCTCTAGGAGCTCGATGAAGCCCATATAAAGCCTTGTCGAGTTTCTAAATGTTGTCCCAATGATATGGATCCTCAAATCTCTTGGGTTGACTGACGTATGTTGTCTCTCTGATTTCACCATGAAGGAATGCACTCTTCACATCAAGTTGATAAACTTTAATTTTCATATACGATGCGTAGGCAAGGAAGATGAGGATTGCTTCCATTCTTGCCACGGGTGCAAACACTTCATTGTAGTCTATGCCCACGACTTGTCAAAATCCATGAACAACAAGACGAGCCTTGTTTCTGATGATCACGCTTTGATCATCTTTCTTGCATTTCAAGGCCCATTTTGTGCCAATGACCTTAGCACCTTTAGGTCTATCCACTAGGGTCCATACACCTAACTTCTTGAACTGAAGAAGTTCTTCTTGCATGGAACTCACCCATGCCTCATCATTCAGTGCTTTACTAACATACTTTGGCTCGAACTAAAAAACAAAGCAACTATATGCACCATCATGAAGATAGCCCTTTTCCATCATTGAGGCATAATCAGCTGAATACAACTTATTACTGGTCTGAACTCCTGGTCTCACATCTCCAATGACATTATCCAAAGGATGATACACATTTAGTGGTGATCCAGGAGTGGTTGGAACAACTACCTCAGAATCAAGATTATGAACATTCGGTTCAGTATCTGAGGTAGTAGGAGTCTGAGGTTCGGAACACTCAGAGGCATTAATGTTAGATGCTTGTGGACTATCGGTAGGAGGAACTTGTTGCTCCTAGTTGTTCTCATCATTCTCCACAGCTTCTTCATCAGAGGAAGAGTCACGATCTTCAAGTGCTCCCCCTGAGTTGTTAGATGAATCGCTTTGTATCCAGATGATGTAGATTCCTGAGATGCTGTATTTAGAACATCATACATCATCTTTGTTGCTAACTCATCATCAGAAGTGGAGAGAGGTATGTTAAAGCACTTGAAGAATCCATCATAGTCGAAAAAGAAGGTGGGTCCTTTTCCAGCACGTGGTGTGGTGTATCTCTAAACATCAACATTACACCACACTTCTACCTGACCCGTAGAGTTGTTGTAAACCCTCTTGTTCGGTATGTTGTATCCTAGAAAGATACCTTCATCAGCCTTCTCGCTGAATTTTCCCTCCTGAATCTTCTTCAGTAGGTTGCACGGAGCGCCAAACGGCTCGAGATACTCTAGATTAGGTTTACGTCATTGTAGTAACTCGTAGCACGTCTTTCCATGGCGTTTAACTACCAGAACTCTATTTAGCGTATAACACGCATTTGCAACTAATTCATTCGAGAATTGGATGGGTAGTTTTGAGTCTGCTATCATCATCTGTGCTGTCTCTATCAAGCTACAATTCTTCATTTCAGCAACGTCGTTCATCTGAGGAGTGTAGGCAGAAGTGAACTGATGCACAATTCCCTTTTCCTTGCAGTAAGTCTCCATCCATTGATTCTTGAACTCGGTTCCGTGTCTGAACGCACTTGACATACCTTCAACTATATAGAGACTCCAGAGTAGTTACTAACTCCTTGAATGACTCAAATGTTTCTGATTTGGATTTCAGAAACATCACCCAAGTGAATCTTGAGTAGTCATCAGTAACTACATAGCAGTACAAGTCGCCTACGATGCTTCTTGTACTGACTGGACCAAACAGATCCAAGTGAAGAAGTTTAAGAGGAAGTTTGATAGAATGAACTTTCTTTTTCCTTATGAGACTTCTTCTTCTGTTTTCCTTTCTTGCACGCAACACATAAATCCGGAAGTTGGAAGTTTTTGACGTTAACTCCTCTCACTAGATCATTCTAGATCAAGTGATTCATCTTCCGTGGATTAATGTGTCCCATTCTCCTATGCCAGGAGATGGATTCCTTCTCAGTAGCTTTTGACAAGAAGCACTGAACTTCATGATCCGTTGTGGAGGCCTTTGATAGATCCAAGACATAAAGATCCTTATATCTTGAGGCCGACATTAATACTTGATCCTTCGGGATAACATAGTCCTTTTTCAGGACATAGCACTTCTTGTTGTCAAATACTACCTTAAAGTCTTTATCACAAATTTGAGAACCAGAAAGCAAGTTATTTTGAAGTTGTTGAACGTAGTTTACCATGTCAAACTTCACTTTCTGATTACCTACTTCCCCTTGAGCTGTGATGTACCCACCTTTGTTTCAACAAACGAAACGTGACCTCCTTTTATCTGTTTGACATTTGATGAGAGTGTCTTGTTCCCTGTCATGTGCCTAGATGCTCTGCTGTCTATGATCCACGTGTTTGTCTCAGCACTATAGCGAACACCCTGCACATTCAATTTGAAAACGTTATTTCAGGTTAGGGACCAAAGCCTCACTCGCTTGGGTTTCCCAGAGGCATCACACATCATGAATGTAACCCATTGACCATTAGAAGGTGAGGGAAGCTCAGATGTCTCTTTGTTTGTTGGACCAAAAGAACCAATGAGCCAAGATCAAAAAACCTCTAAGTCCCACATGATATCACAACAACTGCTAAGGCTTCATCAGCAGTTCGACAAGTGCTGAAAACTCCAACAGCTGAAGATCAAGTGCTGAAGACTTCAACAGCTGAAGACTAAAGTGCTGAAGACTTCACAGCTGAAGAACTAAAGTGCTGAAGTTCAATAGCTGGAGAACACAAGTGCTGAAGCTGAACAGCTGAAGAACACAAGTGCTGAAGCTGAACAGCTGAAGAACACAAGTGCTGAAGCTGAAGACCAAAGTACTGAAGTACAACAGCTGAAGAGTTTACAAGTGCTGAAGATCAACAACTGATGTACAAAGTCTGAAGACAAAGACTGAAGACATCAGCTGATGATATCTACTGAAGTCATCAGCTGATGAAACGTCTGAAGTTCAAGTCTGAAGATCAAGTACTGAAGTTTCAGTAGTTTGTCACAACAGTTGAAGAGTACTTCTTCAGTAGTGATATCAATAGTTTTATATTTTTTTACTTTCAGTAGTTTTGTAAAACGACTGAAGAGCTTGTTCTTCAGTCGTTGTAGTTTCAGTAGTTTTATGTTTTTCAGTAGTTATAACAACTGATAACACTTAGCATTTTTTGTAAGGAGATGTCAGCTGTTTTGACATCTTCAGTAGTTGTGTTTCAGTTGTAATAATTCTGTTAGATGTCACTATCAAGTGACATCAGTAGACGTTGCATCTCTTATATAAGAGGTGTCGACCTAATTGTAAGTGTGACATTTTGTTACCACGAAAGAGAATATTGAATGAAATATATTTGCAGAATTCTCTCTCTATAACCGTCTTTGTTCTTCATTGAATATCGTTTTGTTCCTGTGAATTGGCTAATTCATTGTTCGATTTCTGCTGCTATACTCTCTAATCAATCAAACATAGATCACTGATCCTAACAAGTGGTATCAGAGCTGGTTAATCATTGATCGATCTAACAATTGATCATTGAAACTGCTAATTGATATCTGTTTTGATTGAATTAGCGTATTCGCAAGAACTGGTTATAGATTATTGAATTTCTGTCGCTTTCGTTCATTTGCTTTGAGATCTCTTTTGGTTCAATTGGTTGTTGTGTTTGTTCTAAATCTGTTTTAGCTTAATCGATTTTGATTGAATCTTAGATGACTACTCCTTCTAATGATCCTCACAATACCGGTTCCTCAACCAAGCCTCCGATGCTGGTTAGGACCGAGTATAACATATGCAACGAAGAATGCTTCATCACCTGTCTGTTAACAGTTCAGGTTGTTGGACATCTGTGGTACATGGACCACATAAGCCTATGGTGAACAATCCGAAACCAATCAAATGGTTCCGAAGAAGAAGGAACAATACTCTGATGAAGATCGGAAACTATTTGAGATTGATGCTAAAGCCCATGGAATTCTGGCCATGGCACTGCCTAGTGAAATCTATTCAGGGCTTATGCATCATGAAACTGCTCATGATCTCTGGAATGCCCTGAAGAACAATTCGGTGGACAGATGAGGTCTTAGAAAACAACAGAAATCCTTGCCCAACAATATGAGACATTCTCTCATAGAAAGGGTGAGACACTGACTCAATAGTTTGAGCGTTTTTCCTGCTTGATTTCTGAGCTGAAAATGGTGAAACAGGAATACACCAATAGCCAGATGAACAACAGGTTCCTCAGATCACTGCCTGAGAGATGGGACACATACACTATTGTCCTACGCTCCAGTGCAAATCTGGATGGCCTATCTCTCACCCAACTTCATGGGAAACTGCTTACATTTGAAAGAGAGATAGAGCAGAAGAGGAAACTGTCCTCATCAGGAAAGCTCACTGATGACTTTGTACCAGGCAACACTGCCTTGGTTGGTCATGAGTCAGAATATGCTGCATCTGAAAGCAATTATGATGAGCATATTGATTTCTCTACAAATAGTTCTGATCATGCATTTGTTGGTATTGAGAGTCATTCTGGCAGTAATAGTGACAATTTATGCTTCATTATGGATGATCTAAAAGGAATAGCTGATGATGATCTAGAAGAGATGGATATTCTGAGCCAAATGGCATTGATTAATATCAGATCTCAGAAGTTCTATAAGAGAACTGGCAGGAAATTCCTGGACTCTCTGGCAAAACCAAAGTTGTTTTGACAAGAGTAAGTTGAGGTGTCACAAATGCCAAAGGCTAGGACACTTTGCAAGAGAGTGTAGATCAACTGGATCTAACTCTTCTGCACCCTTTGTGACTTTTCCTAGTACTAGTCCACAAAACAGAGGGCAACATCCTGCTGGTTCTGGTCATCATTCACATCCTAGATCTCCTGCATACTTTGTTCCCCAGGGTCAAATGTCATATCCTTATCCCTGCTATTATATGCCTCAACCAAATCCTGTTCAAGCTCCAATTGCACAACAACCACAAGCATTGCCTGAACCACAACCTTCCCAATCTCATCAACAAACTCAACCTCAACAACACAGCTTCTTCACCCCAGGAGTTGTTGACTGGAGCAGTTTACCAATGACTTGTCTGGTCATGAACAACTGTTCTCAGGTGCTGTCAACATGGTGGTGAAAGTCCCTTTGGAAATCTAGCTCTTATGGCTTTGGATTCTGCTGATACTTCATCCACTAATGCCTCTACATCAAAGGTATCACAGGTATCCTCTGAGGCAAAAGCCAAATTATGTTCTGAAACATGCATAGCAGCATTTGCATCTATTAGAGAAGCAAATGTAGCTTTAATCAACAAGAACATTGAGCTAGAACAAATAATTTCCAAAAGCAAAGCTGAATTTGAGTCTGTGCTTAATGATAAGAATGATGAGATTTACAAACTTAAATGCCAAATAATTGATGATAAGGCTAGGAAGAGATACTTCTAGAGAAGTATAAAGATCTCAAAGAAACCCTTGCAGTTACCCAGGTAGAGTGTGATAGATGGGTACAATCATGCAAAGGTTTTGAAATGCTTCTTAGTAAGCAATCTGCTTCCAATGTGAAGTTTGGCATTGGTTACAATCACACTGCTCCACCTACAGATTTTACTCCCAGAGCAGAGGTAGAATCTGATGGTGAGAGTAATAACCAATCCATCTCATCATGTGATCTACTTTCTGATACAGCACAATCAGAAGTAGAAGTCAGCATCAAGCCCTCTCAGAACCTATCAGCTAATGTTGATGGTTCCACTGCTGACACTCACATGATCCATGAGTTGATCAACTCAGGAGTTAATTCTGAAAGTCCTGAAAGGACTAGAGAGCAGGATTTAACACCTGAAGTTCAAACTCCAACTACTGTCAGTACTGAAAAGAAGAAAACTGTCAGTAGAAAGAGTTTGAGACTACTAAAGAGGAAGTCAAGAAAGCAAACAATGCTTCCAAAGCACTGAAGAGCAAGTCTTCAGTTGCTTCACCCTCTTTAGTTGATGATCAACCTAAGATGAAGAAGAAACCATGTGAAGTATGTGGTTTGTTCAATCATCTTACAGATGATTGCTGGTACAAAAGAGGTTCCAAACTCAAACATAAAGAAGAAATTAAAGAGAAAATGGTAAAAATGAAAACTGAGTTTGAGACCACATTTGTATCAGCAACATCAAATCCTGTAACCCTTAAGTCCTCTAAGAAATCCAAAAAGGAAGGGGTTAAACAGGTGACAGCTGAGATTGCTCAGAAGAAGAAGGTGCAACATAGGAACTTATCAAAATCCACTGGCAATGTGTCTGATGAGCTGAAAGCTTTATCACAAAATCAGACACAGCTGGTTATGATGGTTCAACATCTATTGGGAAGAGTTAACCAATTAGATGCTCCTATGTTGAAACCACAGAAAAGGAGGTCCAAGCCAAAGGATTCCTCTTCTTCACCATCTTCTTCCTCTCAGGCTGTTGTTTCCAATAAACCTGTTAGTTTACCATCTGTTGATGAGACCAGGCCCAAAACCAAAAAGGTTTGGGTCTCCAAAAATAACTGATTGTTTATTATTGCAGGGTTCTCCAACATGCCAAAGTAGCATCTGGTATGTAGACAGTGGGGATCTATGCACATGACTGGGAACAGCTCTCTTCTTCATGACTACTCTCAAGGAAAGAAGGGCTTTGTTTCTTTTGGCAATGATGCTAGGGTTACATCATTGGAAATGGCTTTGTCTCTAATGGAGAAATTAAGTTTGATGATGTTAATCATGTGGAAAATCTCAAGTACAATCTCTTGAGTGTCAGTCAAATGTGTGATAAAGGCCATGTTGCTCTTTTCACCAGTCAGAACTGTAGGATTCTGTCATCCAAAGTTCTGCATTTGATTGATAAGGTGTTGGATGATCACACTCTCCTGAGAGCCAACAGGACAGAAGAGTGTATGCCTTAGATCTTTCCAAGAAAATAGATCTCAGAGGCAATCCTTGCCTATTTTCCAAAGCCTCTTCTCAAGAATCTAAACTGTGGCACAGAAGGCTGGGTCATGTAATTTCAAAAACATGAATCACTTATCCACAATAGTTTAGTCAGAGGCTTACCATTAAAGGAGTTCCACTGTGATGAAACCTGCACTGCTTGTTTAAAAGGAAAACAACACAAAGTCTCATCCCTCCTATTGAAGAGCCTAAGTCCACTGCCTGCTTGCAATTACTGCATATGGATCTATTTGGTCCTGTGAGAGTGATGAGCATGGCAAAGAAGAAATACTGTCTGGTAATTATGGATGATTACTCCAGATTTGTATGGACTTTCTTTCTACATTCAAAGGATGAGGTTGCTCAGAAGATTATTCACTTTGTGTTGTATGTTGAGAAGCAGTATTCCCTTCCATTCAAGTGTATTAGAAGTGACAATGGAACTGAATTCAGAAACATACACTTGATGACTTCTATCTTTCAAAGGGAATCAAAAGGCAGTTTAGCATCCCAAGGACTCCAGAACAAAATGGAGTAGTGGAGAGAAAGAACAGGACCCTAATTGAAGCTGCAAGGTCCATGCTGGCTGACTCTGGTTTGCCTTGACCTTTTGGGCTGAAGCTGTTAACACAGCTTGCTATGTGCAGAATAGAGTCTTAGTAAATCAGAGGTTGATGAAGACTCCATATGAAGTTCTCCATCACTTGGCTCCTCTAATTTCATTTTTCAAAGCATTTGGGTGTCCCTGTTTTATTCTCAACACAAAGGATCAACTCTATAATTTGATCCTAAGGTGGATGCATGGTATTTTGTTGGTTATTCATCTACTTGCAAGGCATACAGAGTCTTCAACTGCAGAACAGAGATAGTTGAAGAGACTTTGCATGTGAAGTTTAATGAATCTCCTTTGGACAAGATTCCACAAAACCCTGTGGAGTTGTTTGATTTGGACATACTGCAATATGTTCCTTATCAACCTCCAGCTGTTGCAGATCCTGTGGATAAATCATCTTCTGCAGCACGTCTTCCACCTGGTGGTATTGATGATGATGATGATAATATCAATACTCACTCACCTATTCAAGTTTCGTGACCAACTGCCTGTGTCTGCTAAATTTGATGTTCCTGTAGCTTCAGCAGTTCCATCCACAACAAATGCTGATGAGATCTCTGTTTCCTCTACATCTTTTGAGTTACCATCTAATTCTTGGTTTCAAGAGTCTACATCAACATCTGCTGCTGCTGAAGGTTCTACAAACACTTGCACAGATCTCATTGTTTATCAAGAACTGAAGAATCACCCCATGTCTCAGATTATGGTGATATCAATGCTGGTGTTTCAACAAGAAGTCAATTGTCTAACTTCTGCTTCTATGCTCTCTTCATCAGTCAGCTACAGAGCAAAGAACTACCATGCTTTGAGAGACAATGGATGGGTTGAAGCTATGCAGCTTGAGCTACTTCAGTTCAAGACAACAAGTGTGGGAACTGGTTCCTCTTCCCCAAGTAAGTGTGCAATAGGCACTAAATGGGTGTTTAGGAATAAAACTGATGAAAATGGGCTTATTGTTAAGAACAAGGCTAGACTGTTTGTACAGGGGTTTTCACAAGAAGAAGGTATTGACTATGATGAAACCTTTGCCCCTGTAGCCAGACTAGAGGCAATCAGATTGTTTTTAGCCTATGCTGCATTCCACAATCTTAAAGTTTTTCAAATGGATGTCAAAAGTGCATTTTTATATGGTAAAATAAAGGAAGAAGTTTATGTGTGTCAACCACCAGGCTTTGAGGATAATAAACATCCTGAATGGGTGTATAAACTTGATAAGGCTCTTTATGGGTTGAAACAAGCTCCTAGAGCCTGGTATGAGACACTCTCTACTTTTCTTCTTAAGAATAATTTCACTAGAGGCTCCATTGATAAAACTTTGTTTATTAAGAAGGTGGATCAGCATAAGCTACTTGTTCAGATTTATGTTGATGATATCATTTTTGCATCCTCTGATCCCCAGTTGTGTGATGATTTTACAACATTAATGAAAAAGAGATTTGAAATGAGTGCAATGGGAGAATTACAGTTCTTTCTAGGCTTGCAAATTAAACAAAAGGCTGATGGAACCTTTATTCATCAGTCAAATATACAAAAGATCTTTTGAATAAGTTTGATTTACAAAACTGTAAGCCCTGTTCTACTCCCATGTGCAACACCACACAACTGGATGCTGATCAGAAAGGTAAAGCTGTTGATGAAACACTTTACAGATGTATGATTGGGTCCTTGATGTATTTAACAGCTTCTAGACCAGATATTATGTTTGCTACATGTGTTTGTGCTAGATTTCAGGCTGCTCCTAAAGAGTCTCATTTGATTGCAGTCAAGAGAATCTTTAGATATTTGCAAGGTACACAATCTTTGGGTTTATGGTATTCCACTGGACACTCTTGCAAATTAGTTGCTTTTTCAGATAGTGACTATGCAGGGTGCAAGTTAACTAGAAAGTCAACTTCTGGTGGTTGTCAATTCCTAGGCAACTGTTTGATTTCTTGGCAGAGTAAGAAACAACATCTGTTGCTACATCAACTGCTGAGGCCGAGTACATTGCTGCTGCAAGTTGTACTTCTCAGGTACTCTGGCTTCAGAACCAACTTCTGGATTATGGCATTACAGAGACTAAGACTCCATTATTAATGGATAGTGCTTCAGCTCTGTGTATTGTCAAAAATCCAGTCCAGCACTCTAGGACCAAACATATAGAGATCAGACATCACTTTATTCGGGATTGTTTTGAAAAAGGTCTGATTGATCCTAAGTTTGTGCCTAGTGCTGATGAGCTTGCAGATATTTTTACTAAGCCTTTGGATAGTTCTACTTTCCAAAACCTTGTGTTAAGGCTTGGTATGCTGCAGCTAGAATAAGTGACAACTACTGATGATTTCAGTATTACTATCATTGGTACCCATGTCACATATAGTACTGATGAGTCCTTCGCCCCCACCACTTGAGCTACAGTAGTTTTATAACTACTGATGGCTAAATGCCTCACACGTACTGAAGTACTTTATCTATTCCAACTACTGATGTAGTTACAACTACTGATGTAGTTACAACTACTGAACTCAGTACAAACAGATAAGTACTGATGTCCTATGAAACACCTGAAAAGCAGATGCAAAGTCTGATGAGTAAGTGTTGAGGACAGTTTGAAACAGCTGAAAGGCTATGAATTGACTAAAACTACTGAAGAGAACTTTCTCTTCAGTTGTTTCTACAACTGCTGTTTCATTCTAAACAACTGAAGCAAAACCATGTCTTTAGTAGTTTTATAACTACTGATGACTAATACCAAGTCTTCAGCTGTTTACAACAACTGATGACAAAACCACTGTCTTCAGTAGTTTCACAACTACTGATGACAAACACCAAGTCCTCAGTTGTTTCATCATCTGAAGTCAAAACCATGGCTTTCAGTAGTTTTCTAACTACTGATGCCTAAAACCATGACTTCAGCTGTTTCGACGTCTGAAAGAGTAATACCATGTCAACAGTCGTTTAAAACTACTGATGACTAACCCCACATCCTTCAGTCGTTTTCTAACCCGTACCCTATAAATATCCCTGACCTAATCCTTCAAAGCTTCATCTTCTTCAAACCTAACGTTCATCTCTCCAAAACTTCTCTCTCCTAAATGGCGTCCATGCAACTCAAACCGCGACACAACTGTGTAGCTTACCTCACTAAATCGCCATTCTGGGCTAAGTTCGATAATGCTATTGATCTTATGGTCCAGTCACAATACAAAACGGAATTTCTTCTCAATCCAATCCTTCATGCCGAATCCCTCAAACAGTTTTGGATGAACGTCACCCTCACCACTGGGGACACCAACACAGCATCTCTCCGGTCGGTCGTCAACAACCACGAAGTGGTCATCACTCCCGAAATACTTCGTCAAACTCTACACCTGGATGATGCCACTTCTCCTGCTGGATATCCAAAGGGCACAACTGATTTATCCTTTGCCCACCATGGATATCAGGGCACCTTAGTGCCTCCACTATACTGAAGAAACATTTCCATGACGCTGAACGTCTAATCTTTCACATGGTAAATGTCTATTTGGCTCCTAAGACTTCGTCTTGGGATCAAATGTCTACAAAGTGGCAGCAGGTAATGTATTCTATTCTTGAGCAACAGCCTTTAATTTTTCAGAAATAATATTTTCAGAGCTCAAGGATATGGCTCAAAAACTAACTGCTAACCGTTGGATATTATATCCACGGTTCATAATGGCCATAATTACAAACCAGCTTCAAGCTGAGGGACTTGTTGGCCTGGGAGTCCCTGCTATGGCTGTTTTGCCTGAAGTATACTCCCGGCACAACTCTGACCATTCACTCAAAATGGCTGCCAAGCTGCGCAAACCCACGCAGCTGGAACCCACAGCCCACCTAAATCCAAAGTCCCCACCAAACCCACCAAAAGAAACCGAAACGCTACTCAGGGAAATGAGTCCCCTGAGGATGCCCCTGCAACACAAACGCAGGCTATATCCACTAGTTATAACCCCCTAGTGGATATAAGGACTCTTCCAGCCATAGCCGCTCAGGATTCCTCTCAACAGGAGCCTGCAGCAACCACACATGGGTACCCACACATCTGGGATCTTCCTCACTTGAGAGATTGCCATTGAAGAGCACCATCCTCCCCAGGTGCACACTGCTTCTATCCCTTCACCCCATGCAACCGCCCCCCAAAGTCCTACATTGCTTGTTGCACAAGTGCTGACTCAGTTGCACTCCTCACCCCCTCCCCAGATACCAATTACTACTGGGAACACCTCTACCATTGAGGGGAGGACCAAAGTGCAGCTGAGAACCCAACATAGGGGTTACACTGTTCCTTCTCCTAGTGTAGCAATGGAGATTGGACCTTCTGGTGAGGCTGCCACTTCTCCTGCGTCAGCATATGATCAGGTTGTAGTTGGTACCATTACTAAGACCTTACCAGAGGCAACTGCTGATGACGGACACAGTCCGGAGGCAGGAAGTCCCCAGTACCAAGACAAAGGGGCACATGCTACAACTGAGCTACACTCAGTGCATGTTCATCCTGCTCCAAGCAAGAGGTCAGGTGATTCAGCTTCTGCTGATGATGACCTGGGCTTCTTTTATGATGTAATCGCCCAAAACACCATCCTAGAGGAGGAGGTGAGCAGACTCAAAGAGCTTCTTGCCAAAACTTCTAAGGACCAAAGACCATCTGCCTCCACCAACCCACAGATGGCACCTTCAGTTGAAGGTTCCCCAAACACTTTACCCTCTCACTCCAATGAGCCTCCAGCTTCTGCTTTTGGCACTATCTCTCCGGGACAGAACCCCCCAGAGCAGATGGTTGCTGTATTCCAACAATCCATACCTCTCATCACTCCCATTATCAATGAAATGTTACTAAAAAGCCATTGATGAGAGGCTTTCCTCAACTCTACAACCACTGATTGATGCTGCTGTGCAAAAGACACTTTCTGCGGTACAAACCCCTACTACCAATGCATCCAAAAAGGGGGAGAGTACTGCAGTGAAAGAAAAGAAGAGGAAAAGAACAGAGGATGAGAAGGCAAAAGAACAAATCCAGGAGTTGGAAAAGAAAAGCACACAACTGATCACCTATAAAAAAGAAAAGTGCTGATGATCAACCTACTGCTGAAGAAAAATCCTTGGATGAGCTGGTAAAAGATGCAGATGACACACACAGCCGATCCATGGATAAAATCATTGAGCAACTCTTCAAGCAAGGTTTTGATATAGCCACATTAGATAGTGAGATCAGGAAGTTGGAAGTGGAGGAGATTCAAACCCGATGGGCTGGGTATGATGTACTGGAAAAGGGAGATTGGAGATCATGATCCGTTTCATTGCCAAATACTTAGGAAGATCTTTGATGGAGATTCGCGCATGGACCAGAGACAGTATTCTGGCTATAGCCACCAGAATCTGTCTGTCTGAGCAATTCCATATAAGGGGATTATCATTGAAGCCCTTGATGAGGCTGGGGCTGGAAAAAGTTTGAAATGGCAAGACTTACAAAGGCTAAACTCACAACCAAAATGCTGGAACAACCTTCCCTTCCACCCACTCAAAACAGCCTACCCCTCAAATCTCCAAACCAATCTCAAAGCCCAAACCAAACTTCCTCAACCCACAAAACCAACTCCCTTACCATCTAAACCAACAGCCGATGATGCACCTAATAAGAAGAAGAGAAGGGTTTGAGGCTAGAAGAAGAAGAAGAAGAGGATGATGTGGAAGAAGATAGGCTGCCTCTGTCTGCAGTCCTAACATTGGCGAAAGCCAACCTATGCCCATCACTCCCACCTCACAGATGGATGCTGTGAGAGTAAAGATTGAAGAAGAGGAGCAGCAAAAGCTTCATGATGATGAAATGCTGAAAAGCATTGACAAAACTTATGCTGCTTCGTCATCAATTATTAGTATGAAAAAAGAAGCTCTGAGGTTGTACACTCTCGCCAACACATTTCAATATCAGAAGGAAAGGGTGAGAGTATGGCCTGATCCTAGGGTGGCTCACAGGATTGTAAAGAAAGACATTCCTTCGAGATACAAGGGTCAAGTCAAGAGGATCGTAGATGAAGAGATCACAGTGGCCCTTGTAGTATCACCCTGGGAGATTGTCGAAGATTTCAAGAAGGCCTACGAGACTAAACAACCACCCCAGAAGATGCTAGAGAACAGAATTATTAAAAGGGGTTAGTCTACAAGAGGCTTGAGAACTTCAAACAAAATGAGCTCAGTCTGTTACTCGAAGGGAATCATCCTGATGAGTTTGCATACAGACAGATTACAACAGTTGAGCTCAAAAATGGCAAACAAGCCAAGTACATCTCAGAGCTGTATGGGCGAGAAGGATTGTTTGATGGTGAAGCCGAGAACCTGACCATGGAAGAACAAATCATGTTTCTCAGAGCCTACACCAGAGAATCCTACAGGCTTATACACGGGAAGTAGATCTCATGAATGGGATAACAACTCTGTGTCCAGTTCCCCAAAACAGAGTTCCCATTCATATCTTGCCAAACAAATATCTGAGATTTCTTCCCAGGCCGGAGCTTATATGGGTCATCTTCTCTACTGATCAAGAAGGAAAAAGACCAATCTTTTGCCAACAATAAGTGGGAAAATAAATAAATTAGAGGTTTTGGCTGCATTGGTTCAGGGGGAGTTTGTTGGACCAAAAGAACCAATGAGCCAAGATCAGAAAACCTCTAAGTCCCACATGATATCACAACAACTGCTGAAGGCTTCATCAGTAGTTCGACAAGTGCTGAAAACTCCAACAGCTAAAGATCAAGTGTTGAAGACTTCAACAGCTGAAGACTAAAGTGCTGAAGACTTCAACAGCTGAAGAACTAAAGTGCTGAAGTTCAACAGCTGAAGAACACAAGTGCTGAAGCTGAACAGCTGAAGAACACAAGTGCTGAAGCTGAACAGCTGAAGAACACAAGTGCTGAAGCTGAAGACCAAAGTACTGAAGTACAACAGCTGAAGAGTTTACAAGTGCTGAAGATCAACAACTGATGTACAAAGTCTGAAGACAAAGATTGAAGACATCAGCTGATGATATCTACTGAAGTCATCAGCTGATGAAACGTCTGAAGTTCAAGTCTGAAGATCAAGTACTGAAGTTTCAGTAGTTTGTCACAACAGCTGAAGAGTACTTCTTCAGTAGTGATATCAGTAGTTTTATATTTTTTACTTTCAGTAGTTTTGTAAAACGACTGAAGAGCTTGTTCTTCAGTCGTTGTAGTTTCAGTAGTTTTATGTTTTTCAGTAGTTATAACAACTGATAACACTTAGCATTTTTTGTAAGGAGATGTCAGCTGTTTTGACATCTTCAGTAGTTGTGTTTCAGTTGTAATAATTCTGTTAGATGTCACTATCAAGTGACATCAGCAGACGTCACATCTCTTATATAAGAGGTGTCGACCTAATTGTAAGTGTGACATTTTGTTACCACAAAAGCGAATATTGAATGAAATATATTTGCAGAATTCTCTCTCTATAACCGTCTTTGTTCTTCATTGAATATCGTTTCGTTCTTGTGAATTGGCTAATTCATTGTTCGATTCCTGTTGCTATACTCTCTAATCAATAAAACAGATCACTAATCCTAACATTGTTCTTTTATCAGACAATGACGTTGATTTATCCTTCCATAAGCCAGCTTTGTGTAAGGCCTGTTTGTGATAAACAGATGATTGACTAATGTGTTGAACCTTAGGTTCACTATCTCTTTTAGGTGGCGTCACTGTGTTCCTCTTAAAAGAGCTAGGTTTTTGTTCAGGAAGTTCAACTTTCCTCCTTGGTGTCTGATAGTAAGGACAATGAGACGCAATGTGTCCATACTCTCACACTGTAGTAAGCTCTGCTTTTGACTATACGATTTAACTATTTTTGTGGAGATTATGTGACACCCGGGTGACCTTACACTGTTTGGGTTTTGACTATGATTGTATAGATGTTTTGTCTGGTTTAGCAAAGTTAATTGGTTTAACATTTTAAACATCTTTTTCTTTTCTATTTTCTGGACTTTGACATGATGCATGTAATGGTTAACATACTAGTCTTTTTAGGTTCAGATTTGAGAGTTATTAAACTAGACTTTAACTAACCTTTTCAACTCTTTGTCCAGATTACCGCAAGGCATTTTACCTTTTGCCTTTGAAGTGGCTCCTTTTGTTTAGTACTAGAATCATTTGATGAACATGTGGAATCTGGATCACTTACAAGAGGAGTAGACCCACATGATCCTTGATTGGATTATCATTAATTGGTTTACATTTTGTGTTCATTAGGATCTCATGTTGGTGGTGGAAACACTTTATTGACGGGTTTGGTAGAACACAAAATCTAAGTTTAACCATTTAAACTTTCAGAAAACGCAGCGGATATAAATATAGCTTTAAAACCCATTTTAAAAGCTGAAAATTTAATGTTCTTAGTGATCTTTTAAGATGTAAAACAAACCCAAATCAAAAGGATCATTATATGTGAATGAACAAGCTATAATATGAGTAAAACTATATATAAAATTACAGCCACAATGAGCTGTGATTACTACCTCTTTGAGCAGCAAGAAAACGACCAACAGTGAGAGATTTGGGATACTAAAATCAGCCAAGAACTCAAGTGTAGAGATCCTCAAGTTTCTATACCCCAAGCCCTTGCAATACACCTTCTTGTTAGGTAGATTATCACAAGAACACAACAAAGCTTGCTCTTCAAAAACTCCCAAGGAAGCTGCCAGGTTCGAAACTTTTGAGAGAGAAAGAGAGAAGTTGTTGTTGCATGCAATGAGAGTGGGTTGTTGAGAAGTTGAGAGACCTAGAATACTTAATGTGTGTTATGTTCAAGACCAATTTGGTCCAATAGAAATCAAGGGGGGGGGGGGACGGCCAAGGAGGTTTAAATTTGGGTTCCCTCCTTCAAATATCACACATTAAAAGTCTTGTTAACTAGACATACAAATAACAATTTAATTTGTATGTACAAGTTATATACAACTTATACAATTAACCATTTAACTTATAAGTTGTAGTTTCTCATTATTATTTGGTGTCATCTAACTAATTAAATAACACTTCAAATAATATTATTGAACAAAATATCCTAATAAGTTGTTCCCTCTCATATGCAATTTATTTAGAAAACCCATTTTCTAAATTGGTGTAAATATTTAATTGCATGATCTTATCATCAATTAAATATTAATTGGTGTTTGCTAAGCTTGTTATTGGGTATAATCCGACTTGGATCATAATGTACTAACCACATAAATATTCTAAGTGTCTTGGGCACACAGAATCCTTCAATCTCCCACTTGCCCAAGATTCATAGAAGATTGATGCAAGCAGTAAATACCGCCTAACAACGGTTGACTACCCTTAATACGCATGACTTATAGCCACTCAACAACATCATCTCTTTCAAGTACCCTACTTGAAATGATTTAGGTGAATCAATCATCAATCCTTTTCTTATAGATATCATGTTAAATCCAAGGACACAGAATGATCATTCCTTGTTGATTTAACTTAATCAGTCTTAGACATCTAACTCTCAACGAATAAGAGGAACAAATTCCATCTTGACTACATATGTTTCTCACAAACACCTCGTGTTATACCTGAACATACCCTTATGTACTATCCACTATTTCAGGACAGTGAAGAATTAGCTCAAGGTATAAAACTTGGTGAATATCAAAACCCAATATGTATCTCAGGTCTGAGGATACCAAATGATATTCGCCTTTTACTCAAACTTACTTATGATCAATCGATAAGATTCTATGTAGTAAAATTTGAGGTGCGGTTTAGTCCAATATTTTTATCCCACAAATATCTATGAACCTTGGTAGCAACCCATTGCTCTATATTCATCCTTATGAATATCAACCAATCCAAGTTCATAATAATCTTACTTTCACACTTGTTCCCACAAGTATGAGCGACTACGCACATTTTAGAGTAAACATTTTACTCATGGATAAAACATGCTAATTTGGAACATTAATTGAAACATTATAACTAAATAATTTTATTCAAATAATAAGGAGTTCCACATATCCAAATACAAAATGTATAGATCAAATCCAATCACTAGAATATCGATGTCCCATGGCACAAGTATGACATTCATGCTTTGCCTTTTCAAGGAGCTTCGTGAGAGGATCCGCGATATTTTGATCCGTGTGAACTTTGCGAATACATATCTTTCCCTTTTCAACTTCATCTCGTATGTAGTTGAATCTCCGCTCAATGTGCCAAGTCTTTTGATGAGTACGGGGTTCCTTGATTTGAGCAATCGCACCCTCGTTATCACAAAAGATCTCTAGGGGGTCCTGAATGGAAGGGACAACCCCTAAATCGGCAATGAATTTCTTCAACCATGCAGCTTCTTGAGCTGCCAATGAGGTGGCGACGCATTCTAATTCTGTAGTTGATAGAGCCACCACATCCTTCTTGGAGCTCTTCCAAGAAACCGCTCCTCCATTCAAAATGAGAATGTATCCCGATTGTGACCGAGAATCATCACGATCGGTTTGGAAACTCGCATCCGTGTAACCTTTTACAACGAGTTCCTCGTCACCAGATCCATAGATTAGGAACATATCTCTTGTCCTCCTTAGGTACTTAAGTATGTTGTTAACAGCCATCCAATGACTGTCTCCAGGATTTTGCTGGTATCGGCTAGTCATGCTTAAGGCGCATGACACGTCCGGTCGAGTGCATATCATCGCATACATGATGGATCCATAGCATATGCGTATGGGACTGCCTTCATTTTATCTTGCTCATCCTTTGAGCTTGGAAACTGAGTCGTACTCAATATCGTTCCTCTTTGAATAGGTACGTACCTTTCTTAGAGTTTTCCATCTTGAACCTTTTCAAGATCTTATCAATGTATGCACTTTTATTCAAACCAATCAACCGCCTTGATCTATCCCTATAGATCTTTATTCCCAGAATGTAGGCGGCTTCACCAAGATCCTTAATGGAAAAACAACTTCCAAGCCAGGTTTTTACACCTTCCAGGGTTGGAATGTCATTTCCAAATAGTAGTATGTCATCAACATACAATACTAGGAAAGTTATTGTGCTCCCACTAGCCTTCTTATACACACAAGCCTCATCAGCGTTTTTGATGAAGCCAAATTTCTTTACCTCCTCATCAAAACGGTGATTCCAGCTTCTCGATGCTTGTTTCAATCCATAGATTGATTTCTTTAACTTGCATACTTTATTAGGATGTATTGGATCGACCAAACCTTCAGGCTGAACCATATAGACATCTTCCTCAAGATATCCATTTAGGAAAGCGGTTTTGACATCCATTTGCCAAATCTCATAATCATAATGAGCAGCTATGGCAAAAAATATCCTTATAGACTTTAGCATCGCAACATGTGAGAAGGTTTCATCATAATTAACCCCTTGAGTTTGAGTGAAACCCTTTGCTACAAGTCTAGCTTTATAAGTATCCAAGTTTCCATGCATATCGGTTTTCATCTTGAAAACCCACTTACTTCCAACTACCTTGGAATTAAGGGGTGGTACAACGAGTTCCCAAACTTGATTGTCATACATGGATTGCATCTCAACGTTCATGGCTTCAAGCCATTTGTCACAATTCGAATTGGACGCTGCATCATGGTATGTGGTTGGTTCTTCTGAACCTACCACATAGCATCCATCCACAAAAATCTGTATCTTTCAGGTGGATTACTAATTCTACCACTTCTACGAACGTCTTGTGTGTATTGATCAACCCCTTGATCATCCTCAACATCCTCATGTTGAGTGCTAGTTTCAACCAAACGTGCATTGGTTGTGGTTCTTGATCCTCTTCAAGGTCCACTGTTCTACTGCCAGCTCCTTCCATAAGGAACTTTGCTTCTAAGAACTCACCCTTTCTGGCAACAAACACCTTTTGTTCCAGTGGATCATAGAAATAATATCCCATAGAATCTCTAGGATATCCAACAAAGATACACTTGTGGATCGGACTTCCATTTGTTTGGGGTGGGAGTCTTAACATAAGCCTCACATCCCCAAACCCTTAAGTATGATAGGGATGGAACTCTTCCATGCCATATCTCAAAAGGTGTCCTTTCCACCTTTTTGGTTGGGGCCATATTTAGAATACGGGCCACGGAGAGCAAAGCGAAACCCCAAAATGATAGAGGTAATATGCTTCTAGCCATCATAGATCAGACCATATCCAATAAGGTTCGATTCCTCCTCTCACACACACCATTGTGTTGTGGTGTTCCAGGTGGAGTAAGTTGTGAGACAATCCCACAACTCCTAAGATGATCTTGAAAAGCATCACTTAGGTATTCACCTCCTCTATCGGTACGGAGAACTTTAATTGTCTTGTTGAGTTGATTTTCTACTTCATTCTTGAAGATTTTGAACATTTCAAAAGCTTCATCTTTGTGCCTCAATAAGTATACATACCCATAGCGACTATAATCGTCGGTAAAGGTAATGAAGTATCTTTCACCATTCCTAGTTGTTGGTTTAAAAGGACCACATACATCCGAATGTATGATTCCTAATAAATCTTTTGCCCTTTCGTTAGTACCACTAAAGGGTGCCTTAGTCATCTTTTCTTGTAAACAAGATTCACAAACATCAAATGATCACATTCATTGTTTTTAAAGACCATTCTTTTGAAGTGTTTGTAAACGTTTCTTGTTTATATGGGCAAGACGCAAATGCCAAAGATAGGTATCACTCAAGTCCAACTTGAGTTTCTTGGTGTTAGTTTGGTACAATGGCTATTAAAGTATTTTCATGAACCAATTCATAAATACCATTAATAGGAATAGCTTTAAAAGAGAATATACCATTAAAAAAACATGAATATCTTTTTCAACAAATGATAATACATATCCAAATTGTTTTAACAGGGCTACAGAGATAATATTCCTAGTCAAACTAGGAGCATACAAAACATTGTTCAAATTACTTCCAAACCATTTGGAAGTTTCAAGATGTAGTCACCACGGGCTTCAACTTGAACTTTAGCCCCATTGCCCATGTAGAGGCTTACATCCCCTTTCTTGAAGTCACTACTTCTTTTGAACCCCTACAACAAATTGCAAATGTGAGTTCCACATCCGGTATCTAATGCCCATGTGTTACAGGATATCATGTTTAAATCAATATGGATCATGTATATTGTACCTGAGGTCTGCCCGGCATCCCTCTTTGCTTTCAACTCTTGGAGATGGACAGGACAATCCTTGCCCAATGTCCAATCTCCCCACACTTGAAGCATGGGTCATTAGTAGCAACCTTTTGCTTTTTCTCTTGTGGTTTGGGTGGCACCCTTGCCACCCCTTTCCCTTTTCCCGAAGCGGGTCCCTTACCCTTGGCAACCTTTGCCTTGGGTGCGGGACGAGGCCTTTTATTGTTCCCACCTTCATTGATGGTGAGAATGGGTAAAACCCTTTTACCCATGGCCACCTCGGCCGTTTTGAGCATTGAGTGAAGCTCACCAATGCTTTTCTCCCAAGCATTCATGTTGTAGTTCAACACGAATGTCTCAAACCTCTTTGTAAGGCCATTTAGGATCAAATCTGTGGCCAATTCCTTCGAGAAGGGACAATTAAGCCTCTTGAGGCGGTCAATGTGACTTTTCATCTTAAGTACATATGATGAAACAGATTGGTTGTCGTCCATACGACATGCATGGAGTGCTCGAACCGTTTCGAAGTGCTCAACCCTTGCTTGCTGTTGGAACGTTTCCTTCAGTTGGGTTATCATGTCCTAAGCTCCGTGGTGTTCATACTCCTTTTGGAGATTTGGAGTCATGCTCGCTAGCATGAGACAAGACACTTGGACGGAGTCCTCAGTGTATTTCAGCCAATCGTTATAGGCCTCCTCATCATCCTCGCTAGGTTGATCGGGATAGGGTCGTCTAAAACATATGATCTTTTCTCTTGCTTGAGAACGATTCTCAAGTTTCGATACCAATCAATAAAGTTGTTATGATTTAGACGTTCCTTTTGGAGGATCGCTCGTAGTGATTGGTTGGACGCGGATGAGTTATCGAGATTTTCATTATTGGTGGCCATCTACAAAATTTAACAAAGATCTATTTTAATATTTTCGATATTGCTAATTTTAATAATTAATGCCTTTTAAGGTCACTTTTGAATTAAAATCTAGAACCCAACATTACATTTAAATTGTGGTTAGGTGACCTTTATCCCACATTTAAATTAATAAGGTGGTCAACGATTGACGATTGCAACCATTTGCAACTTCTAGAGGTATGGGATCGACTTTAAACATCATATGTAAAGTCGGCATGTTAATCCTATCAACACCATTTGGAAACCATATTGTAGGTGATCCATTTAACATGGTTTGAAAATCAAGACATCCTACTTATACACACGTGTGAGTTTGCCAAAATGAGTGGTTAGGTGACCTTTATCCCATGAATTTTGGTATTCTCACCTTAAGTCATAAGTTCCTTCAAAGTGGTTAGGTGACCTTTATCCCACTAAGAGTTCCCAAGTGACTCAAGTGTTGTGTAAAAGGACGGTGTTGATCTTGTTTTTCAAATGTTTAGAGGTTTCATAATTCTAGTTTAGAAAACTCTATGTACTTGTATTTGCATGCAATCAAATACAAGGTACCCTATGGTCATTTGATTAAAACCAATTTTAATCTTTAAAATCATTAAACCATTTTAATAACTTTATATAAACTTTTAGAACCATCAATTTTCAGCTTGTTAAGTTGTTAGTGTTTGTTATGCATGTCAAAACATCAACCATTCAAACAAACACAACATTTTAAACAAGCATAAACGTTAACAATCATATGTGCATAACCATAGCCCTTATGTTGACAACACTTGTTTGCCATCACAGTGTTGTCATATGGTCTTTTCTAAGGTTACAACACAAACACATAGAAAGCTTCCAAAAGACTCCCACTTGAAACCGCATCCAAAATGCTCCATGTTTCTTTTGTGTCTTCCTTTGTGCTTCCAAGGCATATGTCTTCATATTACAAGATATAAGGTCCTAATACATGATATCTAGTAAAATGAAATTACATCTAATCTATTTATTACAACCCAATAATAAATAAAATTACACTTGAAACAATTGATAATACAACCCTATTGAATGAATGAGTACAACCATTATAAACACCAAACAACACAAGGTCAATGGCTAGGTTATGCACTAAAATAAGCATCCATTATATCATCCAAAATATAACTATGAATCCCCTTAAAACCAACGAATTTTCAGCCAACATAAACTGAAAAATTCAGGTTTAGATTTGTCCAAACAACACAACATATCAACATATATATATCTTTCAAGATTTAATCACAAGCATGTATAATATAATCTTGAAAGTTGGGGATTCAACAAAACAAAACATAGCAGCCCCAAATCAGCTTATATGAGTTTTTATTATCATCCTTTAAAACCTATTTTAAAGGACAAAACAAGCAAGTCATCCACATAACCTGGCTCTTGATGCCATTGACGGGTTTGCTAGAACACAAAATCTAAGTTTAACATTTAAACTTTCAGAAAACGCAACGGATATAAATATAGCTTTAAAACCCATTTCAAAAGCTGAAAATTTCATGTTTTTAGTGATCTTTTAAGATGTAAAAACAAACCCAAATCAAAAGGATCATTATATGTGAATGAACAAGCTATAATATGAGTAAAACTATATATAAAATCACAGCCACAATGAGCTGTGATTACTACCTCTTTGAGCAGCAAGAAAACGACCAAAAGTGAGAGATTTGGGATGCTAAAATCGGCCAAGAACTCAAGTGTAGAGGTCCTCAAATGTCTATACCCCAAGCCCTTGCAATACACCTTCTTGTTAGGTAGATTATCACCAAGAATACAACAAAGCTTGCTCTTCAAAAACTTCCAAGGAAGCTGCCAGGTTCGAAACTTTTGAGAGAGAAAGAGAGAAGTTGTTGTTGCATGCAATGAGAGTGGGTTGTTGAGAAGTTGAGAGACCTAGACTACTTAATGTGTGTTATGTTCAAGACCAATTTGGTCCAATAGAAATCAAGGGGGGGGGGACGGCCAAGGAGGTTTAAATTTGGGTTCCCTCCTTCAAATATCACACATTAAAAGTCTTGTTAACTAGACATACAAATAACAATTTAGTTTGTATGTGCAAGTTATATACAACTTATACAATTAGCCATTTAACTTATAAGTTGTAGTTTCTCATTATTCTTTGGTGTCATCTAACTAATTTAAATAACACTTCAAATAATATTATTGAACAAAATATCCTAATAAGTTGTTCCCTCTCATATGCAATTTATTTAGAAAACCCATTTTCTAAATTGGTGTAAATATTTAATTGCATGATCTTATCATCAATTAAATTTAATTGGTGTTTGCTAAGCTTGTTATTGGGTATAAACCGACTTGGATCATAACGTACTAACCACATCAATATTCTAAGTGTCTTGGGCACACAGAATCCTTCATTTATAACCCAATCCCTCCTTGTTGTTTCTCTTGCTCACTAAGTTTTGGACTATGTGTGAAGAACTAGTCCAACTATGCAGTTTTTGTTTTAGGGAATTAACTTCTACTTCTAAAGCTGCCTTTTGTTTCTTAGTGTAGTTTA
Organism: Flaveria trinervia; assembly: GCA_025506515.1. Classification (NCBI taxonomy): domain Eukaryota; kingdom Viridiplantae; phylum Streptophyta; class Magnoliopsida; order Asterales; family Asteraceae; genus Flaveria; species Flaveria trinervia. The sequence continues at coordinate 40,676,583 of CM046448.1, read as the reverse complement.
GATAGTACCTAATGTCGTTAGCTTGGTTAAGGCTACAACTTCTATTTCCCTAATTTGTTTGTTCGAAAGGTCTATCTTTTCTTTGTAACTATGCTCATTTTGTTTAAAACACTCGTTAGCCTCAGTGCACAGTTCCAAGTCCTTTACTATGTTATCATTATTATCTAATAACCTAGTAAATTCTAAATCAATGCTTTCCCTAAACTTATTACAATCAGAAAAGCATGATTATTGAAAAGTTTGTCAGTAGTACTTATCTAAGTGGGTTATGATGAATTAGCTATCAATGCAGAATCTGGTGTTTCTGGAGATGGTGATTCGGACATTGTCACGATTTTCCTTTCTTCAGGCAGGTAGGTGACCACTGGCGCAGTTTCTTCTGATGTTGACATCGCAAGTTCGATTGCAATATCTCCTTCACTAGCAGAGTCATCATCAATATCCTCCACACTAACAATATTGGATTCCCCCGGTGACTCCAGTCTTGTCCTTCATTAAAAATCATGAGCAGTCAAGGCTTTGGGATCCTTGCTTGATGAAGTAGGACTACTAGTGGGTTTCTCCTGACGATTGTAGGTGGAGAAAGGATTCCTATCGCCAGTCTTCTTTGGCTTCACACACTCCCTTTTGAAGTTCCCTTTCTCACCGCAGTTGAAGCAAGTTACCTTGGATTTATCAAAGTCAAAGGTAGTGTCCTTAGTTGCAATAAAATTTTGTCCGGTCTTTTTGACAAACTTCTTAGCTCTCTGGACTGCACTGGCTAAGGCCCATATTATGTCCATCCGCTCCAGCTCTGTCTCATCCACCTTGCTCATAATCCTCATCTGCCACATGGCAGTTCCCATCTTAACTCATAGGAGTGGACTACCGCAGCTAAGAGATCCATGTGCTCTTTAGCTACCTCAATTGTCATATTGCCGAAGTTCTCGGTCTTCAGCTTTGCTGCATTTGCTTCAGGTGCAATGTATTGGGTACCAGACGACCCTGATGTTTCTGACCCTCAAGTAGAGGCTGGTGAAGGACCAGACAAGCTAGATACAAAAGCTGTCTGAAGAGGTGCTCCAGATGTTTTGGCTTGAGGAGTCGCGTTGTACAGTGCAGGATTCTAATCATATGTAGCCTTTTGAGCTCTGTACTTCATTCTTAGTTCTTCTCTCTTAGCTTTAGAATGAAGTCATTGATATCTAACTTTGTTAGCATACCATTCTGTCTGAGAATGGAGGCAAATGACACCCATTTCTCCAGCAGCCCGTCTGCAAAGTTGGACACTTTTTCCTCCATTGACGTCGATACTCCATGAGTGTGAATCTCACAATCATCAAGTGGTAGAACCTATCAATCACATCATCTAGGCTAGGCTTTCTTTTCCCATCGAGGAGAAGCTATCAAACTCCTTTTTTAAAGCTTAGCCTTTATGCCTTCAATGATGCATTTTCGTCATACCTTTTCTCCAATGCATCCCATAGCTTCTTTGCTTGTGTATATTCCGAGAATTGATGGAAAATATCCTTCGGAATTGACTGTGAAAGCAAAGCATAAACCTTCTTTTCTACATTGTATTTCACCTTTTGTCCGTCAGTCGTGCCACCAAGTGTGTGTTTGACACCATCAGCTCCTACAGGCATGCTGTACTCCGTCTCTATAGACTCCCACAGATTGGGATCTACTCCATTTAAGTAGATCTCGAAACGTTTTTCATTGTGGATATTCATCTAACGTAATTAGCTTTGCGGGGCTTGTTGTGATTCCCTACTTCATTCTCTAGTAGCAGTAAGTTTTGTATACGTGAGTCTCTCCCTGCTGTGAATGCTAAGTATTGGTCTTCTATTGCTATTAACTTTAACTTTAAACCAAACTGTTGTATTAGTCCGAATGAAGGTGTGTGATTGGCTATTCGTGCGATTGAGCTATGCGGATGGTTCAATCGTGCGACTGAACTAATGCGGATGACTCAGTCGAGCGAATGAACTAATGCGGTTGAACAATGCGAATAGGCTTCTCAATCGTACGAATGGAGGTATGAATGAGTCTAATCGTGCGTATGGGGAATGCGTATGAAGTCAGTCGTGCGATTGAGTCAATCGTGTGATTGGGTTTGCTGGATTTTGAAAATTCATACGTTTAAGGTGTTTGAACGCGAAAATACGAATTTCTTGCTAACCCTAATTGTCGTATGCTGGAAAAAACTTAACTTCACGTTCAGGAGACGTCTAAAATGCAATTTGACACAAAATATTGCGTTTTTGAGAGTAAAAACACAATTTTTATATCAAAACGATTGAATCACACATAAATCTAGAGCCAAGGCTCTATACCACTTGTTAGGATCGTGTACTAGATGAATACTAACAGATTTACGAGTATATCGAATCAAATAGTGCGGAATCCTACTTGATTGGCGATCCAATCAGTGAGAACGTACGTAGACTCAATTAAAGATTGAATCAAAACGTTAAGAACGATTAGTAATCAATCTACTGCGATTTTTGAAGTTGGAGCAGGTTGCTAGAGGTCTTTGGACGGCTAGGGCATGTCTGGGTATCTAATTATTCAAAGTGTCTAGTTTTTCCATGATTTAAGTGGTATTTGTAGGTTAGGGTTTCTCAATCGTGTGACTGGACCATTTTCATGGTTTAGTCATGTGATTGAGTCATGCTGTTGATCCATTCGCACGACTGAGTGTTCAGTCGTGCGACTGAGTCAATCTCATGGTTCAATCTTTCGACTGATCCAGTCTCCTGGTTTATTCGTACGACTGGTTCATTAGCATGAAATTGTTCATGCGTATGGTCCATTAGCATGGGCCAATCGCATGAGAACTTCACATAATTAAGTTTGAATATGTTTCATAGTCATTAATAATTTAGATATTATTCAAACAACCAGAACCAATATACTTAAGTCAATAACCATCATTACATACCAACCAATGAAATATTCAACATTATATAAGCACAACCACATATTGTATTTCATAGGTACGCGTACAATTACATATGTGTAAGACAATACAAACATATTACATTAAGTTTAGAAACTAGGGACACATGTATCTACAAACTCCCCCTTGGACCTAGTTTTGTCTAATGTCCTACATCCTTCATGAGTTTCTCAAACTTCTTCTAGTTCTCTTCTCTAGTGACTCCGGCATGTATCTCAAAAGCAAAATAGAGTCGTATAATGTTTTTAAGTTATAGAGCTTGTACAATATTTTGAGAGTCATAGAATGGTGGCCACTTATATAATGTATAGACATCATCTCCAGACAAGTTTGTAAGCCACATTGGGTACACACCCTGATGGTTTCCATTACACTATTCTTGTTCAAAACTATGACTGCCTCTCCTATCGTCCAATCATCGTACCACCATTTGAAGCGTCGAGTGAAGTCCTGTGGCATTTCTCGTAGAGGAATCTTAGACATTGTGCGTGGAGGACTCCACTTCAGTACCATTTTTGGTTTTCTAGTAATGGCATCAACCTTAGACCGTCTGATATACCTTGTTGGCTGTTGAGCTTTGAAGTTGACCCATCTGGTCTAGTACTCTCTTTTTAGAGCGGTTTCACACCAGCCTAACATTTTGCGTGGGTCAGCGTATAACAATTTTAACTTTGCTAACCGGTTTAGCTCAAATCCAGGAAGAGTCTTCAGGTCATGTGGGAACCTGAAGTACTCAATCCCTTTCTCACGTTTAACTGCATAAACGTTGAGATCTTCTGTTGATACATATGTACCAAGATTCTTATCTGAATGTAATATGTCTTTATTGTCTTACACTTATGTAATCGTTGGGTACTTAATGAAATACAAATGTTTGGTTGTGTTTATAATGTTTAATATTTCATTAATGAGTTGTTTAGCGCACATTGACTTGATTATATAGGTTTGTGATTGTTTGAATTGATATGCATAATCTTATAATATTAAATACATTCAAACTTGGTGAAGTGAAGTTCTCATGCGTCCGATTGGACCATGCGCCCCAACAGTGGTAATACATCCGAATGGCCATGCGATTGAGTGTCCATGCGCCTAAATAGTCCATACGTCTGAACAACTTCATGCGACTGACTTAGTCGCACGACTGAACACTCAGTCGTGCGAATGGATCAACCGCATGGCTCAATCGCATGAATGAACCATGCTAATGGTTCAGTCCCCCGAATGAGCAACCCTAACCTATAAATACCACCGAATTCGTGGAAAAACATAAGCATTCAATCCACTTCGACTCCAGACGTACCCTAGTCGTCCTGAAGCCTCTAAGCTCGTACTCCAAGTTCATAGAACGCTATAGATCGATTCCTAATCGATTCTTGAGGTTAGATTCAATACGTTATTGTTTCTACGTGCATTCTCACTGATTGGATCGCCAATCAAATAGGATTCCGCCGTATTTGGTTTGGTTTAACAGGTTAATTAGTTGGTGTTTCGTTCAAATACCAGATCCTAACAAGTGGTATGAGAGCATTGGCTCTTGATTACGTGTTGATTCAATAGTTTTGATACAAAATTGTGTTTTTGCATCAAAAACGCAATCTTTTTGTGTCTAACGGAGTCTTAGACGTTTCTTGATCGAAAAGTTGAGATTTTCCGGCATACGGCTATTAGAGTTTGATAAAATTCGAGTTATTACGGTCAAAACAAGTGAAACCTACGAATTATGAACCTTCAGTAGGTTCAGTCGCACGATTAGACCAATCGCACGACTGAGTTCATTCACACTCTCCCACCTCACGATTGGACTCATTCGTACCTTCATTCGTACGACTGAGATTTTCATTCGGACTGTTCAATCGCATTAGTTCATTTGGACGACTGACTCATCCGCATTTGTTCAGTCGCGCGATTGAACCATCCACATTTGTTCAAACGCACGAATAAGTTCAATTGCATACCTTCATTAGCATACATTAGCACTTTGTTCAAAAAAAATAAAGTTAAGTGTATGGAGGACCAGTTTTAAGCATACACAGCAAGTAGAGACACACGTATTCAGAATCTGCTGCTATTGGAGAACGAAGTGGGTATTCAAAATAAACCCCCAAAACTTATTACGTTAGAGGACTACCCACAATGGAAGCAACATTTCCATCAGTATTCGGAGTATACTCAAGGAAAGAAACTTTGGGATGCGTTGGAAAAGAGGTATGATGGAAATGCCTCTCCGAAGGCCATCAAGGTAAAATCCTTGAAGAAGGAGTTTGACAACTTCTCTTCTATGGGAAAAGAAGGCCTTGATGATGTGATCGATAGATTCTACCACTTGATGAGTGAGATGCACACTCATGGAGTGGTTACATCGATGGAGGATAAGGTATCCAATTTTGCTGATGCATTACCAGAAAATGGGCTTCGTTTGTCTCAAATCTCCGACAGAATGGAATGCTCTCGAAGTTAGATATAAATGACTTCATTCTGAAACTGAGAGAAAAGGAGCTTAGGATGAAGTATATAGCCCAAACGGCTAACTACTATCAGAATCCTACACTCTACAATGCTACACCATCGGTCAAGACAACTGGAGCACCACTGCAAACTGCCTTCATCTCAAGCGCAGCTATTCCAGCACAACCCTCAACTTCAGGATCCGAAATGTCAGGGTCGTCGAGCACCCAATATATCATACCTGAAGCGAATGCAGCAAAACTAAAAACCAACAACTTTGGGAATGTGACTATGGAGATGGCCAGAGAACATATGGACCTCTTAACTGTGGTGGTTAAATCCTACGATGGATTAGTTGCTGGAAAGATAGGAAACTGCCACCTGGCAGATGAAGATTATGAGCAGGTGGATGAGATGGAGTTGGAACGGATGGACATAATGTGGGCTCTGGCAAGTGCTGTCCGACGAGCTAAAATTTTTTTCAAAAAGACCGGACAGAACTTGGTTGCCACAAAAGCCACAACCTTTTGGTTCGACAATTCAAAGGTTACTTGTTTCAACTGCGGTGAGAAGGGACACTTCAAGAGGGAGTGTGTAAAACCAAAGAAGACGGGTAATGGAAATCTCTTCTCGTCCTGTAATCGTCAGGACAAGGCCACATCTAGTAGTTCTACCTCATCCAGTAAGGACCCAAAAGCCTTATCTGCTAACGAGGATGAGGGACAGGACTGGAGCTTCCGGTTCGTCTCATCGGGAGAGTCCAACATAGCTAGTGTGGAGGATATTGATGATGATTCTGCCAGTGAGGGAGATATAGCAGTAGAGCTCGCGATGTCAAATGCTGAAGACACTGTAAATGTGGTCAACCACCTGCCTGAAGAAGAAAAATCTACATCATCATCAGAATCACCAAAACAAGAGACAACCGAGTCTACACTCATGGCTGATTCCTCTTCAACATCTCAGGTAAGTACTACTGACAAGCTTTTTAATAATCATGCTTGCTTAGAATGTAATAAATTCAGAGAAAGTATAGATTCAAAATTTGCTAGGTTATTAAATCATAATGATAGCTTAGTAAAGGACCTGGAACTGTGCACGGAGGCAAATAGAGTGTTAAAACAAACGAGCACAGTTACAAGGAAAAGATACACCTATTGAATAAACAACTTAGGGAAACTGAGGTAGTTGCTTTTAACCAAGAAAATGACATTAGGTACTATCTGAACTCTCTAGAGGACACTAAGAAGCAAAAAGCAGTGTTAGAAGTAGAAGTCAACTCGTTAAAACAAAATTTGGATAGTTGGACAAGCTCATCACACATTGTCCAACACTTAGTGAAAGAGAGAAATAATGGGGAGAGGCTGGGATACAAAGTGGTTCCACCACCACCTGAGACCTTGATGAACACTAAAAGTAAACCAATTAACAATAACCCCATCAAGGATCAGGTGGTGTCCACTCCTATGGTTAATGATCCAGATACCTTAAGTAAATCAATTGGATCTAACACTAAACAGAAAGAGGCCACTTCAAAGGCTATAGGAAAGATGCCTTGTGTTAACCTAGAAAAAGAATTTGAAAAAGTTAGTTTAAAGTCAGGGTCAAACAAAGTCAAACAAGAACCTAAAAAGAGTATAAAACCTAATCAATCACGTGCATCATGTCACAGTCCAGGTAAACAAGAGATCAAAGATGTAAAACCAGGTAAAGCATTATGTTTGTAAAACCAACTCATACATCTAACAAAGAAGTGTCTCAATCCAAACATAATAAGGTCAACTGTGTGACATCTGCATCTCCACCAAAAAATAGAAACCATCAAGTTAAAAGAAGATTCTGCTATAACTATGGAGAGTATGGTCACATAGCGTCTTATTGTCCTTATTCCCAGACATCGAGGACGAAAGTTGACCTTTCTGCATCTACAACTGGCTCTTCTAAGAGGAACTCTATGATGCCTCCAAAAAGGGCTAGTGAACCTAAAGTTCTATCCATCAGCCAGTCGTCTGTTTATCACAAACAGGCCTTACACAAATCTGGATTATGGAAAGAAAAAACATCCCCAGTGTCTGAAAATGAGAACAAACAGAAATCTGCGCTTCCCTCAACCTCAAAGGGTCAATGGGTTGAGTTTATGATGTGTGATGCCTTAGGGAAACCCAAGCCAGTTAAGGCTTGGGTTCCTAATATGAACTAATGTTTTCATTGATTGTGCAGGGTGTTCGCTACAGTGCTAAGACTAACACTTGGATTGTAGATAGCGGAGCATCCATGCACATGACAGGGAATAGAGCTCTCTTATCAAATGTCGGACAAATTAACGGAGGGCATGTTTCATTTGCTGAAACAAAGGCGGGTACATCACAACCCAAGGAGAAGTGGAAAATGAGAAAGTTAAGTTTGATAAGGTAAACTATGTCCAACAATTACAAAATAACTTACTTTCGGTTTCTCAAATCTGTGATAAAGGATTCAAGGTAGTTTTTGACAACAAGAAATGTTACGTTATAAAGAAGGACTACGTGATTCCGGAGGATCAGATCCTAATGTCAGCTTCATGATATAATGATCTTTATGTGTTGGATCTCCCAAAGGCCTCTACAACGGATTATGAAGTCCAATGCTTCTTGTCCAAAGCTACTGATAAGGACTCCATCTCCTGCATAGGAGAATTGGACATATAAATCCAAGGAAAATGAATCACTTGATTCAGAATGATCTTGTGAGAGGAGTAAATGTCAAAAACTTCCAACTCCTGGATTTTTGTGTTGGGTGAAAAAGGGCAAACAGACGAAGAAGTCTCATAAGGAAAAGAAAGTTCATTCTATAGAACTTCCTCTTCAGCTTCTTCACATGGATCTGTTTGGTCCAGTCAGTACAAGAAGCATCACAGGTGACTTGTATTGCTATGTAGTTACTCATGACTACTCAAGGTTCTCTTGGGTAATCTTTTTGAAATCCAAATCAGAAACATTTGAATCCTTCAAGGAATTGGTAACTACACTGGAATCCCTATACAAGCTGAAGGTAAGACAGGTGCACTCAGACAATTTACCATGGCTTATACCCCTCAGATGAACGGCGTTACTGAATGGATGAACCGCAACTTGAGAGAGACGGCACGGACAATGCTGGTAGACTCGAAACTGCCTATCCAATTTTGGAATGAAGTAGTGGAAAATGCATGTTATACTCTCAATCGAGTTCTGGTAGTAAAACGCTATGGAAAAACATGCTACGAGTTATTACAGCGACATAAACCTAACTCGGAATATCTTGAGCCGTTTGCGCTCCGTGCACCTTGCTAAAGAAGACTCGGGAGGGAAAATTCAGTTAGAAGGTTGATGAAGGGATCTTTTTGGATACAACATACCGAACAAGAGAGTTTAGAACAACTCAACGGGTCAAGTAGAGGTGTGGTGTAATGTTGATGTTCAGAGATATATCACACCGCCTGCTGGAAAAGGACCTGCTTACTTCTTCGACTATGATGGATTTTTCAAGTCTAACTTACCTCTTTCTTCTTCAGAAGACAAGTTGGCAAACAAGATGATGTACCATGTCTTGAACACACCGTCTCAAGATACAACAGTCATGATACTACCAACTCAGGGGGAGCAGTTGATGCGAGTGACTCTTCCTCTAATGAAGAAAATGAAGAAAATGATCAGATCAACCAGGATGTACAGTTTCCGACTACCACAAGTTCACAAGCATCGGCTAGTGATGCTTCTGAACCTTCAGAACCTCAGACTCCTATTGCCTCAGATCCAGAACCAAATGTTCATAATCTTGACTCTGAGGTGGTTGTTCCGACAACCCCTGGCTCACGTCTAAACGTCTATCATCCTTTAGATAATATTATAGGAGATGTAAGATCAGGGGTTCAGACTACAAATCAGCTATACTCAGCTGATTATGCCTCTGTGATAGAAAAAGGATACCTTCATGACGGTGCATAACGTTGCTTTCTGTCTCAGTTTGAGCCAAAGTATGTTAGTGAAGCACTAAATGATGAGGCTTGGGTTAGTGCCATGCAGGAAGAACTCCTTCGGTTTAAGAAGTTACGTGTTGGTCACTAGTGGAAGACCTAAAGGTGCTAAAGTCATTGGCACCAAATGGGTCTTGAAATGTAAGAAAGATGAATAGGGAGTGATCATCAGAAACAAGGCTCGGCTTGTTGTTCAAGGTTTCCGACAAGTTGAGGGTATCGACTACAATGAAGTATTTGCACCAGTGGAAAGGATGGAAGCGATCCGCATCTTCCTTGCCTATGCATCTTATATGAAAATCAAAGTTTATCAACTTGATGTGAAGAGTGCATTCCTTCATGGTGAGATCAGAGAAACAGTGTATGTCAGTCAACCCGACGGATTTGAGGATCCTTATCATCGGGATAGAGTTTACAAACTCGACAAGGCTTTATACGGGCTTCATCAAGCTCCAAGGGCTTGGTATGAGAAACTCTCGACTCATCTTGTGAAACACGGCTTTCATAGGGGAGTCATTGACTGCACACTATTTATCAAAGAAAAAGATGGAGACTTACTTCTAGTCCAGATCTATGTAGATGACATAATCTTCGGTTCAAAGAACGAAGAATTATGCAAAGAATTTGAAGCAGTAATGAAGGCGGAGTTTGAGATGAGTGCCATGGGGGAGATGAAGTTCTTTCTCGGGTTACAGGTGGATCAAACACCAAATAGGATCTTCTTACATTAGACCAAGTATGTATGGGATTTTCTCAGTTAGTTTGACATGGAGAATGCTTCCATAGCTAGCACTCCATTGGCTACAAATCATGATAAAGCACCCGATGAGAATGGTGATCTATTAGATGCCACTATGTATCGAGGGATGATTGGATCTCTCATGTATCTCACTGCCTCTAGACCTGATATCATGTATGCTACATGTTTATGCTCACGGTATCAGGCAAAGCCTAAGGTGAACCATGTAATTGGGGTCAAAAGGATATTTCGTTATCTGAAGGGCACACCCACACTTGGGTTGTGGTACCCTCATGATGATGACTTTGAACTTACAGCATAGAGTGACTCGGATTACGACGTCTGCAAGATGAACTACAAGTCTACATCAGTAGGGTGTCAGTTCTTTGGGAGAAGATTAGTAACCTGGCGTGTAAGAAGCAGACCTCGGTTGCATTGTCAACCTGTGAAGCCGAATACGTTACTACTGCAAGCTTCTGTTCCCAAATCATATGGATTCAACAGCAAATGCGGGATTACGATTTGCATTTAACTTCCACTCCTATCTTGTTGATAACTCTGCTGCGATTGCAGTCACTAAAAACCCGGTCCAACATCCTAAGACCAAACACATTGGAATCAAATATCACTTCATACGTGATTGTTTTGAAAAGAATTTAATCAATGTGATAAAAATAAACACTGATTTTCAACGCGCTGACCTCTATACAAAGGCTTTTGACAAACCATGTTTTCTATATCTGTTATAGGTCAATGGCATTAAAAAGAAAAATGAGGTCATTCCTGAAGATGACCATGTATAGTTCGATGCGTCGTGTCTAGTCTCATTTAGTTTTTAAATGTTAGTGGTATTTTAGTTTGTTCTTTTGTGTTTGTATAATTCGTTTAATTACAATTAGTGTCTTTCCTTGCCCATTAAAATCCTAAAACGCAAATCCATAGTGGTTTTATAATTTTAGGGGGAGAATAGGTCTAGGAAATAAATAAAAAAAACAAGGGTAAAGGAAAGGCAAGCTGAAGATAATTAAGATCGTATGTGTGATACTGATTTAATTTTTGGAATATGATAGTACACAGGTACAAACCATTTAGGACTTTAAAATTCAAATTGAAAAAGATGCAAAGTTCAAGTATAAGTCTATGTAGTCTGAGCAATATAAAAGGAAATATGATAGATAAGCTAGCTACTACTAAGGTAACACAAAGAAAGTAGACCTAGAGGTTGCTAGACCATAGATGATATGTTGGTAGATTCAACACAATAGATGACTAGACCTTTTGGTGATCTCAAGATTAAAATAAAATGTTTGACTAGCTGTGGGTAACGCCTTATCCCTGGTTAACACAATCAACAAGATTCCAATAAGGGGTGACGAGCGAATGAATGCCACAAAAGTGTGCGTAAGACCAAAGCATGAGCAAAAGCACATGAAAAACGCAAATACAATTAAACTGATAACCTATGTTGTTGGTAAGATCTGTGCAAAAAGAAGAAAAATTGCTCAAACAAGAAGATAGGTTATGTGCCTCTCTGCTGTGCGGTGGCACTGACCTGAGGATAATCATAACCTATATATTCTAGAACTCATTGTTGTTTTCCGCATCTCTGCTGTGCGATGGCACTGACCTGAGGATTAGCTTCTCTTTGAAAGTTCTAAGGATAGTCTCTTCTTGAATTCTACCCTAAGACCGCTCAAAAATCTCCAGAGGAATATTGATTACCATATAACTGTGGGATCCACAAAAGCTTGTTGAAATAAAAAAACCTTAAAACGATCACCAAACTGTGTTGAAAGTCTGTGTATGGATTTAAGAGGATAAGTATACTAACAATCACTATGGCTACAATTTTTGAAAGTTCAAATCAGTGTCGAGTCCTAATAGTACTAGTATGATTTCCTAAATTTGCTAAATGACTCTAGATGAAAAACAAGGAAAGAGCATCAAAGGTTTTAGCTAACTTGTCCCAAATGATTTGAATATCCTGTATGATTCCAGCTTGAATTGGTCCATGTATGGTTTAAAAGATTGAAGCTGCCCTCTCAGAAAAATTTTTCTTTAGAGTTACATCTTAGGAACTAACCCTCACAAAACACAAAATATATATTAGTGCAATTTTCATTGTTATTTCTTTTATTTAAATACAAAGTTAGTCTATTTCAGTTGTGTGTAGTATCGGACTATGTCGTGGAAGTTGATAAGGGACCTTATCATCTGAAAGGTCACGACTGAAGTGACCACACGTGCTTTCAAATAAAAATTGGGTCATGCCTGAGGTGACAAATGCCTAAAAGGATCACGTCTGAGGTGATCAAAAGTTTTTGAGTCTAAAATGATCATGTCTGACATGATCAAATGTTCATAATGTTAAATTAACAGTTTAAAAGGGTTTAAATGTCAAATGGTCATAAAGTGAGAAAAAATGTCAAGTGTATGACCCATTCACACGACTGGACCCTGAGTATGGACCAATCATGCGAATGGATCATACTCATGCATTAAACAGCCGAATGGACATGAGTATGAACCATTCACCCGAATGGCTTATTAGACTGACCCATTCGACCGAATGAGAGTGTGCGAATGAGTCAGTCGACCGACTGAGCTTCAGTCGGCCAACTAAATGTGATCGACTAAGCCAATCACCCGACTGAGTTTCATTTGCCCGAATGAACTGAGCGAATGAGGCCAGTCGGCCGATTGAACTCAGATTCAGTATATAAAGGGCCATAGTCGATCGCATTCTCCTCACCACTCCCAATCGCCCTTATATCGCACATTGTACCGTTACGCTGCCGAAATTTCTTTGGACCTCGATTATACATCCTTCTTGATCTTCTAACATGTATTTGCATTTATATAGGTAAAATAAGATGAAATCTCACAGAAATCAGATGAAATGGTGCCCTAATTTGTGATGTTTGATTGAAACAAGAACCGAACCTTTAAATGACCCAATAACCTACTGAAACTAAGTAAAATGTTAAAACTAAGTTTAATAGGCTAATACTTCTGAGATTCCGAGTCTAAAGAACCATTAAACCACGTTTAATTCCATGAATTGGTTAAGATTCGAACCTTAGTGGACCGAACAGTGGGTCATGCGACTGGTCGTCTGGATGAACTGCAATCGCACGATTGAGCCGGCCGAATGGGTCAATCGGCCGAATAGATTATACGAATAAGCTTAGTCGGCCGACTGAACCAATCACAGGCTCAGCCAATAGATTGAACTCAGTCATCTGTTCATTCACCCGAATGAGTCCAGTCGCATGATAGGACAACCGACTGACCATATTCGCATGAATGAATCAGAATGAATTCAAACAAGATACTTAGAACTGATTTGTGGTATGTCATTATCTAATGTTTATGTGTCTTGTGTTTCAGATTGATGGCTGGTAGATGGTCTATCAATCCTAAGCACAATATATGTGCTCATCTAGACCATACTACTCGGAATGGTGTCGAGTTTGCAGAGATCATCACTTTTCTCAGACGATCAAGGATCCACAAGGCCATCTCTACTCCATGCACCCCCTACAGATCTTTACACCAGGCCTTTTGAGAGAATGCTTCTGTTGATCGATCACGTGAGCCATATAGCATAAGGAGTTCTATCTGTGGGATGGATATTGAGATTACTGCTGCCGATATTCAGAGAGTACTTGAGCTGGGGGACGATACTGATCACCCCACCAGACTTCACCCACTTATGGTGAGAGGATGTTTTCTGAGGATCAAGTACGCTGGGGACATCAACTCAGGTGTGCTCAACAAGAGAAACCTGTGTCCCCAGTACAAGTACTTGGCCCATGTCATTCTAAAGTGCATTGCTTCCAGAAGGGGTGGGTTTGATGATCTTTCAGACCATATTCAGAATGCCTATGTGGCACTGGTGCTGAACCGCCCCTTGAGCTTCTCGAGCATGATCTTCTCTTACCTTGTGGAGAATCTGGAGGCAAAGGGTAAGGAGGGTTTTAGCATGTACTCTAGATTCTTGTAGCTGATTTTCGATAAGAAGCTGCCATCACTTCCAAAGGACCGCCACGATGCTGTGGCTTTAGAGATCATGGACGATACGACCCTGGGTCGTATGAGAGTTTACCGGGGTAAGCAAGTAAAGCCGCAGGTAAAGAGACTGATAGGCCATCTGGCCAATGAGAGATACGTGGCGCCAGGAAGACGTCAGTGGCGTCACGTAGACAGCGACTCAGATACTGAGCAACTATAGCTCCCAGAGCACGACTCAGATGATGATGATAGCGGGGATGCCCGAGGTACATTGCCCACTCGACCAAGGGGCCCCACTACTGATACTTGGTGAGGAAGAGGAGGAGTCGAATGAGGAGCCTCTGACTCGGACTGTGGGAAGTAAAGTCATTCCCACAGAATGAGGGCTCCGAGCGGTTGGTGAACGCCTCGGTGGATCGGGAGAGACAGCTGCTGACCCTACATATGCTCCCGATCCGCCTCGCAGTGTTCTAGGGGGAGCATCCTCCTCAATAGGATCGAGGAAGAAGAGGATGGCTCAGCCCCATGGAATGAAAAAGAAGAAGCACAGACTCACCTTCATTACCACCACAACCACCACCACAGCCACTACCACTACCATTTCTATAGCCACAGCATCAGTCACAACATCTGCCACACCCACACCTCAACCACCTTCACCTGTATTACACCCAATCTTCATCACATCTTCCACACCCACACCACCAGCACCGTCACCTATACTAACACCAATCTTCACCACTGTCACCACCACCTATAGCCATCCTGCAGCACCATCTTTTTCCACCCCATATTCATCAGGATCACCTCTGCCTCCCAGTGGGGTAGAGGAATAGCTCTCGGCTCTCAACCGTATGGTGCTGAGGCTGTTAGCTACAGATAAGGAGAAGATCACTCAGATACGACAGCTTATTGACCTGACCACTGCCCAATCTCAGCAGCTGTTGCATCAGGCTCGATTGATCGATGAGCAGGCTCATCGGATGTCTCAGCTCCAAGAGCAACACAACAAGAAGATTAAGGAGCTGGAGGCTGCAAACAAGTCCATCCTGCTAAAGCTCAAAGGATCCAAGAAGAGCCCTTAATGATCGGATAAGGGGATGGAGAAGAAGATACTAAGGATGATGAGAGTGATGATGATGATGATGATGATGGTGACGATCACCATGGTGATACAAATGCTGCTGATGATGATGATGATGACTCTTCTGCTTCGGGTGCACAGGAAGCCAGTGAGAGGCAGACCAAAAAGACTCAAGATCCGGGTGCCTCGACATCAGCTTCAACAGTATAAGAACACATGATCCAGGACAAGAGTAATGCTTAGATGTTTTATTGTTATTTAAAATCTTTTGTATTTGGATCATGTATGAAATTAATAAAATACATGTTTATATGTAATATAAATAGTTATGTTTTTTATTATTATGGTTATGTCTTGATTATTAACTAATATTTGATGTGTTGAATGTTTAAATCAAGCAGATCCACAGTTTTAAAGGGATGAATACGATGCTAAACCCCTTCAGCAGGTCAAAACTCAACTAACCATGATTCTTGATCTGCAAGGGATTGTGAGGAGATCAGTGAGTTACACCCCTGAAGAAGGGGAAATAATTCACAACCTCCCTGACAACAAATTGCTGAAATGTTCAAGCTTAACCCTGATGAGATTGTAAAATACGCTCCAACCTTTGAAAAGGACAGTGGCGATGAGCTGAACGACATTGATGAGATAGAGATCGAGGACGTCACAGCAGAATATTATCCCGAGTACGCTGACAAAGAGGGAAATGTGGTTCCCAATCTGGGTGATTCCCTAGTCAGTGATACATTCGAATATTGGATCAGATGGAGCAAGAATCTGAGAATATTGAAGAACAAGCCCAAGCCTCAAACACCGATGTTGATATCAGAAAGGCTGAATGGGCTGCATGTTTTGAGGAGATCCGAGCACAACATGTTGCTCCTAAACTGAATGTCTACACCAAGCTCTACAACGTGAAGAAACATCACAAGGTGTGAGGCATGATTATCGTGTGGGCTCATTTTGAGGATCTTAACGTATATGCGGTAAAGAGAGAGAAGGTATTGAGTACTTTAGATTCCTGAATGATCTAAAGTCTCTACTTGGTTTTGAGCTCAACCAGCTGGCTAAATTGAAGATACTATATGCTGGTTTGAGGCTGCCCTGAAGAAAGAGTACCCTACCAGGTGGGTCAACTTCAAACCTCAACAACCTACGAGGTATATCAGACGTTCTGAAGTTGATCCCATAACTGGAAAGCCCTAGATAGTGCTGAAGTGGAGTCCCCCAAGAACAATGTCAAGAATCTCTCTAGGGAAATGCCACAAGACTTCACTCCACACTTTAAGTTGTGGTACTATGATTGGAGAACAGGGGAGGCGGTCATAGTTCTGAACAAAGAGGGCAGAATGGATACTATCAGGGTATTTGACCCAATGTGGCTCAGAAACTTGTCTGCTGATGATGTATACACATTATACAAGTGGCCACTATTCTATGACACGTAAGATATTGTACAAGCCCTCCAATTCCAAAATGTGATACAACTCTGCTTTGCGTTTGAGATACACGCATGAGTCACAAGAGAGGAGAAGTACAAGAGGTACAAAGAGGTTATGAAGAAGGTAAGACATTAGAAAGATCTAGGTCCAAGGGGGAGTTTGTTGATACATATGTACCTAGATTCTGATCTGAATGTAATATGTCTTTATTGTCTTACACTTATGTAATTGTTGGGTACTTAATGAAATACAAATGTTTGGTTGTGTTTATAATGTTTAATATTTCATTAATGAGTTGTTAAACGCACATTGACTTGACTATATGGGTTTGTGATTGTTTGAATTGATATGCATAATGTTATATTATTGAATACATTCAAACTTGGTGAAATGAAGTTCTCATGCGTCCGACTGGACCATGCGCCCCAACAGTGGTCATGCATCCGAATGGCCATGCGACTGTGTGTCCATGCGCTTAAATAGTCCATACGCCTGAACAACTTCATGCGATTGACTCAGTCGCATGACTGAACACTCAGTCATGCGAATGGATCAACCGCATGGCTCAATCGCACGAATGAACCATGCTAATGGTTCAGTCGCCCGAATGAGCAACCCTAACCTATAAATACCACCTAATTTGTGGAAAAACATAAGCATTCAATCCACTTCGACTCCAGATGTACCCTAGTCGTCCAGAAGCCTCTAAGTTCGTACTCCAAGTTCATAGAACACTGTAGATCGATTCCTAATCGATTATTGACGTTAGATTCAATACGTTATTATTTCTACGTGCGTTCTCACTGATTGGATCGCCAATCAAATAGGATTCCGCACTATTTGGTTTGGTTTAACAGGTTAATTAGTTGGTGTTTCGTTCAAATACCATATCCTAACATCTTCAAAATACGTCCATGCTATGATTTTGCCCAACATCTTTTGATGTTTCTTCACTTTGTATAGCTTGGTGTAGACAGTTGAGTTGAAGCACTACGTTAGGCTCTTATTTGTTCAAAGCATGCAGCCCACTCAGCCTTTCTGATATTGACTTCAGCTTCCGAGGCTTGGGCTGTATCTTCTTTCTTGTCAAACTCTTCTTCCATTCTATCCAGAGTCTCAAAAGTTTCACTGACAAGGTTGTCTCCCACATTAGGACCACATTACCCTATATGTCAGTGTACTTCGGATAGTGTTGGTCCGTGACATCTTCAATCTCGATCTCGTCAACATCGTTGAGCTCGTCGTCACTTTCCACATGGACTGTTGTAGCATCTTTCACGATCTCATCTGGATTGAGTCAGAATATTTCAGCAAGTTGCTTGTCTGTGAAAAAATCATGAATTTTCTCTCCTTCTTTAGGAGTGTAATTCACTAATCTCTTGACTATTCCTTGCAGATCAAGAATCATCATGAGCCAAGTCTTGATCTGTTGGAAGGGAGCAACATCATATTCATCTCTTTGATAGTTTGGATCTGCTTGATTTAAAACATGTAACACATCAACCATTAGTCAACAATCAAAGTAGTAAACATCAATATTAAATATAAACATTCATTACATCAATTTGATACAAGATTCAAATACACATGATTTAAATAACATAAACAACTAAGCATTACTCTTGTCTTGTATCATGTGCTCCTCTACTCACTGGGCTGATATGGAGGCACCTTGGTCTTGACCTCTTTTAGTCCTCCTTTCACTTGCAGATGTGGCACCCGCAGCAGAAGTATCATCATCTCCATCATCATCATCATCACATCATCACCAGCATCGGTATCCTCCCCTTGATCATCATCACCATCATCATCATCATCACTGTCATTATCATCACCATCATCTCCATCTCCTTCTCCGATCTTTAAAGGCTCATCTTTTGATCCTTTGAGCCTTAGCATGATGATCTTGTTGGTCGCCTCCAACTCCTCTATCCATTTTTTTGATTGGACATGTTGCTCCTGGAGTTGGGACATCTCTGAGCTCTGAGCAGCCATCTGCTGTGCCTGCTGCTCTATCAGTTGTGCCTGCTGAGATATCTATTTATCTTGTGCAGCAGTAAGAGTTACTAGCTGACGAATCTGGGTAGTCTTCTTGTCATCGGCTGCCAACAGCTTCAACACCATACGGTTAAGCGCCGAGAGCTGTTCCTCTACCCATTAGGAGGTAGAGAGGATCCAGATGGATAGGAGGGGTAAGATGACGGTCCTGCATGGTAGCTAGTGGTGGTGGTGGTAGTGGTGAAGATTGGGGGTGGAATAGATGAAGGTGGTGGTGGAGTGGTGAAGATTGGGGGTGGTATAGATGAAGGTGGTGGTGGAGTGGTGAAGATTGGGGGTGGTATAAATGAAGGTAGTTGTGTAGTGGTTGTAGTAGTGGTGTGTGAGTGGTAGATAAGGTGGTGGATGGGATGGTGGTAGTGGTGGTAGATCGAGTGGTGGTAGTAGGTGGAGTGGTGGAAGTGGTGGTAGTAGTGGTGGTAGTGATGAAGGTCATCCACCTCCTCTTCTTCTCCAAATAGTGGGGCTGAGCCATCCTTTTCTTCCTCAAACCCCTCGAGGTGGATGCTCCCCCTGGAACACTGCTGAGCTGATCGGGAGCATATGTAGGATCAATGGCAGCCTTCCCAGACTTCTCTAATCTTTTCAGTACATCCATCTTGAGTGCTTGAGTTAGAATGGAGTAAGCTTTGAGGTTAATCTTGATTTTTTTATAGTCTTCATAATCAAGAGTTAGATCTTTAATGGGTATTCTTGTAGTTTTGAATAAGAGTGATATTCTTACTGGGTTTGAATAAGAGTGATATTCTTACTCTGATACCAATTGATTAGGATTGAATAAGAGGGTTATTCTTACTGAGAATCAAATATGATAATCAAGTCAATGATTGAGTGGCAGAAACAAACAATCAAAGAACATTCAAAGCAAGAAAATTGCTCATAAATGTTGTTTGTATTGATATATGAAAGTTTATAAGTTATAGAGAATAATTACAACAAAAATTCTCTATCTATCAGCAGTAACCTCAGTACAAGGTAAACTATTCTATTTATAGCAAGACAAGATGCCTTTACAATATGACTAAACTACCCCTGACCTATAACATCAGAAACTAGTCTAAGTCTTGAACAACATCTTTGTTTGTTCATCTGCATTGACAAATGCAGATGAGTTAATCTTGATCAGCATTTCTACTTGATCATCAACATTAGTAAGTTGGTCATCCGCATTGGTTAAGGCGGATGAAAAATACTTGTGCGCATTTGGTATGTCATCTGCATTTGTCAATTCACTTTCTTTCTCATCCAGTTCCAAGATTCTATCATTGATGATTCCAGCTCTCCAGTTTAAGGTTCTTTCTATCCTTTCCACTTTGAGTAACAACTCATAGATTAATTCATCCTTTTCATCAGGCCTGTTGATGTTAGATTCAGTATAGCTCTCTGAAGGAGCAGCCTCAGCAGGTACTTTCATAGCTGGGGTTTGATCATGATGACCCTCCTCACCAGAAGATGATTTGGATAATTTAGATGTGCTTGTTGATCCTTCTATTTCATTAAGGTGATCATGTGATGATGGTAAAGGTTGGTAAGGAGAATAGGTGATTGGTGTGGTGATATTGGAGATTGATGATGAGGTGTTATAGGTGTAGGTTGAGTGTTTGGTGGTGGTGTTGGTTGTGGAGTTGAAAGTGGTGATGGTTGTGGTAATGTTTGTAGAGATGGTTGTGGAGAAGGTTATGGTATTTGTTGTGGTGATGGTATTGGTGATGGTATTGGAAATGGTATTGGAGATGGTTGTGGTGAATGTTGTGGAGTTGGTTGAGCTATTGGTTGTGGAGGTGGTTGAACTATTGGTTGTGGAGGTGGTTGAGCTTGATCTGCTTGATGTAATTGTTAAAGCATCCAAGGAAGAAGGGGTGAATGCGCACCACTGTAAAAATTCCTTGGGTCCTTCTTCTTGATGTACTTATAGGATCTTGCATCATAATGAGGTATGTTAAGCACATGTCCTTCATTAACAATGTCATGAAATGATTCATTGATTAGACATTGAATGAATCTGGTGTAAATTAGAAACTTGTATCTCAACCCTTCTTGAATGTTGGAGATTAGGCCATTGAACACATATGCAGACATATTAAACCGTCTGTTGGTGCAGAGAGCACATATTGCAGAAGATGTGAGGACTGGAATGTCATTCCATCCTGGTTTTCTTTTTGATAGACAATGTTAGAACATATGAATTAGGAACCTCCAAGGCAGATCCACTAGTCCTTTGACTATCTGTTTTCCTTCATAACTCCCTTCATAACCAATTTTAGGGAAAAATGTGGTTATTTCCTCATCATCTAATTCAATTGGATCATTATTATCATTGAATTGCAGATATTTTCTAACAGACTCTTCTGTGATCCTCATAGTAAGTTCATTGTTGATTCTCCCAGTTAGAGTTCTCGCTCCATCATCTTCAGAAGTACCTGATGGGATTCTCGTAGATTGTTGGTCTCACTGTCATGGCATATGCTACCCTTGTGGTAGATAAGAATCTTATCATATCTCTAAGACCTTCGGCTTCAGGCACATCGGGGTTTAAATAACTACTGACGTTATGGAGCTTGCTCCATGTAAGATTTGCCATGTAATCTGCACAAGAGACATGTATGTTAGTTAACAATTTTGACTTTAACTTTGATTTGATTTGTTAATGTGACTTTGATTTGTTACACATTTTTCCTTTTCATTTTTCTATGTTTTTCATAGTAAACATGATTGTCAAGGTTTTCAATATCAGTTGAATTCCCATCAATTTATATGTTTATTGAGATCGAAAATGTGCATTGCATCACATTAATAAGTTTGATTTTTGTGTTATTCATTATTATCTGGTTCATTGTTTGATTTAGGTTAACAGTTCGAGACTTAGGTCTTGGTTTCAAAATATATTAAAGTTATACCTTATCTTCGAAATAACTGTGGTTCTGAATCGATGACAAGAATGTTTTAAGAAGAAACACAACAAAATCTTTGAATGTTTAGGATGATGATGATGATGATTGAAGGTGGTGTACTGTAGGTTTGTGCTCGTTTCACTATAAAGTCTCTCATATTTGAAAAGTATTAAATGACCCGTTTGAATTCCTTTAAATAGTCAAATAATACAATTTGAAAAATTTTATAAGTTTACAAGCAGACAGTCACCACTATAGCAAATGCTGAAGGTTAATCTGTTTGATTTTTGGTCATCCGCATTTGTTGACTGTAGCAAATGCGGAAGACAAACTTTTGACATTGACAGTCCGTATTTGTTTTTAGACTTGAACAAAAACGATTTCACACTGCAGTGCAGGTTGGGAAATCAGCAGTAGCTTCCATTTCTTCATCTTTTCTTTGTTTTTAATGATGATCGTGTTCAATTGCATCGAATTTTGAAGGAATAATCTAGTGAATGATTATATTTCTTCAAATCGTACCATATTAGAACAGATTTGTGATTTTTCTTCTTGATGTTTGAGATGAACAAATGTGTTTTCCTCTATTTTGATGTTAATCTTATTCAATTGCATCGAATTTTGAAGGAATAATCATGAGCATGTTCAAGATTCTTCAAATCTAACAGATTTGTTGGTTTTTCTTCTGATTTTGGGTATGAACAGGTGGGTTTTTGATGAACGGAGACTTTGTTTTTAATTTTTCTTCTTTTCTTCATTGTTCTTGACATCATTAAAGATGAAATCAGATCTAAAAACTAGATAAATCCAGCAACCAATAGCTCTGATACCATTTTGCTAAATCAATATTTCAGATTCATTAAGCTTGGATCTTAGGATTCATCATGTTCAGATCTAGAAATCAAAATTAAGATGGCTGGACGTGTGTGAATCATAGAACAAAGAGATGGATAATAATAATGTTATGATTTCATTGATGTTGATAAACAAGTTACAATGAGAATCATAGATGGCTGGTGAAATCAAACCCACCTAAAGGAGAGGATTTCTCCATGGATGGTGATTTACACCATGAGAAACACACACAAAAAGCCAGGTCTGCATAAATGCACTAGTGGGTCTATTTATACTAATATTACAACATGACCTAATTTTGACTTTCTAATTGTCTTGATGTTGACTTTGTCATGTTGAATTGTCTTGTTTTGTTGCAATCAACTTGGTCTCTGAACTTGTACAATGAGATCTTCAGTTGGATGTAATTATGATTTGGTAAGCTTCAGGTTATTCAATTGTTGAACCCAACAGGGTATTCTTGCAGTTTTGTAAATTGTAGCTTGATCTAAAGACAGAGTGACAGGGATATGTGGCCCTTTGCATACTGAGATCCAGAAATCAGGATCTACACATGTGATGTAATTCATAAACATGATTTTTCATTGTTTAAACTCAGATTTGTGTTTAAGCATAGTAGGTTTAGGTGTATGGCCATGTTCTGAGTAACTGTTAGAATGCATTTTATGAATATAGATTAAGGTGATTTTTAAGATTGATTAGTCCAACTTGTCCAAATAGTTCTAACTGATTTCAGAATCAGATTTGTGATTGTAGCGAGTCTCTTGCTGTTTGGAATATTTTGGTTAGAATGTGTTGACAGGAGTATTCTCTGCTATTTACTAAGTAGAGATGATGATATACTCTACTACCACTCGATTAATAGATCAATCGAATTCTATTCAGTTCTTGCGCAGATATGAAAGAGAACAGAGAGCCATAGCTCTGATACCAATTGACTGGGTAAGTAAGATTGAGATTCTTACTGATAATCAAATATAGTAATCAAGTCAATGATTGAATGGAAGAAACAAACAATCAAAGAACATTCAATGCAAGAATTATACTCATAAATGCTTTTGTATTATATATATGAAAGTTGATTGATTACAGAGAATAAATGACAACAAAAATTCTCTATGTCTATCAGCCGTCACCTCATGTACGAGGTTATCTATTCTATTTATAGGCAGACAACATGCCTTTTACAAATGACTAAACTACTCCTGACCTATTACATCAGAACTAGTCTAAGTCTTGATCCGTATCTTTGGTTGTTCATCCGCATTGGCAAATGTGGATGAGTTGACTTGATCAGCATTTCTTCACTTGATCATCCGCATTAGTATGTTGGTCATCCGCATTGGTTAATGCGGATGAACAAATACTTATTCGCATTTGTTCAGTCATCCGCATTTGTCAAATGCGGATGAGCAAAGTCTTGTCCACATTATTACTTGGTCTTCCGCATTTGTCAATGCGGAAGAACAATACTTGTCCGTATTTGTTTTATGTCTTTCGCATTGACAAATGCGGAAGACTATACTTGGTTTTATTTGAGCAGGATCTTCATCACCACTTCCACCATCACTACAACATATCCATCACCACCCACACATACACCACCACAAATATTCACCACTGCCACCACCACCTCGACTAGCCACTAGGCAGGACCATCATATCACCCATCTTTTCCCTCAGGATCATCTCTACCTCCTAGTGGGGTAGAGGAACAACTTTCAGCACTAAATTGTACGGTGCTGAAGCTGTTGGCTGCCGATGACGAGAAGACTGCTAAGCTACGACAGCTAATGGAGCTAACTGCTGCACAATCATAATAGATCTCTCTGCAGGCACAGCAGATAGAGGAGCAGGCTCAGCTTATGGCTGCTCAAAGTCAAGAGATTGCCCAACTAAAGGAGCAGAATGTGCTATCTACTAAGAAGAGCGAGGAGTTGGAGGATGCCAAAAGGACTATCATGCTCAAACTTAAAGGCACAAAGGATGAGCCTCTAAGATACGAGAGGGAGATGGTGATGATGGTGATGATGATGATGAGGATAATGATGACGAGGATGATTATGAGGATGAGACCGAAGGAGGAGATGATGAGGATGCAGGAGAAAATGGAGATGATGAAGAAGGTGGAGGTACGTCTGCATCGGGTGCCACACAAGCAAGAGAGAGGCGGACCAAGAAAAGTCAAGATCAGGGTGCCTCAACATCAGCCCCGACTGCAGAAGAGCATTTCATTTAGTACAAATGTAATGATTAGATATTTATGTAATTTTAAATCATGTGTAATTGAATCATGTATCAAACTTGTGGACATAATGTTTATATCTATTTAATGTTTACTGTCTTGATTATTGACCAATGGTTGATGTGTTTATATGTTTAAATCATGCAGAGCATTCATCTCAGCAAGATGAGTTTGATGTTGCTCCCCTTCAGCAGATCAAGTCTCAACTCACAATTATACTTGATCTGCAAGGGATCATCAGGAGGTCTGTGAGCTATACTCCTAAGGAAGGAGAAATAATTCATGACCTTATTGATGAGCAACTGCCTGAGATGTTTCGACTGAATCAAGATGAACTTGTGAAGGATGCTCCTACTGTTGAGAGAAATAGTGATGATGAGCTTAACGATGTGGATGAGATTGAGATTGAAGACGTCACACCACAACATTGTCTAGAGTATGCTGACAACGAGGGAAATGTAGTCCCCAATCTGGGTGACACCCTTGTCAGTGATACATTTGAAACGCTAGATAAGATGGAGCAGGAGTCGAAAAAGAAGAAATATCATGCCCAAGCCTTGGAAGCTGATGTTAATCTCCAAAAGGCTGAATGGGCGGCAAGTTTTGCAGAGATCAGAGCCCAATGTAGTGCTCTAAAGTCTAGTACCTACACCAAGCTTTACAAAGTGAAGAAGCATCTGAAGGTGTCAAATCATAGCATGGGCATATTTTGATGATCTAAACGTTTATGCTATCAAGAGAGAGAAAGGAATCGAGTACTTCAGATTCCCACACAATCTGAAGACTCTACCCGGTTTCGAGCTTAACCAGCTGGCCAAATTGAAGTTGTTGTATGTTGACCGTCGAAAGATGTCAGGCTGGTTTGAAGATGCTTTGAAGAGAGAGTACCACACCAGGTGGGTCAACTTCAAACCTCAATAACCAACGAGGTATATCATAAAGTTGATGCCATTACTGGAAAGCCAAAGATTGTGCTGAAATGGAGTCCTTTGCGCATAATGTCGATAATCCCTCTAAGGGAAATGCCTCAGGTCTTCACTCCACACTTTAAATGGTGGTACTTTCACCAGAAAACAGGTGATGCGGTCATAGTTCTGAAAAAAATAGAAATATGGAAACTATCAGGTTGTTTGACCCAATGTGGCTCACTAAGTTGTCGGCTGATGATGTTTACACCATATACAAGTGGCCACTTTTCTATGACATGCAAGACATTATACAAGCCTGTTGGACCAAAAGAACCAATGAGCCGGATCAGAAAAACCTTAAGTCCCACAGACGTCACAACAACTGCTGAAGTCCACAAAGTCTGAAGACAGTCTGAAGACAAGTGCTGAAGACAAGTACTGAAGACCAAGTATCAGACGTTGTGACAACAGCTGAAGATGTTTTCTTCAGTAGTTGTGATGGTTTTCTTTCAGTATTTTTATGTTTTCCTTTTCAGTAGTTTTGTAAAACGACTGAAGAGCTTGTTCTTCAGTCGTTGTAGTTTCAGTAGTTTCGTATCAATAGTTTTATGTTTTATACTTAGCACTCTGATATGTTCTCAGTAGTTGTGAACATTTCAGTAGTTTGTTAAGTTTTAGTTATTTTTGTAATAAATCTGCCAGATGTCACTATCCCGTGATATCAGCAGTGATTGCACTCTATATAAGGAGTGTCAACCTAATTGTAATCTGTGAATTATTGAGCAGAAACATTTGATATTATTGAAACATTCCTTTTCACAGAAATATATTCTCTCGTTACAACCGTATTTGTTCTTAATGCATACGAATATCAAATTCTTGCTATAGTTTATCTAATTCTTGTTCTTATTCCGCTGTGTTACACTTTAATCCATCAAACTTGAGATCACTGATCCTGTCAAATGGTATCAGAGCTGGTTCATCATTGATCGATCTAATAATTGATCATTGAAACTGCTATCCAAGATCCAAGTTTGATTGAATTAGCATTTTTGCAAGATACGGTTATAGAGATTGAATTTTCTGTGTTTTTGGTCATTCATCCTAAGATTTATTCTTAGTTTTCATTGAGTCTGTTGTGGTCTGTGTAAAATATTTTAAAAGCTTGAATTAAATTGTATTTGGATCTAAAATGAATACTCCTTCCAATTATCCTCACAATACTGGTTCCTCAACCAAGCCTCCAATGCTGGTTAGGAGTGAGTATAACATATGGCAACGACGAATGCTCCATCACCTGTCTGTTAACAGCTCAGGTTGTTGGACATCAGTGGTACATGGTCCACACAAGCCTATGGTGAATAACCCGGAAACCAATCAAATGGTTCCGAAGAGGAGGGAGCAATACTCAGATGAGGATAAGAAATTGTTTGAGATTGATGCAAAAGCCCATGGAATTCTGGCCATGGCACTGCCCAATGAAATCTATTCTGGGCTAATGCATTATGAAACTGCCCATGACCTCTGGAATGCCTTGAAAGAACAATTTGGAGGAACAGATGAGGTCTTGACAAATAATAGAGAAATCCTTGCCCAACAATATGAGACATTCTCTCATAGGAAGGGTGAGACACTGACTCAACAATTTGAGCGGTTCTCTTGTTTGATCTCTGAATTAAAAATGGTCAAACATGAGTACACAAATAGCCAGATGAATAACAGATTTCTCAGATCACTGCCTGAGAGATGGGACACATATACTATTGTCCTACGCTCCAGGGAAAAATTGGACAAACTATCTCTCACCGAACTCCATGGGAAATTGCTCACATTTGAGAGAGAGATAGAACAGAAACGAAAACTGTCATCATCTGGAAAGCTCACTGATGATTTTGTACCAGGAAAAACTGCCTTGGTAAGTCATGAGTCAGAGTATGCAGGATCAGAATGCCACTATGATGAGCATATTGATTTCACCACAAACAATTCTAATCATGCCTTTGTGAGTGTTGATTGTCATTCTGGTAATAATAGTGACAATCTATGCTTTATCATGGATGATTTGAAGGGCATTGCTGATGATGATTTAAAAGAGATGGATATTTTGAGCCAAATGGCCTTGATCAATATCAGATCTCAGAAATTCTACAAGAGAACTGGCAGGAAATTTCCTGGACTCTCTGACAAAACCAAAGTCAGTTTTGACAAGAGCAAGTTGAAGTGTCACAAATGCCACAGGCTTGGACACTTTGCAAGAGAGTGTAGATCAAATGGATCTAACACTTCTGCACCCTTTTTGACTTTTCCAAATAACAATTCACAATCCAAAGGGCAATATTCTGCTGGTTCTAGTCATTCATCACACCCTCAATCTCCTGCATATTTTGTTCCTCAGGGTCAAATGCCATATCCTTATCCCTGCTATTATATGCCACAGTCAAATCAAGTTCAAGCTCTTATAGTAACACAATCTTATGCACTACCAGAACCTCAACCATCTCCATCTCAATCACAACCTCATCACAGCTTCTTCACACCTGGAGTCGTTGACTGGAGTAGCTCACCTGATAACTTGTCTGGTCACACTGAGCAATACTATGCTGGTGCTAGTCAACATGGTGGTGAACACCCTTTTGGAAATCTTTCTCTCATGGCCCTGGAGTCTACTGAGGGTTCCTGTTCAAATGCATCATCTTCATAGGTAACTCAGGTATCTTCAGAGGCTAAAGCCAAGTTATGTTCTGAATCATGCATAGCTGCCTTTGTCTCTA
Source organism: Flaveria trinervia (assembly GCA_025506515.1). Lineage (NCBI taxonomy): Eukaryota > Viridiplantae > Streptophyta > Magnoliopsida > Asterales > Asteraceae > Flaveria > Flaveria trinervia. The sequence continues at coordinate 40,648,190 of CM046448.1, read as the reverse complement.
TTACAGAGGCAAATGTAGCATTAATAAATCAAAAACTTGAGTTTGAGAAAACCATTTTCAAAAGAAAAGCTGAGTATGAGTCTGCTCTTAACAGTAAAAGTGATGAGATTTATAAGCTTAAACGCCAATTAAATGATGAAGAGGCCGAGCTAGAGGTTATTCTGGAAGACCACAGGAGTCTCAAAGAAAAACTTGCAGTGACCCAAGTTGAGTGTGAACGCTGGGTCTCATCATGCAAGGGATTTGAAATGCTTCTTAGCAAGCAAACTGCTTCAAATGTGAAGTTTGGCATTGGTTACAACCATACTGCTCCATCAACAGACTTTACTCCTAACTCCATAGTTAAGTCTGAAAGTGAAAGCAATCTCCAAACCACATTATCGTGTGAGTCATTCTCCAATGATAATCTAAGATCAGAGAATGAAACCAGTGTTAAGATCTCAACAAATGAATTGACTGATGGTCTAACTACTGAGACTCATATGAAGCTGAGTACTTCAGATGTTGTTCCTCAATGTACCCCAAGTACTGAAAGAGACCCAACATCTGAAAAGCATTTCAAATCAGTTGAAATACAAGGACTAACAACTGCTAAGGAATCCATCAAACAGTCTATTAGGACGGATGGAAAACAGTTGAATTACCAGTCTTCAGCTGTTACAAATCCTTTAGTACCTAGTACTGATAGGAGGAAAGTACTGAAGATCACACCTTCAGTAGTTTCCACTTCAGCAGTAAAGATGTCCAAGATGAAGAATAAACCATGTGAAATTTGTGGTAAATTCAATCATCTATCTGATGAATGTTGGTACAAAAAGGGTTTAAAGCTCCAAAGGGATGAGCTCATTAAACTAGAAATAAATAAAATGAAAACTGAGTTTGAGACCAAGTTTGTACCACAATCATCTCAACCTGGTAAACCCAAGGCCTTACCCAAATCCACTAAGAAGGATACGGTTTATCAGAAGACAGCTGATATTGTTCCTCATGATAAACATAAGACTAAGTCTGTGAAATCTAAGAAGGAGGAAATGGTGGGTCACAGGAACTCATCAAAAACAAGCTCTGGAGTGTCAAATGAACTGAAAGCTCGAGCTTCAAATCAGACACAGCTTGTTATGATGGTTCAACATCTGTTGGGGAGAGTTAACCAACTTGAAGCCACTGTGACCAAACCACTGGAGAGGAATTCCAGGTCCAAATCTATTTCAGCACCATCTCCATCTTCATCAGCTGTTAATCATGAGAAACTAGCTATGGTTAAATCTGTTGATTAAGTCAGTCCCAAAATCAAAAAGGTTGGGTCTCCAAAGCTAACTAGTTTCTTATGATTGTGCAGGGTTCTTCAGCATGCCAAAGAAGCATCTGGTATGTGGACAGTGGAGGATCCATGCACATGACTGGGAGTAGCTCTCTTCTTCATGATTACTCTCAAGGAAAGAAGGGATTTGTCTCATTTGGAAATGATGCTAAAGGTTACATCATTGGAAAGGGATTTGTGTCTAATGGAGATATTAGATTTGATGATGTCAACCATGTGGAGAATCTCAAATACAATCTGTTGAGTGTCAGTCAGATGTGTGACAAAGGACATGTTGCTCTTTTCACAAGCCAGAACTGTAGGATTCTGTCTTCCAAGGTTCTGAGCCTGATTGACAAAGTACTGGATGATAATACTCTCCTGAAGGCCAACAAGATAGGAAGAGTATATGCCTTGGATCTGTCAAAGAAAATTAAGTAAAGAGGCCATCCATGCTTGTTCTCCAAGGCCTCTCTCCAAGAATCTAAACTGTGGCATAGAAGGCTGGGTCATGTTAATCTCAAAAACATGAATCAGCTGATCCACAAGAGTTTAGTGAGAGGTCTTCCAATAAAGGAGTTCAATTGTGATGAAATCTGCACTGCATGCTTAAAAGGGAAACAACATAAAGTTTCATTCCCAACCATAGAAGAATCCAAGTCTAATGCCTGCTTACAACTACTACACATGGATCTTTTTGGTCCTGTGAAGGTAAGGAGTATGGCAAAGAAGAAATATTGTCTGGTAATTGTGGATGATTACTCTAGATATGTATAGACCTTCTTCTTGCATTCAAAGGATGAGGCTGCTCAGTCCATTATGAAATTTGTTTTACACGTTGAGAAGCAGTATTCCCTACCAGTTAAGTGTGTGAGGAATGACAATGGTATTGAATTCAGTAACCACACTCTTGATGAGTTTTACTTGTCAAAGGGAATCAAGAGGCAGTATAGCATCCCAAGGACTCCAGAGCAAAATGGAGTAGTGGAGAGAAAGAACATGACCCTCATTGAAGCTGCAAGGTCCATGTTGGCTGATTCTGGTCTGCCACTGACTTTTTGGGTTGAAGCTATCAATACAGCTTGCTATGTACAGAATAGAGTTCTAGTAAATCAGAGGTTGATGAAGACTCCATATGAAGTTCTTCATCATTTGGTCCCTTTGATTTCATTCTTTAGAGCATTTGGGTGTCCTTGTTACATTCTCAACACAAAGGATCAACTCCAAAAGTTTGATTCTAAGGTGGATGTAGTGTATTTTGTTGGGTATTCATCCACTTGCAAGGCTTATAGAGTATTCAATTGTCGGACAAAGATAGTTGGAGAAACCTTGCATGTGAAGTTCAATGAATCCCCTAAGGATACAATTCCACAAAACCCTGTGGAGTTGTTTGATCTGGACATTCTGTAATATGTTCCTTATCAACCACCTGCTGTTGCAGATCATATGAATCCATCATCTTCTGTAGCTAGTCATCCATCTGGTGTTACTGATGATGATGATGATATCAGTAATCACCTTTTCAAGTTTAGTGATCAACTGCCTGATTCAGCTAGACCTGATGTTCCTGTAGCTTCAGTAGCACAATCCACAACAAATGTTTATGAGACTTCTACAACCTCAACTTCCTTTGAATTACCATCTACTGATTTGTTTCAAGGAAATGCTTCACCATCACCATCTGTTGCTGCTGAGCCTGCTACAAACACTTGCACAGATCTTATTGTGTACCAAGATCTGAAGAATCATCCTATGTCTCAAATCATTGGTGATATCAATGCTGGCGTTTCAACAAGAAGTCAATTGTCAAATTTCTGCTTCTATGCTCTCTTCATTAGTCAGCAAGAGCCAAAGAACTATCACATTGCTTTAAGGGACAATGGATGGATTGAAGCCATGTAGCTTGAGCTTCTTCAGTTCAAGGAACAGCAAGTGTGGGAACTGGTTTCTCTTCCTCCAGGTAAGTGTGCAATAGGCACTAAATGGGTGTTTAGGAACAAAACTGATAAAAATGGGCTTATTGTTAAGAACAAGGCCAGACTGGTTGTACAGGGGTTTTCACAAGAGGAAGGTATTGATTATAATGAAACCTTTGCCCCTGTAGCCAGACTGGAAGCAATTCGATTGTTTTTAGCTTATGCTGCTTATCACAACCTTAAAGTTTTTCAAATGGATGTCAAAAGTGCATTTTTGTATGGGAAAATTAAAGAAGAGGTTTATGTATGTCAACCACCAGGTTTTGAGGACAATAAACATCCTAATTGGGTGTATAAGCTTGATAAGGCTCTCTATGGGTTGAAACAAGCTCCTAGAGCCTGGTATGAGACATTATCAAACTTTCTTCTGGAAAATAATTTCACTAAAGGCTCCATAGATAAGACTTTATTCATTAAGAAAGCTGGGCAGCATAATCTACTTGTTCAAATTTATGTAGATGATATTATTTTTGCATCCTCTGATCCATAGTTGTGTGATGTCTTTACAAAGTTGATGCAACAAAAGTTTGAAATGAGTGACATGGGAGAATTACAGTTCTTTCTGGGTTTGCAAATCGAACAAAAGGCTGATGGAATTTTCATCCATCAGTCCAGATACACTAAAGATCTTTTGGAAAAGTTTGATTTACAAAAGTGTAAGCCATGTTCTACTCCCATGTGCAACACCACACAACTGGATACAGATCAGAAAGCTAAAGTGGTTGATGAAACACTTTACAGATGTATAATTGGGTCCTTGATGTACTTAACAGCTTCTAGACCAGATATTATGTTTGCTACATGTGTTTGTGCTAGATTTCAGGCTGCACCTAAGGAGTCTCATTTGATTGCAGTCAAGAGGATCTTTAGATATCTGCAAGGCACTCCATCTCTAGGTTTATGGTATTCTACTAGACATTCTGGTAAATTAGTTGCTTTTTCTGACAGTGACTATGCAGGGTGTAAGTTGACAAGAAAGTCCACTTCTAGAGGATGCCAATTCTTAGGCAACTGCTTGATTTCTTGGCAGAGTAAGAAGCAGACCTCAGTTGCTACATCAACTGTTGAAGTAAAGTACATTGCTGCTGCAAGCTGAACGTCTCAGGTACTCTGGCTTCAAAACCAATTATTGGATTATGGCATAACAGAGACTAAGACCCCATTGTTAATGGACAGCTCTTCATCTCTTTGTATTGTCAAGAATCCTATCCAGCACTCTAGGACTAAACATATTGAAATCAGACACCATTTTATTAGAGATTGTTTTGAAAAAGGTCTGATTGATCCAAAATTTGTTCCTAGTGCTAATGAGCTTGCAAACATTTTCACTAAGCCCTTGGATAGCACAACTTTCCAAAACCTAGTGTTAAGGCTTGGTATGCTGCAGCTAGAATAAGTGAAAACTACTGATGATCTCAGCTCACAAGTACTGATGATCATTAGTTTATTATTATCATATATATATGTACTGAAGTTATTTTCCCTCCGGAAGTTTTCTTTAAACTACTAGAGCTTAACTTCTCGGTACTATTGTCATATATATAGGAGACTTCAAGTTGAAGAAATTAACTCAAGATGGGCAAGTTATGATACATTAGAAAGAGAAAGACTAGAGATCATGATCAGATTCATTGCAAAGTACCTTGGGAGATCATTGATCGAGATTAAGTCATGGACCAGGGACAGTATCTTGGCAATAACCACCAAGATCTGTTCGTCTGAAGCATACACTAAAGGATTGGTGATTGAAGCACTAAATGAGGTAGGTGCTGGGAACAGAAAGGATCTAGCAAAACACTCAAAAGCCTCACTCACTACAAGAATGCTAGAACAACCTGCAAAATCTCCCACTTCAAAATCACCACTACCACAACCCACTAAACCAATTCCTTTACCCTCAAAACCAACAGCCGATGATGCACCCAAGAAGAAGAAGAGAAGGGTGTTGAGGCTAGAAGAAGAAGAAGAAGAGGATGATGAGGAAGAAGATAGGCTGCCTCTTTCCGCAGTCCTAACTATGCCTAAAGCCAAACCTATGCCCATCACTCCCACCTCACAGATGGAAGCTGTGAGAGTAAAGATAGAAGAAGAATAGTAGCAAAAGCTTCATGATGATGAGATGCTAAAAAGCATAGACAAAACTTATGCTGCTTCTTCATCAATAATCAGTATGAAGAAAGAAGCTTTGAGATTGTACACCCTTGCTAACACATTTCAATATCAAAAGGAAAAGGTGAGAATATGGCCTGATCCTAGGGTGGCTCACAAAATTGTGAAGAAAGACATTCCTTCGAGATACAAGGGCCAAGTAAAAAGGATCGTAGATGAAGAGATCACAGTGGTCCTTGTAGTATCACCCTGGGAAATTGTAGAAGATTTCAAGAAGGCCTATGAAACTAAACAACCACCCCAAAAGATGTTAGAGAACAGAGTAATTAAAAAGGGGTTAGTCTACAAGAGGCTTGAGATCTTCAAACAAAATGAGCTCAGTCTGTTACTTGAAGGTACTCACCCAGATGAGTTTGCATACAGACAGATTACAACAGTTGAGCTCAAAAATGGCAAATAGGCTAAGTACATTTCAGAGTTGTATGGGCGTAAAGGACTGTTTGATGGTGGAGCTGAAAATCTTACCATGGAAGAACAAATTATATTTCTCAGAGCATACACCAGAGAATCCTACAGGCTTATACATGGGAAGTAGATTTCATGGATAGGACCACAGCCCTGTGTCCAGTTCCCTAAAGTCAGGGCTCTTATCCATACTATGCCAACCAAATTTCAGAAATCTATTCCCAGGCTAGTGCTTAATTGGGTCATCTTCTTAGCTGATCAAGAAGGAAAAAGACCAATCTTATCGCCAACAATAAGTGGGACCTCAATAAAGTTAAGGTTTTGGCTGCATTGGTTCAGGGGGAGTTTGTTGGACCAAAAGAACCAATGAGCCGGATCAGAAAAACTTTAAGTCCCACAGACGTCACAACAACTGCTGAAGTCCACAAAGTCTGAAGAGAGTCTGAAGACAAGTGCTGAAGACAAGTACTGAAGACCAAGTATCAGACGTTGTCACAACAGCTGAAGAGGTCTTCTTCAGTAGTTGTGACGGTTTTCTTTCAGTAGTTTTATGTTTTTCTTTTCAGTAGTTTTGTAAAACGACTGAAGAGCTTGTTCTTCAGTCATTGTAGTTTCAGTAGTTTCGTATCAGTAGTTTTATGTTTTATACTTAGCACTCTGATATGTTCTCAGTAGTTGTGAACATTTCAGTAGTTTGTTAAGTTTTAGTTATTTTTTGTAATAAATCTACCAGATGTCACTATCCCGTGATATCAGCAGTGATTGCACTCTATATAAGGAGTGTCAACCTAATTGTAATCTGTGAATGATTGAGCAGAAACATTTGATATTATTGAAACATTCCTTTTCATATTCTCTCATTACAACCGTATTTGTTCTTAATGCATACGAATATCAATTTCTTGCTATAATTTGTCTAATTCTTGTTCTTATTCCGCTGCGTTACACTCTAATCCATCAAACTTGAGATCACTGATCCTGTCAAAGCCCTCCAGTTCCAAAACATAATAAGACTCTGCTTTGCATTCGAAATACATGCAGGAGTCACAAGGGAGGAGAAGTACAAGAAATATGAAGAGCTAATGAAGAATGTTAGAATAGAGTAAACTAGGTCCAAAGGGGAGTTTGTAGATACATATGTACCTACTTTATGAGCTTAATGTGAAATGTCTTTCATGTCTTACATATATGTAATAGAATTGGTTGAATGAAATAATTATGTGGTTTATGCTTATAATGTTTAATATTTCATTGATTATTGTGTGTTAATGCTTATTGTACTAACTATATAGGTTTGTGGTTGTTTACATACTTCTTAGTCAATAATGATTGAGAAACATGCTTAAACTTAATCGTGTGAAGTTTGCATGCGAATGGACCATGCTAATGGACCATACGCAAGAACAACTTCATGCTAACAAACCAGTCGCACGACTGTGACATGAGATTGACTCAGTCGCATGACTGAAGTCTTAGTCGTGCGGATGGAACAATCGTGTGACTTAGTGGCACGACTGAACCATACTAATGGTTCAGTCGCACGAATGAGAAACCCTAACCTATAAATACCACTTAATTCGTGGAAAAACATAACAATTCATATACCTACGCACTAAATCGCACCCTAGCCATCCAGAGACCCTAGAACACTTGCTCCAACTTCATAGATCGCTGTAAATCATCCTACTATCATTCTTGACGTTTAGTTACATTCTTGGATTGATTTTACACGTGTTCTCACTAATTGGATCGCCAATCAATAGGATTCCGGACTATTTGAGTAGGTATACACGTAAATTAGTTATTACTCTCTACCGTACATGGTCCCTAACAATAGCTTATCTTCACAAGAGGAAGGCATTCAAGACCTTTCCTAAGTAGGATTTGAGAAGGCTGGCTGTGTTGCCATTACTAAATGCTTATCTAAGTGAAAAAGCCTTGTTGCTGGAAAAAGAGATAAAGAATGGACTGAATGAGAACTTTGAGTCATTTGGGTTCATGAATGCTGAGAGAAGAAGGTCAAAGAAGGATAAGGACCGGGAGACAAGAAAAAGAAGGATTATGTGGAGGGTGAAACCCCCAAAGACTGTAAACAGGGTCAGATTGTCAAATCTCCTTCCCCAGCAATTACAAAATTTCGAGAAGTGGTTTTATGATAACAATACGGGGGAGGCTGTGACGAGGGTAAATGGTGATGTTGAGTTCAAATTGTTTGATCCTATGGAAGTGTTTGGATTCTACGATAATGACCTGCTAGTTCTATGTGAAAATCATATAAAAGCAGGAGCAGGAGAGGAGACAAGGAAAGAAGCCAGTCTGTCATGATAGTGGCTAATAGGGTTAGAGACATCAGAAAAGAAGTGAAGGAGCTGGCAGAGAAGGTTAGAGCTCAATAGTTTTGGAAATGGATATGAGAGACTTAACAATATAGTTTGTGCAAGCTAATGCTCGTCCCGAGGGAGCTAATGAAGCAAGAGGTGACCAGAGTGAATCAGTTGCTGAGGCTCCCAAGGAAGAAGCTGCAGGACCAGATAAAAACACATCAGATGCAGTAGGAGAGATTGGAGCTTACCACACAAATCAAGAGAAGTGAAGACGGTGAGATCCAATCTAGGGGAGTATTGAAGATCAAGTATAAGTTGGACTGACCTTAGATTAGTTTATGTTTATATTACTTTGTAATAGATCTAATATTAGTTTACTTTTGTATGTAGTTCATTTTGTTTAGTTTTGCTGTCCAACGAAATTGTGAGCGAAAATGTAATTTCGCTCATAGTCAACTGTTTTAGTTCACCCAGCGAAATTGTTGTTTTTGCCGGGCGAAACTATAGGTTCAGCAGCACAGTTTAGCTACCAGTGAACTGTCTGCGAAACTAAGACTACTATATATAGACTTGATCATTTCCATTGTTGGGTAACCTTGCAAAACCCTAATCGTTTATCATTGTTGCAAGAGAACTTTGTAACGGTTTATTCATAGAAATATCATTGTGCTTTGTTATTATTGAATGTATTGATTCTCATTGTTCTTACTTTGATTCATTTGTGATTGTTCTTATCGTCTTTATCATTATTGTCTATTGTTTGTATTTGATATTGAACAATTCAACATTAAATTTGTACTGCAAATCGATCAAATGGACCAACCAGTTCCAGCTCAGATACTCTCTTGTTTAAACATTCTATCTGGTTCTGCAAGTCAATGATAATGTCAGCTTGCTCTTCAATCAATCCTTCTTGTTCTTCCATTTCAATGGTCTGAATGCCTAAAGTGTCAACATGACCACTTATTTCATCCTTTGATTGTTGGAGAGCAGCCTTTAATCTTTCTATCTCCTTCTTTTCAGCCTCATACTTTTATTTTAGATCTTTTATTTCCTTCTTCTTTTCATCCAACTCCAACAATCTATCTTGAATGATATTGGATCTTCTGTTCAAAAGCTTATCCATCTTTGATACTTTCTTTATTAGCTTAGAAATCAATTCATCCTTCTCATCAGGTCTAGTCACTTCTGATTCAGCAACACTTTCAGAAGGAACAGCTTCAGAAACAACTTGACTGACAGAAATTTTCCTATGATGATCCTCATCATCGGATGATGATTTGGATTCTTTTGAAGATCTGGTAGGGTCACCATGCTCAACAAGCTCAGTAGAAGGGGGGATGAGTGAACATGAGATTTAGGTGAATGATGGATTGGTGAGGTATGAGATGAGTGTATGGGTGAGGTATGTGGAGAGATGATGGGTTGTAATAACTATGATGGGATTGGTAGACATTGAGGTGATGGTATAGATGAGGGCATGAAAGGTGAGGCTATATTAGTTTCATGAACAGATGGCCCAGTGTTAAGATCACCCCCTACATCAACCTGGGGTGACACTATCCTCTGTCCTTCATCGCTTTGCTCATCAGCAGTTTGCTGATCATGAGTAGCTGATTCTTCCTTTTAATTTGTCTCATCAGTAGGAGACTCTTTTTTCTTCACATGTTCTTCAGGATTAATCTATTGAAGCATCCAGGGTAACAAAGGAGAATGGGTTCTACTATAAAATTTCTTGGGATCTATCTTTTTGATGTACTTGTAAGACTTAGCATCAGAATGAGGGATATCCAAAACAGGGCCTTGAGGTACAATGTTAGGAAATGTCTCATTAGTAAGACATTGTAGGAACCTTGGATACATTAGAAACATGTGTCTTCTCCCTTCTTGAATGTTTGAGACTAGACCATTGAACATATAGGCAGACATGTTAAATGGCCTATTGGTGCATAAAGCACATATGGCATATGATGTGAATACAAGAATATTATTCCATCCTGTCTTCCTAATTGACAGACAATGTTGGTAAAAATGAATCAAGAACCTCTATTGTAAGTCAACTAGGCCTTTTACAATCTACTTGCCTTTATATCCTCCCTCATAACCAATGTTTGCAAAGAAAGTAGTGATTTCATCATCTTCAAGCTCTAGAGGGGTGTTGGCATCATCACAAAACTCTTGACAATGTCTCACAGTTTGTTCAGTGATAGTTAAAGTGTGATCATCATTGATCCTTCCAGACAGAGTTCTCTCACCATCTATCTTTATCACTATAGAGTTCTCTCACCATCTATCTCTATCACTATAGCAGTGCTCCAGAAAGACCTTATGAATCACTCATAAATGACAAGTCTGACTATGATTGCATGAGCCACTCTGGTAGTAGAAATGAATCAGATCATGTCTCTAAGATCTTCAGCCTTAGGTACGTCAGGGTCAAGATAACCACTGATATTGTGAAGCTTGCTCCAGGTGAGATTTGCCATGTATCCTACATTAGAGGCATATGAGTTAGATTGATGAAAATACTTATCAAATTGTAAAGAATACATCACGCAAGTTTCATCAATTTGACTTTTGATGGTCAAACACGACTGTTTAAAGTTACTGTTCCATAGGAATCATTCCAAAGCTTGAAGTTATCGTGAATAATTACTGTTATTTTGTTTTTCATGTTTGGAGAGATCATATTTGTTGTTTTTAATCTCTTTTCAACTCTTAGATTCAAGATTTGAGTTTAACATCTTCAACTTTTGTTATACTTTGTTCATACGATGAACATAATTTTGAAGTTCACTATTTGACTGTTATTCTTCTTAGTTAGCATGTTCATTGTAGTAAAAAATGATCATCATTTCTTAAATCAAGTCTGATTTTGAGTTTTCTTTATTGACCTAGGGTTCTATGTGCATTATCAGTTCAAAAGTCCAACATTTTAGGTCACAAAATTTTTAGATTTTCACCTTTTGTTCGATACCACTATAGTAGGGAGTTGAAACCGAGGACATATTAGATGAACTTAATCGAAGAACATAGGTTTGTTAATGGTGATGATGATTGATAAAGAATAGTGAGTATCGCTTGTCGCACATTAAAGTCTCTTAAATTTGAAAAGTATTAAATGACTTTTTGAAATTGCTTTAAATAGTCAACTAATGCCTTCTACAAATTGTTACAAGTTTCAGAACAAATGCGGTCAAGTTTTTAAATTCACTGTAGCAAATGCGGAAAGGTTTTGGCCATCTGCATTTGTGTACTGTTACAAATGCTGAAGTTGAAAAATTAGAAGCATTTGTTTCACTGTAGCAAATGTGGTTGAATAAATTTAATCAACATTTGTTCACTGTAGCAAATGTGGTTGAACAAAGTTAACAAATATTTATTAACTGTGGCAAATGTGATTGAATAAAGTTACCCATCCTTTTTTCACTGTAGCAAATGCGGTTTGACAAACTTACTAGCATTTGCTCATTGTAACAAATGGGGCTGGGGAAAACTTCTTTATCCACTATTACTTCAACAAATACGGCTGGACAATGAAGTTGTCCGTATTTCTTGATCATCATTATGGTGACAGAAGAGATTACGCACTTCTTTATTCATTTTTGATATACATGAAAAGTGTTGATGTCACCACCATTCAAGAGTGCTCATGAGTAAATTCAAATGCGGATATGAAAATGTCTTCCGCATTAACAATGCGGCAGGACACTTTTGTCCATATAGGTTTTTAACACCCAAGTTTTTATGTATACTTGTTTGACACAAATGCGGTAGAGCAAAATCCTTATCTGCATTAGTTTCATTTTGCTATTAATGACATAAACATTTACCCGTATTAACCAATGCACTTACCCATATTAAATTTTGAACTTAATCAAAACTTATTGTTTTTGTTTTGGTTTTTCCTGTTATGAAGAGTGTCTTTGATTGAATTATCTTATGAAGTTGTTGGCTATTGTTGGGGTTATCAATTATTGCTTGGATTGACTTGTATATAAGAAGTGATACAAGTTTCCTATTGTTTGACTAAACTTGGATTTCTTATGCTTCCAAGAATCTGCATAAGCTAAGATACTATAGTATAACTTCTGTACCAACAGAAATAGACTCTTTTTGATTTGCCTAGAAGCATTAAGAAAGTAATTTAAGATAGTAAATATCTATACAAACTGGTCAAAATTTTAAATTACTCCCGCTAAAGTTTATATCCACATCTAGATAGAAACTTTAAAGATTTAAAACTTTTGAATATGAATTAGTTTTTATTTTTATTTCCCTGATTTAAGAATGAAGAGAAGTATACCTTTTGTTGGGATCATATCAATCTTACATTACACATGTGCATTCTATTGTGATAAGATGGACATGTTTATGAACTTATTGATTGAAGGTATGTTTGTCCTCTTAATCAGATACCTGGTTGATATTTAAATGCATGTGATATATCATGTTTTGGTTAATTTGATTGTTCAACATGTACCTCACACACATAAGCATGGAATGATCAACTATCCTCATGTAATGCATGGTAGAACTTTTTTACAACTTTCTTGACGAGGTTACTTAAGTTATGAGATCTCATTTTCACTGATGCTCATTGGGATTCTTTTACTTTGATCCTTTTCATGATGATCCACATTGGGATTCTTTTCACTTCACTTTGGAAGATGATCCATGATTGAATTCTTTTTTCATTCACATGGAATGTATTGTTATTATAGATTCATCCAATTTGGATGTGTTCCTTATTGGGAATCTTTTGGATCAATACTTCTGCACTGTGTGCTTGTTTCATCAAGTCTTTGCTTAGTAAAATAGAGATGAAACATTATGTAGGTGAAAGAGATTCACAAAGTGTCATTACCTGGTGTGTTTAGGATACTACACACATACACTTATATAACCCAATGCATACCTGTACTCTAAGATGAGAGTTTGACCACTGAATAAGATTTTAATTCATCACAGCATGTGTCTTCTCTTCCAGTTGAGCCTACCAACATATCTCGTAAGTCATGACAGTATTTCAAATTTTATATTAAGCAAAGTGAATGATATAACGACTGTAATTATATCATTTCCCTTTTGTATATCCATTTGTTCATCAAAATTTACTTCTTTTTGTGATTTTCTAACATTTATAATTGTTTTTGATGTTTTTGATTTTATTCAAAGTTAATCATGCAAATTGATTAAAGTAGGTATTCAAACCTACTAGGTTCAAATGCCTTGGTGAATAAATCAGCTAATTGATTTTTAGTTGGAACTTGAATCAATTTGATTAACCCTTTTTCAGCACAATCTCTCAAAAAGTGACATGTGATTTCAATGTGTTTTGTTTTTGAGTGTTGAACTGGATTATTTGTAATAAAAACAGTTGTTGTGTTGTCAATATGAATTAGGGTGTGCAAGAAGTTAAAACCATAATCAAGCATCTAGTTTTGAACTAGAGAACTTGACAACAACAAGCTAATGCTACAATACATTTAGCTTCTACTGTTGAAATGTATACGTTTGTCTGCTTCTTGCACTGCCAGGAGACTAGTCTGGGACCAAGAAATTGACAACCGCTAGAAGTGGGCTTCCTATTGAAGTTGTATCCCCTATAATCACTGTAAGTGAAGGCATAGAGATTGAAGTCTCCTTCCTTTGGATACCATAAACCAAGACCTGGCTTGCCCTTACGATATCAAAATATCCTCTTCATAGCATTCACATGAGTCAGGCCTACTGGATCAGGCTTGCCCTCACACACACAACCACCAAACATAATATCAGGCCTACTGGCTGTTAGATACATAAGTGAATCGATCGTAGATCGATAGTGAGTCTGATCCACTAATTTGCCTTCTAGATCAGGTCCTATATTTACTTTAGTATCAACACGTGTTCTGATAGACTGAAAGTTAGCAAAGTGGAATTTCTTCAACATTGTTTCCACATACTTTGATTGATTAATGAAAATTTCATCTGCTGTTTGTTAGACTTGCACACCTAAAAAGAATGTGAGTTCCCCCATTGCATTCGTTTGAAATTTTGAATGCATAAGGTCTTCAAAATCTTTGCAGAGTTGCTTGTTTGTTGAGCAAAAAAGGATATCATCCACATATATCTAGACCAACAACATGTCTCTTCCTCTTCTCTTTGTAAAGAGAGTCTGATCAAGCTTTCCTCTTTCATATGCATGTTCAAGAAGGAAAGATGATAGAGTTTTATACCACTTTCTTGGAGCTTGATGAAGACCATATAGGGCTTTGTCAGGCTTGTACACCCTATAAGGGAAATCAGGATCTTCAAGCCAGGTGCTTGACTCACATAGACTTCTTTAGCAATCTTTCCATACAAGAAAGAACATTTCACATCCATTTGATAAACAGTAAACTTCATGGATGCTAAATATGCAAGAAAGATTGTTATTGCTTCTAATCTGGCAACAGGTGCAAACACTTTATCATAATCAATTCCTTCTTGTTGTGTATACCTTTGTGCCACTAGTCTCGCTTTATTTCTTATGACAATCCCACTATCATCAGTTTTGTTTCTGTACAGCCATCTAGTATCATAGGGTATTATCCTTCAAGAAGATCTACCAGTTGTCATACTTCTTGCTTCTTGAATTGCAGTAATTCTTCCTGTATTACTTTAATGCAGCAATTGTCTTGAAGACCCTCTTTGATGTTTTTGGGTGCTGTTTGATAAAGAAAGCATGAAAACAAATAGATGTTTGCAATACTTGACTTGCTTCTTGTCACCCTTTCACTAAGTTCACCAATAATGCTTTATACTGGATGACTCTTGTGTATTCCGGTGGTTGGAATTGAGTCACCAGCAATTGTTACATCAAGATTGGAGATAGTTAGCTCATTATGGTGAGAGGCATCTTCATCTTGTACTGTTGGGGAGTTATGAAGAAAATCAGACTCTATTTCAGTGACTACTTCAGGATTAGTAGCACTTTGATTGCTTTCATCATTTAATGTTCTTTCTGTTTCAACTGGAGGAGTAGCTTGCTTTTGATTTTTGATCTCAGTTGATTATTCTTCTGAATGTGTTGGTAACAAGCTGGGACCAGCTTCAGTTGAAACTCTTTTTTTGAGATGCTTGTTTGACAGGATCAGCTTGGAGTGGAACATCTTCATTCAGTTGCTCAGTAGAGGTAGGAGGAATCAATGGAAAGTATTTCTTCTCTCTATATATGAGGAAGGTTCAGCTGAATGTAGGTTTCCTGCATTAGATAAGTGAAATTGATCAAATGGTTTAAATGAGTCAATATCAAACAACTAGTCAGGACCATTTGTAGATTTGGGGAATGAATGTTCTTTGAATTGAACATTTGTTGATTCATGAATAATGTTTGTATGGCGGAATCAAGCCTCTTCTTCAAAACACCTATTAAACCCCCATGCAGAACGACTTCTGAATGTTCTTTATCCGCATTAATACTTGGACTTGGGGGATTACTAGCAAAATGACCATCAGCCCACCAATTGAATTGGCATGTATGATCCTTTCAGGGTCCAACATATTCTTGACTATCAAGCCTATATCATCTCTCTTGTTTCTAAAGATCCATATGGTTCCTATTGATACTTGACCAGATGGTAGCGGACAAAGGTTCCAAACCTTTGTCTTATGAATTGAAGCAATTATTATTGCATTGATTCAACCTAACTACTATCCTTTAAGGCTTCTTCTACTTTCTTGGGTTCCTACTCAGAGAAAAGCATGAGTACAAACAAACATTCCCATTGTTAGTTTGTCCTCTTGTTCTCACACCTTTAGAGACTTCTCCTATGATGTTCTTAGCTAGACAATTGTTGTGAATCCTGAGCCTGGGAATCACCTCCAGTTGTAAAGATAGATCCAAGTTGGATATATTTTGCTTAGGAGTTTGAACACTTGGACCAACATCACTCAATGAGGAATAATTGAACTAACAGGAAACACCATCATCATTTTTGGGTTGTGAAGCAGCATTAATACTTTCATGTTCCTTCCAGATGCTACTTCCATCAACTTGGTGTTGTGCATTGTCACCAGATGAGGTTTGAGGCTCACTAGGTGGACCACTTGTTAAAGCCCCACCATATTTTCAAATAGTTATGTTGTGAGATCTTAAAATAGTGAGAGCTTGATCTTTAGCTACACTTGGAGAAACTGGACAAGGTCTGCATAACTCAAATAGTTTGTTATCAGCAGAGTCACTTTGAGTACCCGTTTCAATTGAAACATTCTCACAAGATGGATTGGAATAGTTGGAAACAATTCTAAGTCAAAAATATGGTAAGGGCCATTCCACCTAACAAAAAGAGTGTGCTCATTGATAATAATGTTGGATGATTCCTACAATTGTTGACTTTTGATGTTATAAACTCTATAAGCAATAGAGTTACAGGAATATCCAACAAATATAGCATCATCTGACTTTTTAAAAAATTTTGCCAAATTGTTCTTTGTGTTAAGTATGGTACACCTGCTGTCAAAGGACCTTATAAATCCAATGAATCATGGCCTCTTGTTCCATAGCTCATAAGGGGTTTTTCTATATGGCTTAATTACAAGAACCCTATTCTGCATATAACATGCAGTACTAACTGCCTCTGCGTGGAATGTTAGAGGCAACTTTGAATCAGCTAACATGGTCCGAGCAACCTCAACCAGTGTCATCTTCCTCCTTTCAGCAACACTATTTTGTTGAGGAGTTCTAGGAGTATTGTATTGTCTGGCAATCACTTTTGCGTTATAGAATGAGTCAAGAACGTGATTCTTAAACTTAGTCCCTTGATCACTACTAATTGTCTTAAAGTTGTTATCAATTTGATTTTAAATTTTAAGAATAAAATCTTAATGTTTTAGTAGTTTCATCCATAGTTCTTAAAAAGAATACCCATGTAAATCGTGTTAAATCATCAACACTCACAAGGCAATATGATCTCCTTCTAATGTTCATTATACTTGTTGGACCAAACAGGTGCATGTGCAATAAGTGTAATGGAGTGTTGATAGAGTTAACAACTTTGGATTTATGAGATGCGCTATGTTGCTTTCCTTCAAGCATGCAACACAATTATCTTTGTAGAAAAATTCCTTTTTAGGAAAATCATGTACTAAGTTATTTTTAACCAATTTGTTCATGTTTTTAATATTTACAGGAGACATATGTTTATGCCATAGTGTTGACTCATCACCATCAGCTTTGGAAAGAAAGCATGATACTTCACCTAGTGGGGAAGCACTGTTCATATCTTGATTATGCATATCCCCTTTCCTAGAAGATCTAACAAACACCAATCCTGAGGAATGGTCATCCTTGGTCTGAGGATAATGCACTCATGTTCTATTAAAAGCATTTGATGTTTTTGATCACAAAATTGAGAAACACTTAACAGGTTGTGTTCAAGCTGTTTGACAAGTGTACTTTGTCAGCTTTTAACCTGCCGTTGGATACATTTCCTCCGCCAGAAATGTATCCTCCATCCTCACCTCTGAATTGATAGGACCTCCATCAAAATATTGAAATTATTGAAGGAGAAATCTGTTCCCTGTCATGGGCCTGGAGCACCCACTGTCTACAATCCACACATAAAAGGTAGTTTTTATTAGAAACCAAAGCCTTGATGGTGTTCGACTTTTCCACTGATGAGGATGATATTGAACCAATATTTATGCATGGGGGTTCAATAGGTGTTTTTGAAGAAGAGGCATGGGTAGCTACATCTTCTTTTATCTTCCATTCCATCCCTTGGTTTATCATTTAGGATAAGCTTAATAAAGCTTGAGTAGCATGACATTCTTCCGAAGCTTCTTTCTTTTCGAAAGAAGTCTTCACCACCTTTTCTTCCAAAGCAGTCTTCTTCTGGGATGGTTTCAAGGGGACTCTTTTGTTCTTTTGAGTCTTAACAACATTAAAATTTTAAGCTATTTTCCTTCGGAAGAAGGACTTTCTTTCGAACGCAACCTTGCTTCGGACACAAGCTTTCCCTTTTTCATCACTTGAACCATATGATAAGGTTCAAATGAGAAACCTTCCCTAACTCTTTTTCTTTTGTCATTGTTTTCATAATGTGTGCTAGCAGGATTGTAGTAATAATATTTTGCCATGTGGTTTTATAGACCACACATTATGTAGGCAATATTATTCTTCTGGGAACTTGAGGACTGCTGTTTCTTGTTCTTCTCATCTTCATCAGCAGTCTTTCCCTTTTTCTTCTCATCTTTTTGTTGGATAGGTGTGCTGGTACTACACACTTTTCTAGGATTAGAAGTACCCACCAATTGGAATATTGTTGAGATGAATACACCCTTTTGTTGTGGGTCAATCTTCAGCTTAGATTCAGCCACTTTCTTGGTAGTTTTTTAGATACCTTAGCCCGACTTCTTCTGGCTTTGGTAGTTAGGGGTTGGTCATCAGTAGTTAGAGGGGTTTGGTTTACCTGATTCTTCCCTGTGATGGTCTCCAAAGTTACATCACTCTTTAACTCATAGGAAGGTGGGTCAGTAGATGGAACCTCTTACTCTTTAGTACCACATCTTGGTTGTCTAATAGACTCATAAGAGTGTGGTGGAGCAATTTCATTAGTTTCCAACCCACCTTTTCTTTTATAACAAAGTTTGGAGTGAGAGGATGATGGAAGAATGTTGGATCTAGAAAGGCTCGTGCAACCAAAACCAAGTCACTTAGAAGATTTTGGTACAACAAATAAAGGACTTCCAAAGCCAAGCGTGGAACTTCCGAAGGAAAAAGGAGATCTTCCGAAGACAAAGTGTAAAGCTTACTTCCAAAGGAAAAGTTCCAACTTCCGAAGACAAAGAACCTACTTCCGAAGTTCAAGACTTAGAAAGAAAGATGTGAAGTCAACTTCCGAAGTACAGAAGTCCTCAAGCCTCGGAAGTATAGAAGCCTCTTGTTGATACATGTGTCCCTAGTTTCTGATCTTAAAGTAATATCTTTGTATTGTCTTACGCCTATGTAAATGTAATAGTTGGGTACTTAATGAAATACAAGTGTTTGGTTGTGTTTATAATGTTTAATATTTCATTAATTAGTTGTTTAATGCATACTGACTAGATTATATAGGTTTGTGATTGTTTGAATTGGTATACATAATGTTATAATAAGAAATACATTCAAACTTGGTTAAGTGAAGTTTCTCATGCGCCCGATTGGACCATGCGCCCCAACAGTGGTCATGCGTCCGAATGGCCATGCGACTGAGTGTCCATGTGTTTAAATTGTTCATACGCCTGAACAGTTCATGCGTCTGACTCAGTCACATGACTGAACACTCAGTCGTGCGAATGGATCAACCGCATGGCTCAATCGCACGTATGAACCATGCTAATGGTTCAGTCGCCCGAATGAGCAACCCTAACCTATAAATACCACCTAAGTCTTGGAAAAACGGAGGAATTCAATTCACTTCAACTCCAGACGTACCCTAGCCATCTAGAAGCCTCTAAGTTCGTACTCCAAGTTCATAGAATGTTGTAGATCGATTCCTAATCGATTCATGACGTCAGTTTCAATACGTTATTGTTGGTACATGCGTTCTCACTGATTGGATTGCCAATCAAATAGGATTCCGCACTATTTGGTTTTGTTTAACACGTTAATCAGTTGGTGTTTCATTCAAAAACCAGATCCCAACAAGTGGTATGAGAGCCTTGTCTCTTGATTACGTGTTGATTCAATAGTTTTGACACAAAAATTGTGTTTTTGCATAAAAAACGCAATCATTTTGTGTCTAACGGAGTCTTAGACGTTTCCTGATCGAAAAGTTGAGTTTTTTTCGGCATACGGCTATTAGGGTTGATAAAATTCGAGTTTTTACGGACAAATCAAGTTAAATCTACGAATTATCAAACTTCAGCAAGTTTAGTCGCATGATTAGACCAATCGCACGACTGCGTTCATTTGCACTCTCCAATCGTACGATTGGACTCATTCGTACCTTCAATCATACGACTGAGAACTTCATTCAGACTGTTCAATCGCATTTGTTCATTTGGGCGACTGACTCATCCGCATTTGTTCAGTCGCATAATTGGACCATCCGCTCTGTTTTAATCACTCGAATAAGTTCAATCGCATACCTCCATTCGCATAAATTAGCTGTTTGTTAAAGAGTAAAGTTAAACCTAATGGAGGACCAGTTTTCAGCATACATAGCAAGTAGAGACACACGTATTCAGAATCTACTGCTGTTGGAGAACGAAGTGGGGATTCACAATAAACCCCCAAAACATATTACATTAGACGACTATCCACAATGGAAGAAACATTTCGAAATCTACTTAAATGGAGTAGATACAAATTTGTGGGAGGCTATCGAGTTGGGTTATAGCATGCCAGTAGGAGCTGACGGAGTCAAACTTACTCTAAGTGGCATGTCGGATGCTCAGAAGGTAAAACACAATGCTGAGAAGAAAGTCTGTGCTTTGATTACTCAGTCTATTCCGAAGGATATTTTCCATCATATTCTGAGTATACACAAGAAAGAAACTTTGGGATGCATTGGAAAAGAGGTATTCCGCAATGCTCTCTGAAGGCCATCAAGGCAAAAGCCTTGAAGAAGGAGTTTGACAACTTCTCCTCTATAGGAAAAGAACCTTGATGATGTGATTGATAGATTCTACCACCTGATGAGTGAGATGCACACTCATGGAGTGGTTACATCATGGAGGATAAGGTATCCAACATTGCTGATGGTTTACCAGAAAAATGGGCTTCGTTTGTCTATAATCTCAAACAGAATGAATGCTCTTGAAGTTAGATATAAATGACTCTTTATGTTAACTGAGAAGAAGATGGGCTCAGATGAATTATCGAGCCCAAAGGCAAACTACGATCAGAATCCTGCTCTCTACATGCTATCCTTGTTCAGACATCTTGAGTGCCCCTGCAACCCGCTCATCCTCAAGCGTAGCAGTTCCCAGCACAACCCTCAACTCAGGATCTATGTTAGGGTCTCTAGCCCCAATATATGTATTTGAAGCTAATGCAGCAAAGCTAAAACCGACAACCTCGGAATGTAACGTGGATTGGCTAGAGAACCTATGACCTTTTAGCTGCGGTGGTTCAATCCTACGAATGGATTAATGCTGGAAAGATAAACTGCCACCTGGCAGATGAAGATTATGAGCAGGTGGATGAAAATGGAGTTGGACCCTATGGACATAATTTGCCTGGCAAGTGGTTGTCCGCGGCTAAAATTTTGTCAAAAAACTGACATAACTGTTGCAACAAAAGACCAACTTTGTGTTTGTGACGGACAGGTGATCACAAGTTTGATGTTTATCAGAATGTAAAGCAGCGGAATACACAAACGAATTAGACAAATTGTAGCAAGCAACAATATATGTAAGCGTTAAGATCGCATACGGTTATAGGGAGAGAATATGAATTTCTGATTTCTAGGAATGTTTATAGATGGAGAATATTTCTAATCAAATCAATCAAACATTCCATTCAATTGCTCATATCGCTCAATGATTACAATGGTTGTCACTCCTTATATAGAGTGCAACAGTCACTGCTGTTATCACGGAAGTGACAACTGGCAGATCCAATACAGAAATAACTAAATCTTAACAAACTACTGAAATGTTCACAACTACTGAGAACATATCAGCAAGTTAAGTACAAAATATAAAACTACTGAAACTACAACGACTGAAGAACAAGCTCTTCAGTCGTTTTACAAAACTACTGAAACATAAAACATAAAACTACTGATATCACAACTACTGAAGAAGTACTCTTCAGCAGTTGTGACAAACTACTGAGGCTTCAGTACTTGGTCTTCAGACTTTGACCTTCAGGCGTTTCATCAGCTGATGACTTCAGTAGATCATCAGCTGATGTCTTCAGTCTTTGTCTTCAGACTTTGTACATCAGTTGTTGATCTTCAGCACTTGTGAACTCTTCAGCTGTTGTACTTCAGTACTTTGGTCTTTCAGCTTCAGCACTTGTGTTCTTCAGCTGTTGTACTTCAGCACTTTGGTTCTTCAGCTGTTAAGGTCTTCAGCACTTGATCTTCAGCTGTTGAAGTCTTCAGCACTTGTCAAACTACTGATGAGGCTTTCAGCAGTTGTTGTGATACCGTGTGGGACTTAGAGGTTTTCTGATCTTGGCTCATTGGTTCTTTTGGTCCAACAAACTCCCCCTGAACCAATGCAGCCAAAACCTCTAACTTATTTAAACTCCCACTTATTGATGGCAAAAATGTTGGTCTTTTTCCTTCTTGATCAGTAGAGAAGATGACCCATGTACGCTCCGGCCTGGGAAGAACCTCAAATATTTTTGGCAGAGTATGAATGGGAACTCTGTTTTGGGGAACTGGACACAGAGTTGTTATCCCATTCATGAGATTCACTTCCCCATAATGAGTCTGTATGACTCACGGACATAGGCCTCAAGGAGAACATTTGTTCCTCTTGAGAGAGTTCTTCAGCTCCTCCTTCGAAGAAGAACTCTGGACCATAGTACTCTGATAAGTACTTCATGGTCCTGCCATTCTTCAGCTCCACCGTAGTTACCTCCCTGTATACAAATTCATCCGGATGGTTGCCTTCAAGGAGTAACTGGAGCTCATTCTTTTGGATGTCTTCAAGCTTTTTGTATAACAACCCCTTCTTAATCATCTTGTTTTCTAGTAAGGCTTGAGGTGTCTTCTTTGCTTGGTGAGCTTTCTTGAATTCATCAATGATTTCCCAAGGTGAGACTACAACGGCCAGCATGATGGTAGATTCTATTGTTTTTCGTACTTGGCCGTTGTATCTGTGTGGGATAGTTCTTTTATGGATTCTAGAACTCACCCTGGGGTCTGGCCATACTCTCACTCTCTCCCTCTGATACTGAAAGGTGTGTCTGAGAGTGTACAGCCTTTGAGCATGCCCTTTCATGGCTTGAATAGATGATGACTGAGGAAATTCCTTGTCAACCATCTTCAACAGTTGCTCATCGTGCTGTTTCTGCTGTTCTTCTTCTTCTATCTTTACTCTGACCATTTCCCTTTGAGAGTCGGTGTGATCATGGATTGACTCTGGGGCTTTGGTAGCTTCAGAACAGCAGAGAGTGGCAGACTATCATCTTCATCCTCTTCTTCTGCTTCTTCTTCCATCCTCAGCACCCTTCTCCTCCTTCTACGGGGTGCATCACTGGATGATGGTTGGGTTGGTGAAGGGATTGGTTTTGAAGAGAGGATGTTTGGATTTTGGCTTAGAGGTTGGTTGGGAGATTTGAGGGATAGGATCTGTTTGAGTGAGTGGAGGGAAGGTTGATCTAGCATCCTTGTAGTTAATTTTGCTTTTGTAAGTTTAGCCATCTCTAACCTTTTGCCAGCCCCAGCCTCATCAAGGGCTTCCACAATGATCCCTTTGTTGAATTGCTCAGACAGACAGATTCTGGTGGCTATAGCCAGAATGCTGTCCCTGGACCATGCGCGGATCTCCATTAATGATCTTCCCAAGTATTTGGCAATAAAGCGGATCATTATTTCCAACCTCTCTTTCTCAAGAGCATCGTACCCTGCCCATCGGGTTTGTATCTCTTGTACCTCTAACCTTCTGATCTCACTATCCAGTGTAGCTGTGTCAAACCCCTGCCTGAATAGTTGGTCAATTATTTTATCCATGGAGCGGCTGTGTGTGGTGTCAGCTTCTTTGACCAGCTCCTCCAAGGATTTTTCTTCAGCAGTATGATCATCAGCACTTCTCTTTCGCTTGTACGTGAGCAGAGGTTGCTTTTCTTGTTTCTCCTCTTCCTCAGATCTCTTCCTCTTTCTATCTTTCACTGCAGTACCCTCCCCCTTTTTGGTTGCATTGGAGGAAGGGGTTGGTACCGCAGAAAGAGTCTTGTGGACAGCAGCATCAACCAGGGGCTGTAATGTTGAGGAAAGCCTCTCATCAAGGCTTTGATCACTATATCAGTGATTATGGGGGTGATGAGAGGGAGGGAATTTTGTAGGATAGCACCTATTTGCTCAGGAGGGTTCTGTTCCTGAGAAGTAGGGCCTGAAGCAGAGGCGGTGGTTGATTTTGGGGTGGCTCTTGTTTGGGAAACCTTCAAGGGAAGGTGCCATCTGTGGGTGTATGAGGGTGGCAGATGGACTTGCATCCTGAGACATCTTGGCCAGCAGCTCTTTGAGTCTGCTAACCTCATCCTCTAGAATGGTGTTGTGAGCAACGACATCGAAGAAGAAGCTCAGGTCATCATCAGTTGATACTGAATCACCTGACCTCCTGCTTAGAGCAGGATTTACATGCACTGGGTGTAGACCATTGGTGCATGTGCCCCTTGTGCTTGGTACTGGGGACTTCCAGCCTCAGGACAATGTCCATCATCAGCTGTTGCCTCTAGGAGGTCTTAGCAATGTTACCAGCCTCACTCTGGTCATGTGCTGAGTCAGAGGAGGTGGCAGCCTCACTAGATATTCTAATCTCCTTCTCTACACCAGGAGATAGAATTGGTAAACCCCTGTGCTGTGGGTTCTCAAATGCACTGTGTTCCTCCCCCTCAATTGTAGAGGCATTCCCAGTAAGAAGTGGTTTCTGGGGAGGGGGTGAGGAGTGCAATTGAGTCAGCACTTGAGCAACTATTAAAGTTGGGCTGTGAGGGGCGGTTGTTTGGGGTACAGGGGTAGAAGCAGTGTGCACCTGGGGTGGATGGTGCTCTTCAATGGCAATCTCCTCAAGTGAGGAAGATCCCAGATAAGTAGGTGCCCCTTGGGTTGCTGCAGGCTCCTGTTGAGAGGAAGCCTGAGCGGCTGTGGCTGGAGGAGTCATTGTATCCACTAGGGGGTTTGGACTAGTGGATATATCCTGCGTTTGTTGTGCAGGAGCATCCTCAGGGGACTCAATTCCCTGAGTAGCCTTTTTGGGTTTCTTTTTGGTGGGTTTGGTGGGGACATTGGATTTGGAGGTGGTGGCTGTGGGTTCCAGCTGCGTGGGTTTTCGCAGCTTGGCAGCCAGTTTGAGTGTCCGTCGAGTTGTGCCGGGAGTATACTTCTGGCAAACAGCCGTAGCAGGGACTCCCAAGCCAACAAGTCCCTCAGCATTAAGCTGGTCTATTATAATGGCCATGATGAACCGTGGATAGAGTATCCAACGGTTGGCAGTTAATTTTTGAGCCATATCTTTGAGCTCTGAAAATATTAATTCGAAAAGTTCAGTGGTTGTTGCTCAAGGATAGAATACAATACCTGCTGCCATTTGGTGGACATTTGATCCCAAGACGATGTCTTAGGGGCCAAACATACATTGACCATGTGAAATCAGGCGCTCAGCGTCATTAAAGTGTTTCTTCATGATGGTTGTGGCACTGAGATCACCTTGATATCCATGCTGAGCAAATGATAGATCTATGGTGCCCTTCGGATATCCAGCAGGAGAGGTAGCATCACTCATTGAAGAATTTTTCGGATTGTTGCAGGAGTAATCACTACTTCTTTGTTGTTGACTACAGACCGAGGGATGTGTGTTGCTCTCCTCAGTAGTAACATTAACGTTCATCCAAAATTGGTTCAAGGATTCGGCATGTAAAGGGTTCAGAAGGAATGCCTTGTTGTATGGGACTGACCATAAGATCGATAGCATATCGAACTTAGTCCAGATCGGCGATTTTGTGAGGTAGGCAACACAGTTGTGTCGCGGTTTAATTTGCAAAGACGCCATGGAAATTTGTTGGAGAGGAACGTTAGGTTTGAAGAAGATGAAGTATGGAGAGCTCAGGTTAAGGGTATATATAGGGTACGGGTGAGGAAATGACTGAAGGATGTGGTGTTAGTCATCAGTAGTTTTAAACGACCGTTGACATGGTATTATCCTTTCAGACGTTGAAACAGCTGAAGTCGCGGTGTTAGGCATCAGTAGTTTAGAAAACTACTGAAGACCGTGGTTTTGACTTCAGGTGATTGAAACAACTGAGGACATGGTGTTTGTCATCAGTAGTTATGAAACTACTGAAGACAGTGGTTTTGTCATCAGCTGTTGTAAACAACTGAAGACTTGGTATTGGTCATCAGTAGTTATAAAACTACTGAAGACGTGGTTTTGCTTCAGTTGTTTAAAATGAAACAGCAGTGGTACAAACGACTGAGGGAAAGTTCTCTTCAGCTGTTTTCGTCAATTCTTAGCTTTTCAGCTGTTTCAAACTATCCTCAACACATTCATCAGTCTTTATGGCTGATTTCAGTTGTTTCATAGGACATCAGTACTTATCTGTTTTTACTGATTTCAGTAGTTATGACTACATCAGTAGTTGTAACTACTTCAGTAGTTTAGAGCAGATGAAGTACTTCAGTACTTGTGAGAACTTTTAGCCTTCAGTAGTTATAAAAAGTACTGAGGTTAAAAGAGCTCATCAGTACTTATATGTGACAGGCACTCATGATCATCAATATGAATTACTGAGATCATCAGTAGTTGTCACCTATTCTAGCTGCAGCATACCAAGCCTTAACACCAGGTTTTGGAAAGTTGAACTATCCAAAGGCTTAGTAAAAATGTCTGCAAGCTCATCAGCACTGGGCACAAACTTAGGATCAATCAGACCTTTTTCAAAACAGTCTCTTATAAAATTGTCCTGATCTCTATATGTTTGGTCCTAGAGTGCTGGACTGGATTTTTGACAATGCAAAGAGCTGAAGCACTATCCATTAACAATGGAGTCTTAGTCTCTGTAATGCCATAATCCAAAAGTTGGTTTTGAAGCCAGAGTACCTGAGATGTACAGCTTGCAGCAGCAATGTACTCTGCTTCCGCAGTGGATGTAGCAACTGAGGTCTGTTTCTTGCTCTGCCAAGAAATCAAGCAGTTGCCTAGGAATTGACATCCACCAGAAGTTGATTTCCTGGTCAACTTACACCCTGCATAGTCACTGTCAGAAAAAGCAACTAATTTACCAGAATGGTTGGTAGAATACCATAAACCTAGAGATGGAGTGCCTTGCAGATATCTAAAGATCCTCTTGACTGCAATCAGATGAGACTCTTTAGGTGCAGCCTGAAATCTAGCACAAACACATGTAGCAAACATAATATCTGGTCTAGAAGCTGTTAAATACATCAAGGACCCAATCATACATCTGTAAAGTGTTTCATCAACCACTTTACCTTTCTGATCTGAGTCCAGTTGTGTGGTGCTGCTCATGGGAGTAGAACAGGGCTTACAGTTTTGTAAATCAAACTTTTGCAAAAGATCTTTTGTATATTTGGATTGATGAATAAAAATTCCATCAGCCTTTTGTTTGATTTGCAACCCCAGAAAGAACTGTAATTCTCCCATGGCACTCATTTCAAACTTCTGTTGCATCAACTTTGTAAAGGCATCACACAACTTTGGATCAGAGGATGCAAAAATAATATCATCTACATAAATTTGAACAAGTATTATGCTGCCCAGCTTTCTTAATAAATAAAGTCTTGTCTATGGAGCCTCTAGTGAAATTGTTTTCCAGAAGAAAGTTTGATAATGTCTCATACCAGGCTCTGGGAGCTTGTTTTAACCCATAAAGAGCTTTATCAAGCTTATACACCCAATTAGGATGTTTGTTGTCCTCAAAGCCTGGAGGTTGACATACATAAACCTCTTCTTTAACTTTTCCATACAAAAATGCACTTTTGACATCCATTTGAAAGACTTTAAGTTTTTGATAAGCAGCATAAGCTAAAAACAATCGAATTGCTTCCAGTCTGGCTACAGGGGCAAAGGTTTCATCATAATCAATACCTTCTTCTTGTGCAAACCCCTGAACAACCAGTCTGGCCTTGTTCTTAACAATAAGCCCATTTTCATCAGTTTTGTTCCTAAACACCCATTTAGTGCCTATTGCACACTTACCTGGAGGTAGAGGAACCAGTTCCCACACTTGCTGTTTCTTGAACTGAAGAAGCTCAAGCTGCATGGCATCAACCCATCCATTGTCCTTTAAAGCAATGTGATAATTCTTTGGCTCTTGCTGACTGATGAAGAGAGCATAGAAGCAGAAGTTTGACAATTGACTTCTTGTTGATACTCCAGCAGTGATATCACCAATGATTTGAGACATGGGGTGATTCTTCAGATCTTGATACACAATGAGATCTGTGCAAGTGTTTGTAGCCGTTCAGCAGCAACAGATGGTGATGGTGAATCATTTCCTTGAAACCAATCAGTGGATGGTAATTCAAAGGAAGTTGAATTCGAAGAAATCTCATCAGCATTTGTTGTGGATGGTGCTACTGGCGCTACAGGAACATCAGGTCTAGTTGATCAGGCAGCTGATCACTAAACCTGAAGAGGTGAGTACTGCAATCATCATCATCATCAGCAGTACCACCAGGTGGTGAACTGTTGACAGGAGCAACAGCAGGAGTTTGATAAGGAACATATTGCAGTATGTCCAGATCAAATAACTCCACAGGACTTTGTGGAATCTTGTCCTTTGGAGATTCATTAAACTTAACATGTAGAGTTTCTTCAACCATCTTTGTTCTGCAGTTGAAGACTCTGTATGCTTTGCAAGTAGATGAATAACCAACAAGTATCCTGCATCCACCTTAGGATCAAATTTGTGGAGTTGATCCTTTGTGTTGAGAATAAAACAGGGACACCCAAATGCTTTGAAAAATGAAATCAGTGGAGCCAAATGATGGAGAACTTCATATGGAGTCTTCATCAACCTCTGATTTACTAAAACTCTATTTTGCACATAACAAGCTGTGTTGACAGCTTCGGCCAAAAGGTCAATGGCAAACCTGAGTCAGCCAGCATGGACCTTGCAGCTTCAATGAGGGTCCTGTTCTTTCTCTCCACTACTCCATTTTGTTCTGGAGTCCTTGGAATGCTGAACTGCCTTTTGATTCCCTTTGAGAGATAGAAGTCATCAAGTGTATGATTTCTGAACTCAGTTCCATTATCACTCCTAATACACTTGACTGGAAGGGAATACTGCTTCTCAATGTACAGCACAAAGTGGATAATCTTCTGAGCAGCCTCATCCTTTGAATGTAGAAAGAAAGTCCATACAAATCTGGAGTAATCATCCACAATTACCAGACAGTATTTCTTCTTTGCCATGCTCATTACTCTCACAGGACCAAATAGATCCATATGCAGTAATTGCAAGCAGGCAGTGGACTTGGACACTTCAATAGGAAAATGAGACCTTGTGCTGTTTTCCTTTTAAACAAGCAGTGCAAGTTTCATCACAGTGGAACTCCTTTATTGGTAAGCCTCTGACTAAACTATTGTGGCTAAGCTGATTCATGTTTTTGAGATTAACATGACCAAGCCTCCTGTGCCATAGTTTAGATTCTTGAAAAGAGGCTTTGGAAAATAGGCAAGGATTACCTTTGAGATCTATCTTCTTAGAGAGATCTAAGGCATACACTCTTCCTGTCCTGTTGGCTTTCAGGAGAGTGTGATCATCCAACACCTTGTCAATCAAGGGCAAAACTTTGGATGACAGAATCCTACAGTTTTGACTTGTGAAAAGGGCAACATGGCCTTTATCACACATTTGACTGACACTCAAGAGGTTGTACTTGAGATTTTCCACATGATTAACATCATCAAATTTGATTTCTCCATTGGAGACAAAGCCCTTACCGATGATGTAACCCCTAGCATCATTGCCAAAAGAGACAAACCCTTCTTTCCTTGAGAGTAGTCATGAAGAAGAGAGATGTTCCCAGTCATGTGCATAGATCCCCCACTGTCTACATACCAGATGCTATTTTGGCATGTTGAAGAACCCTGCAATAATAAACAATCAGTTAGTTTTAGAGACCCAAACCTTTTTGGTTTTGGGCCTGGTCTCATCAATAGATGTAACTAGCATGTTTATTTGTAACAACAGCCTGAGAGGAAGAAGATGGTGCAGAAGAGGAGTCCTTTGGCTTAGACCTCCTTTTCTGTGGTTTCAACATAGGAGAATCTAGTTGGTTAACTCTACCCAACAGATGTTGTACCATCATCACCAGCTGTGTCTGATTTTGTGATAAAGCTTTCAGCTCATCAGACACATTGCTAGTGGAGTTAGATAAGGTCCTATGTTGCACCTTCTTCTTTTGAGCACCCTCAGCTGTCACCTGTTTAACTCCTTCCTTTTTGGATTGCTTTAAGGACTTAAGGGTTACAGGATTTGATGTTGCTGATACAAATGTGGTCTCAAACTCAGTTTTCATTTTTACCATTTTCTCATTAATTTCTTCCTTTGTTTGAGTTTGGAACCTCTTTTGTACCAACAATCATCTGTAAGATGATTGAACAAACCATACTTCACATGGTTTCTTCTTCATCTTAGGTTGATCATCAACTAAAGATGATGAAGCAACAGAAGACTTGTTCTTCAATGCTTTGGAAGCATTGGTTGCTTTCTTGACAGCATCTTTAGTAGTCTTCAAACTCTTTCTACTGCCAGTTTTCTTCTCTTCAGTACTGACAGCAGTTGAAGTTTGAACTTCAGGAGTTGAATCCTGCTCTCCAGTCCTTTCAGGACCTTCAGGATTGACTCCTGAGTTGATCAACTTATTGATCATGTGAATGTCAGCATTTGGACCATCAACATCAGCTGATAGGTTCAAAGAGGACTTGATACTGACTGCTACTTCTGATTGTGCTGTATCAGAAGGTAGATCACATGACTTGATGGATTGGTTATCACTCTCACCATCAGATTCTACCTCTGCTCTTGGGGTAAAATCTGTAGGTGGAGCAGTGTGATTGTAACCAATTCCAAACTTCACATTTGAAGCAGATTGCTTACTAAGAAGCATTTCAAAACCTTTGCATGATTGTACCCATCTATCACACTCGACCTGGGTAACTGCAAGGGTTTCTTTGAGATCTTTGTACTTCTCTAGAAGTACATCTTCTCTAGCCTTATCATCAATTATTTTGCAATTCAGTTTATAAATCTCATCATTTTTATCTTTGAGCACAAACTCAAACTCAGCTTTGTTTTTGGAAATTACTTGTTCTAGCTCAATGTTCTTATTAATTAAGCTACATTTGCTTCTCTAATGGAAGCAAATGCTGCTATGCATTGTTCAGAACATAATTTGGCTTTTGCCTCAGAGGATACCTGTGATACCTGAGGTGTAGAGGCATTGGAGATGAAGTATCAGCAGACTCCAAAGCCATAAGAGCTAGATTCCCAAAGGGACTGTCACCACCATGTTGACCAGCACCTGAGAACAGTTGATCATGACCAGACAAGTCATCTGGTAAACTGCTCCAGTCAACAACTCCTGGGGTGAAGAAGCTGTGTTGTTGAGATGAAGGTTGTTGATGAGATAGGGAAGGCTGAGGTTCTGGTAATGCATGAGGTTGTGGTGTCATAGGAACTTGAACTTGACTTGACTGTGGCATGTAATAACAAGGGTACTGATAGGCATTTGACCCTGAGAAACAAAATATGCCGGAGATTGTTGTTGAGGATGATGACTAGATGTGACAGGATGTTGCCCTCTGTTTTGTTGACTGTTGCCAGGAAAAGTCACAAGGGTGCAGTAGAGTTGATCCAGTTGATCTACACTCTCTTGCAAAGTGTCCAAGCCGTTGGCATTTGTGACACCTCAACTTGCTCTTGTCAAAACCACTTTGGTTTTGCCAGAGAGTCCTGGGAATTTTCTTCCAGTTCTTTTGTAGAACTTCTGAGATCTGATATTTATCAAGGCCATTTGGCTCAAAATATCCATCTCTTCTAAGTCATCATCAGCAATCCCCTTGAGATCATCCATAATGAAACATAATTTGTCATTATTACATCCAGTAAACTGACCATCAACACTTACAAATGCAGAATTAGAAGTGCTCGAAGAGAAATTAATATGCTCATCATACTGGCATTCAGATGAGCATATTCTGACTCATGACCCACCAAGGCAGTGTTGCCTTGAATAAAGTCTTCAGTGAGCTTTCCAGATGAAGACAGCTTTCTCTTCTGTTCTATCTCTCTCTCAAAAGTGAGCAATTTCCCATGGAGTTGGTGAGAGATAGTTTGTCCAAACTTGCACTGGAGCGTAGGACAATAGTATATGTGTCCCATCTCTCAGGCAGTGATCTGAGAAATCTGTTATTCATCTGAATATTGTGTATTCAAGTTTGACCATTTTTAGTTCAGAGATCAAACAAGAAACCGCTCATATTGTTGAGTCAGTGTCTCACCCTTTCTATGAGAGAATGTCTCATATTGTTGGGCAAGAATTTCTCTATTATTTGCCAAGACCTCATCTGTTCCTCCAAATTGTTCTTTCAAAGCAATCCAGAGGTCATGGGCAGTTTCATGATGCATTAGCCCAGAATAGATTTCATTGGGCAAAGCCATGGCCAGAATTCCATGGGCTTTTGCATCAATCTCAAGCAACTTTTTATCCTCATCTGAGTATTGCTCCCTCCTCTTCGGAACCATTTGATTGGTTTCCGGTTATTCACCATAGGCTTGTGTGGACCATGTACCACTGATGTCCAACACCCTGCGCTGTTAACAGACAGGTGATGGAGCATACGTCTTTGCCATATGTTATACTCATTCCTAACCAGCATAGGAGGCTTGTTGAGGAACCAGTATTGTGAGGATCATTGGAGGGAGTGGTCATTTTCAGTTCAAAAACAGTTTAGTTCAAGTTTTAAAAAGTTTTAGACAAACCACAACAAACTCAATGAGAACCAAGAATAAGATCTCAGGATGAATGAGCAAAATACAGAAAATTCAATCTCTATAACCGTTTCTTGCAAAAACAAAAGCTAATTCAATCAAACTTGGATCTTGAATAGCAGTTTCAATGATCAATTATTAGATCGATCAATGATTAACCTCGCTCTGATACCATTTGACAGGATCAGTGATCACAAGTTTGATGTTTATCAGAATGTAAAGCAGCGGAATACACAACGAATTAGACAAATTGTAGCAAGCAAACAATATATGTAAGCGTTAAGATCGCATACGGTTAGGGAGAGAATATGAATTTCTGATTTCTAGGAATGTTTATAGATGGAGAATATTTCTAATCAAATCATCAACATTCCATTCAATTGCTCATATCGCTCAATAATTACAATGGTTGTCACTCCTTATATAGAGTGCAACAGTCACTGCTGTTATCACACGGAAGTGACAACTGGCAGATCCAATACAGAAATAACTAATCTTAACAAACTACTGAAATGTTCACAACTACTGAGAACATATCAGCAAGTTAAGTACAAATATAAAACTACTGAAACTACAACGACTGAAGAACAAGCTCTTCAGTCGTTTTACAAAACTACTGAAACATAAAACATAAAACTACTGATATCACAACTACTGAAGAAGTACTCTTCAGCAGTTGTGACAAACTACTGAGGCTTCAGTACTTGGTCTTCAGACTTTGACCTTCAGGCGTTTCATCAGCTGATGACTTCAGTAGATATCATCAGCTGATGTCTTCAGTCTTTGTCTTCAGACTTTGTACATCAGTTGTTGATCTTCAGCACTTGTGAACTCTTCAGCTGTTGTACTTCAGTACTTTGGTCTTTCAGCTTCAGCACTTGTGTTCTTCAGCTGTTGTACTTCAGCACTTTGGTTCTTCAGCTGTTAAGGTCTTCAGCACTTGATCTTCAGCTGTTGAAGTCTTCAGCACTTGTCAAACTACTGATGAGGCTTTCAGCAGTTGTTGTGATACCTGTGGACTTAGAGGTTTTCTGATCTTGGCTCATTGGTTCTTTTGGTCCAACTTTGATCAGTCCAAAGGTTACTGTTTCAACTGGCGTAGAAGGACACTTCAAGAGGAGTGTGTAAAACCAAAGAGACGGAATGGCATCCTTCTCATCATTTCAA
Organism: Flaveria trinervia; assembly: GCA_025506515.1. NCBI lineage: Eukaryota > Viridiplantae > Streptophyta > Magnoliopsida > Asterales > Asteraceae > Flaveria > Flaveria trinervia. Next base: position 40,614,206 of record CM046448.1, on the reverse strand, counting down.
CATCAGGTAAGACCACTCTAGTACTCTAAGTCATCCAGTAGCATCCAAAAGCTTACTGCTAATGATGATAAGGACAAGCTGAACTTCGGTTTTGTGTTACCAGAAGAGTCCAATATAGCTATGTGTGGAGGATATTGATGACGATTTCTCTTGCGAGTGTGAAGATTGCACTAGAGCTCGCTATGTCAATTCCCTGAGACACTACAAATGTGTCAACCACCTTCCTGAAGAAGAAAAATTTGCATCACCATCTGAATCCAGAACCAGAGACACCGGTCCTCACTTCATGGCTGATTCCTCTTTCAACATCCAGGTAAAACTATGACCAACTGTTTAATAATCTGCTTCTCAGCATGTAATAAATTCAGAGAAGTTATAGATTCAAAATTTGCAAGCGATTAGATCATACAGAAGCTTAGTAAGGATCTGAACTGTGCACATAGGCAAATAGAGTGTTAAACCAAAACAGCAACGTTACAGGACACGATAGACCTGGATTAAACAGATTAGGGAAACTGAGGTCTTGCTTTTAACCAGGCAACTGACATTAGGTAATATCTGAACTCTCTAGAGGACACTAAGAATCAAAAAGCCTTTTAGAAGTAGAAGTCAACTCATTAAAACAAAAGCGCATAGTTGGACAAGCTCATCACACTTGTCCAACACTTGTGAGAGAGAGAAATAATGGGAGGGACTGGATACAAAGTGGTTCCACACCACCTGAACCCACCTTTTGTGCACACCAAAGTAAACCAATTAACAATAACCCATCAAGGATCACATGTGTCTACTCTCTTTTAATGATCCCATTCCATAAGTAAATCAAGTGAATCTGATTCTAAACAAAAGGAGACACTTCAAAGGCAAGAGGAAGATGCCTTGTGTTAACCTGGAAAAAGAATTGAAAAGGTTAGTTTAAAGTCAGGGTCTAACAAAGTCAACAAGAACCAAAAGGACAATAAAACCTAATCAATCACGTGCATCATGTCCAGTCCAGGAAACAAGAGATCAAAGATGTAAACCCAGGCAAAGCAATTAAGTTTGTTACACCAACTCATACCATAACAAACAGTGTCTTAGTCCAAACATATAAGGTCACCGTGTGACATCTACATCTCCACCCAAAATTTAAACTCGTAAGTTGAAAGCAGATCCTGCTATAATTGTGGAGAGTATGGTCCATAGCTTCTCATGTCTTATTACCAGACACCAGGAGATAAAAGTTTAACTTTCTGCATCCACATCTGATCATTTAATAGGAACTCAGTGATGCCTCCAAAAGGGATTGTGAATCCAAGTTCAACCCATTATCTAGTCGTCTGTTTATCATAAATAGGCCTTACACAAATCTGGATTATGGAAAGAAAATACCTCCTCTGTGCCTGAAAATGAGAACAAATAGAATTCTGATCAATCCTTAACCTCAAAGGGTCAGTGGGTTGAGTTTATGATATGTGATGCCTCAGGGAAACCCAAGCCAGTTAAGGCTTGGGTTCCTAATATGAACTAATGTTTTCATTGAAGGTGCAGGGTGTTCGCTATAATGCTGAGACTAACATGTGGATTGTAGATAGCGGAGCATCCATGCACATAACAAGGAACAAAGCTCTCTTATCAAATGTCAGACAAATTAAAGGAGGGCATGTTTCATTTGCTGGAAACAAAGGTGGGTATATCACAGCCCAAGGAGAAGTGGGAAATAAGAAGGTTAAGTTTGATAAGGTAAACTATGTCCAACAGTTACAAAATAACTTGCTTTTTGTCTCTCAAATCTGTGATAAAGGATTCAAGGTAGTTTTTGACAACCAGAAGTGTTACGTTCTAAAGAAGGAATACATGATCCCGGAGGACCAGATTATAATGTCAGCTTCAAGATATAATGATCTTTATGTCTTGGATCTTCAAAGGCCTCCATAACGGATCGTGAAGTCTAATGCTTCTTGTCCAAAGCTACTGAGAAGGACTCCATCTCCTTGCATAGGAGAATGGGACACATAAATCCTAGAAAGATGAATCACTTGATCCAAAATGATCTTGTGAGAGGAGTAAATGTCAAAAACTTTCAACTCTCGGATTTCTGTGTTGCATGCAAAAAGGGCAAACAGACGAATAAATCTCATAAGGAAAAGAAAGTTCATTCTATAGAACTTCCTCTTGAACTTCTTCACATGGATCTGTTTGGTCTAGTCAGTACAAGAAGCATCGCTGGCGACCTGTAGTGCTATTTAGTTACAGATGACTACTCAAGGTTCTCTTGGGTAATGTTTCTGAAATCCAAATCAGAAACATTTGAATTCTTCAAGGAATTGGTAACTACACTAGAGTCCCTATACAAGCTGAAGGTATGACAGGTGCGCTCAGACAACGAAACCGAGTTCAAGAATCAGAGATGGAGGCCTATTGCAAGGAAAAGGGAATTGTACATCAATTTACCTCGGCTTATACCCCTCAGATGAACGGCGTTGCTGAACGGAAGAATCGCAGCTTGATAGACACAGCACGGACTATGCTGGCAGACTCGAAACTGCCTATCCAATTTTGGAATGAAGTAGTGGCAAATGCATGTTATACCTTAATCGAGTTTTGGTAGTAAAACGGCATGCTAAAACGTGCTATGAGTTATTACAGCGTCATAAACTTAACTTGGAATATCTCGAGCCCTTTGGCACTCCGTGCACCCTGCTGAAGAAGACTCAGGAGGGAAAATTCAGTGAGATGATTGATGAAGGTATCTTTCTAGGATACAACATACCGAACAAGAGAGTCTACAACAACTCAATAGGCCAAGTAGAGGTGTGGTGTAATGTTGATGTTCAGAGATACATCACACCGCCTGTTGGAAAAGGGCATGCCTACTTCTTCGACTATGATGGATTCTTCAAGACCTTCAACACACTTGTTTCCACTTTAGAGGACGAGTTGGCAAACAAGATGATGTACGATGTCTTGAACACACCATCTCAAGATTCAACAAGTCATGACACTACCAACTCAGGGGGAGCAGTTGATGTGAGTGATTCTTCCTTTGATGACGAAAATGAAGAAAATGGTCAGATCAACCAGGATGTACAGGTTTCGACTACCACAAGTTCACAAGCATCGGCGAGTGATGTTTCTGAACCATTAGAACCACAGACTGCCTCAGATCCAGAACCAAATGTTCATAATCTTGACTCTGAGGTGATTATTCTGAAAACTCCTGGATCATGTCTAAACGTCTATCACCCATTGGATAATATTATAGGAGATGTGAGATCAGGGGTTCAGACTAGAAATCAGCTATATTCAGCTGATTATGCCTCCGTGATGGAAAAAGGATACCTTCATGACGGTGCATACTGTTGCTTTGTGTCTTAGTTTGAACCAAAGTATGTTAGTGAAGCACTAAATGATGATGCTTGGGTTAGTGCCATGCAAGAAGAACTTCTTCAGTTTAAGAAGTTAGGTGTATGGACACTAGTTGATAAACCTAAAGGTGCTAAAGTCATTGGCACCAAATGGGTCTTGAAATGCAAGAAAGATGACTAGGGTGTGATCATCAAAAACAAGGCTCGGCTTGTTGTTCAGGGTTTTCAATAAGTTGAAGGTATCGACTATAATGAAGTATTTGCACCAGTGGCAAGGACGGAAGCCATCCGCATCTTCCTTGCCTATGCATCTTATATGAAAATCAAGGTTTATCAGCTAGATGTTAAGAGTGCATTCCTTCATGGTGAGATCAGAGAAACAATGTATGTCAGTCAACCCGAGGGATTTGAGGATCCATATCATCGGGATAGAGTTTAAAAACTCGACAAGGCTCTATACGGGCTTCATCAAGCTCCACAGGCTTGGTATGAGAAACTCTCGACTCATCTTGGGAAACACGGATTTCTCAGGGGAGTCATTGACTGCACACTGTTTATCAAAGAAAAAGATGGAGACTTACTGCTAGTATAGATCTATGTTGATGACATAATCTTCGGTTCAAAGAATGAAGAATTATGCCAAGAATTCGAAGCAGTAATGACGACAGAGTTTGAGATGAGTGCCATGGGGGAGATGAAGTTCTTTCTTGGGTTACAGGTGGATCAAAAACCAAATGGAATCTTTCTACATGAGACCAAGTATGTAGGAGATATTCTCAGTCGGTTTGACAAGGAGAATGCTTCCACAGCTGGCACTCCACTGGCTACAAACCATGATGTGGCACCCGATGAGAACGGTGATCTGGTAGATGCCACTATGTACCGAGGGATGATTGGATCTCTCATGTATCTCACTGCCTCAAGACCTGATATCATGTATGCTACATGTTTATGCTCACGATATCAGGCAAAGCCTAAGGTGAACCATCTAATTGGAGTCAAAAGGATATTTCGTTATCTGAAGGGCACACCCACACTTGGGTTGTTGTATCCTTATGATGATGACTTTGAACTTATAGCATATAGTGACTCGGATTACGGCGGCTGCAAGATGAACTACAAGTCTACATCAGTAGGGTTTCAGTTATTTGGGAGAAGATTAGTAACCTGGTAGTGTAAGAAGCAGACCTCGGTTGCTCTGTCAACCTGTGTAGCCGAATACGTTGCTGCTGCAAGCTGCCGTTCCCAAATCATATGGATTCAACAGCAAATGCGGGATTATGGTTTGCATTTCACTTCCACTCCTATCTTTCTTGATAACTCTGCTATGATTGCAGTCACTAAAAACCCGGTCCAACATCCTAAGACCAAACACATATACGTGATTGTTTTGAAAAGAATTTAATCGATGTGATAAAAATAAACACTGATTTTCAATGCGCTGACCTCTACACAAAGGCTTTTGACAAACCATGTTTTCTATATCTATTAGAGGTCAATGGCATTAAAAAGAAAAGTGAGGTCATTCCTGAAGATGACCATGTATAGTCTGATGCGTCGTGTCTAGTTTCTTTAAATTTCTAAATTTTTAATTCTCTTTTAGTTTATTCTCTTGTTTTTGTTTAATGTTATTTCATTAATTACAATTAGGTTATATTCTTGCCCATTAAAATCCTAAAACGTAAATACATAGTGGTTTTAGAGTTTTAGGGGGAGAATAGGTCTAAAAAACCAGGGAAAAGGAGAGGCAAGCTGAAAATAAATAAGATAATAGGTGTGATACCGATTCAATGTTTGGAATATGATAGTACAAAGGTACAAACCATTTGTGACTTTAAAATTTAAAATTGAAAAAGATGCAAACTTCAAGTATAAGTCTGTGTAGTCTGAGCAATATAAAAGGAAACATGATAGATAAGCTAGCTACTACTAAGGCAACACAAAGAAAGTAGACCTAGATGTTGCTAGACCACAGTTGATATGTCGGTAGATTCAACACAGTAGATGACTAGACCTTTTGGTGATCTCAAGATTAAACTAAAATGTTTGACTAGCTGTGGGTAACGCCTTATCCCTGGTTAACACAATCAACAAGATTCCAATAAGGGGTGACGAGCAAAATAAACGCCACAAAAGTGTGCGTAAGACCAAAGCATGAGCAAAAGCACATGAAAATTGCAAATACAATCAAACTGATAGCCTATGGTGTTGGCAAGATTTGTGCAAAAAGAAGAAAAATTGCTCATACAAGAAGATAGATTATGTGCCTCTCTACTATGTGGTGGCACTGACCTGGGGATAAGCATAACCTATGTTGGGACCGGGTATTTGCACGAAATACCTAGTGATTAGCGTGTAAACCAGATCAAATAGTGCGGAATCCTATTTGATTGGCGATCCATTCAGTGAGAACACACGAAGAATCAATAAAGAATTGAAACTAACGTTAGAAATCGATTGGAAATCGATTTAATGTGTTCTATGAACTTGGAGAACGAATTGGAAAACTTCTGGACTGCTAGGGTATGTCTGGATTTGTAATAGAATGAATGCCCTCTTTTTTTTCACGAATTGGATTGTATTTATAGGTTAGTATTGTTCATTCGGGCAACTGGACCATTCGCATGGTTCAGTTGTGCGATTGAAGCATGCGGTTGATCCATACGCATGACTGAGTGTTCAGTCGTGCGACTGAGCCAATCTTATGTGTCAATCATATGACTGATCCAGTCTCCTGGTTCAGTCGTGCAACTGAGTCAATCGTATGAAGTTATTCATTCGTGTGGTCCATTCGCATGAGCCATTCGCATGAAAACTACATTATGTTAAGTTGGAATGTATTCATTAATAAACATTATGTGTAACCATTCAAACAATCACTATCCTAATTAACCAATTCAATATCGACTCATTAACGAAATATTAGTCATTACAAATCACAAACAACCAATATCCTTTCATTAATCATATCAAATTACATCAGAATCAGATAAACATGATCTACTACATTTCATATCATGATCTAGGGACATACATGCATCAACAAACTCCCCCTTGGACCTAGATCTCTCTAATGTCTTGTTTTCTACATCACCTCCTCATATTTCTTGTACTTGTCCTCTTTTGTGACTCCCGCATGAATCTCAAACGCGAAGCAGAGTCTTATGACATTTTGGAAATGGAGGGCTTGTACAATATCTTGCGTATCATAGAACAGTGGCCACTTGTATAGCGTGTAGACATCATTTGCTGACAATTTGTAAGCCACATTGGGTCGAATACCCTGATCGTATCCATTTGGCCCTCTTTGTTTAGAACTATGACCTCTTCTGCTGTTCTCCAATTGTAGTACCACCACTTAAAGTGTGGAGTGAAGTCTTGTGGCATTTCCCGGAGTGGGATTCTTGACATTGTGCGTGGAGGATTCCACTTCAACACTATCTTCGGCTTTCCAGTAATGGCATCAATCTCAGACCTTTTGATATACCTTGTAGACTGTTGGGGTCTAAAATTAACCCAACTGGTGTGGTACTCCTTCTTTAGGGCAGCCTCGAACCAGCCTGACATCTTCCTCGGGTCAGCATACAAAAGCCTTTGTTTGGCCAGCTGGTTAAGCTCAAAACCTGGTAGAGTCTTCAGATCATGTGGGAATCTGAAGTATTCTATGCCCTTTTCCCACTTAACTGCATATATGTTAAGATCCTCTAAATACGCCCATGCTATGATCCTGCCAGTCACCTTATGATGTTTCTTGACTCTGTAGAGTTTGATGTAGGCATCCTGTTTCGGTGCAGCGTGTTGGGCTCTAACTTCTTCAAAACACGCAGCCCACTCAGCCTTTCGGACATCGACATCATCATTTGAAGCTTGGACTATTTCCTCCACTTTCTCCGACTCTTTCTCCATCTTGTCTAACACCTCAAAAGTATCGCTGATGAGGGATTCACCCAAATTGGGAACCAAATTTCCTTCATTGTCAGCATACTAAGAGTAATGCTCAGCAGTGACATCTTCAATCTCGATTTCATCAACATCGTTGAGCTCGTCATCATTGGTCGAGTTACATGTCGGACCATCCTTCACTATCTCGTCTGGATTGAGCTTGAAAATCTCTGCGTGTTGCTCGTTTGATAGGTCGTGAATTATTTCCCCTTCTTTAGGGGTATAACTTACCGACCTCCTTACGATCCCTTGCAGATCAAGAATCATTGTTAGCTGAGTCTTGACCTGCTGAAGGGGAGCAACATCAAACTCATCCCTTTGGTAATTTGGATCTGTTTGATTTACACATTCAACATATCAACCATTAGTAATTAATCAAAACTAAAATGCATTAACTTAATTTAAACGTTAAGTACATATGTTTCAATACACGATTCAAATACAAAAGTAATTAAATACATAAATATCTAATATTTACTTTCGTCCTGTATCATCGTCTCTTCACTTAGTGGAGCAGAGGAAGAAGCTGGTTGGTCTTGTATGTTCTTGGACCTCCTTTCTTGACCTAAAGCAGAGGCCGATGCAGCTGCATCTCCCCCTGCTGTATCATCATCATCAACCTTCTCCTCTGTCCTTTCTTCTTCTGTCCCTTCATCCTCATCTGTCTCATCCTCATCATCCTCATCATCAACTTCATCATCATCATCATCTCCGTCTTTTTCTTTGATCTTCAAGGGCTCCTCCTTAGATCCCTTTAGCTTTAACATAATCGTCTTCTTTGCCTTCTCCAACTCCTCTATCTTCTTGTTTGATGTGACACTATGTGCTTGGAGTTAGGCTAGTTCATGGCTCTGAGTAGCCATCTGTTGGGCCTGCTCTTTTATCACTCGAGCCTGCTCTTCTATCTGGTGAGACTGAGCAGCAGTAACATCCGCAAGCTGGCGCATCTGAGCCGCCTTCTCCTCATCTGCTGCTAATAGGCGCATCACTATCCTGTTGAGTGCAGACAGCTGTTCCTCTACCCCAATTGGAGGTAGAGATGATACATATGTATGAGATGGATGGGCTGAGGATCCAGCTTGGTGGGTAGCAGTGGTGGTGGTGGCTGTAGTGAAGATGGGTCTGTGAAATGGTGGAGGTGAGGTGGGAGTGAAAGATATGGTGGTAGATGGAATCTGTACAGTGGTGGGAGGTGTGGTGGTGGTAGTAGTAGCTGTGGTGGCTATGGCTGTGGAAGTGGTTGTGGTGGTGGCAGATGTGGTGGCTATGGTGGTGGATGGTATGATTGTGGAAGTGGTAGTGGTGGTGGCAGATGTTGTTGTGGAGGTAATGAAGGTGAGACGTCTTTTCTTCTTCTTCTGACCATGGGGTTGAGCCATCCTTTTCCTCCTCGTTCCCGTTGAGGTGGATGCTCCCCCTACAACCCTGCTAGCTGACTCCGGTGCATAAATCGGATTAGTGGGTGTCTCTCCTGAGTCTCTTGGACGTTCACCAACCACCCTTAGCCCATGTTCTGTGGGAACAACCTTGCTTTCCACAGTACGTGTCAAGGGCTCATCTTCAGACTCCTTTTCCCTCTCATCAGGAACAAAATCCTGATGGAAACCAACAAACTTAGTTTCATCGTGGGTGGATGGTGGAGATGGTATATCAGTGGTAGTGGCCCTAGATGGAATGGGGCCTGTATCTCCACCGTCACCACTGTCGTCATCATCATCGTCATCAACTGGTAGACTAATAGGCTCAGAATCAGAGTCACTGTCATCATGACGCCATTTTCGTCTCCCCGGCGCCACATATTTCTCGTTTGCCAAATGGCCAATCAACCTCTTCACTTGGGGCTTCACTTGTTTGCCCCTATATACCCTCATCCGAACCAAGGTCGTGTCATCCATAATTTCCAAAGTCACTGCATCATGACTCTCCTTTGGGAGAAGTGGCAGCTTTTCGTTGAAGATTAGCTGTAGAAACCTGGGGTACATACAAAATCCTTCCTTCCCTTTTGCTTTGAGGTTCTCTACCAAATAGGAAAAGATCATACTCGAAAAGCTGAAAGGGTGGTTCAGCACCAGTGCCACGAAGGCATTTTGAATCTGATCTGATAGATCATCGAACCCACCCCTCCTCGAAGCAATGCACTTTAGGATCACATGCGCCAAGTATTTGTACTGGGGGCACAGGTTGCTCTTATTGAGCACACCCGAGTTTATGTCCGCCGCATACTTGATTCTGAGGAAGCATCCTCTCACAGTCAGTGGATGTAATTTGGTGGGGTGATTCGTATCGTCCCCAAATTCAAGAACTCTCTTGAAATCAGAAGTAGTAACCTCGATATCATGACCCAGAATGGAGCTCCGTGTACTGTATGGCTCACGAGAGTGATCAACTGAGGCATTCTCCCAGAATGCCTGGTGTAATGACGTGTAGGGCGTGAAAGGTGTAGATATAGCCTTATGTATCTGGGAGCGTCTAAGGAAGGCTATAATATCTGTGAGCTCGGCCCCGTTCCAAGTAGTATGATCCAAGTGAGCACTTATGTTGTGCTTTGGATTAATGTACCATCTATCAGCCATTTTTCTGAAACACAAGACACAAAATCATTAGTACATAATACATCAAAATTCAGTTCTTAGTGTAATGTTTAAATTCATTCTGATTCATTCGTGCGAATGAATCATGCGATTGGAGTCAGTCGTTTGTTCTTTCGTGCTACTGAGCTCGTTCGGGTGAATGAGACATCCGACTGAGTTCAATCTACTGACTGAGTCTGCGATTGGTTCAGTCGGCCGACTGAACTCATTCGCATGGTTCATTCGGCCGATTGACCCAATCGCAAGATTCAATCGTGCGATTGGAGTTCATCCGGACGACCAGTCGCTTGTCCCACTATTCAGTCGCCTGTGGTTTGAATCTTGACCAATTCAAGTAATTTAACATGGTTTAATGGTCTATTAGACTCGCCATCTTGTCACTAATAACCTATTAACTTAATTTTCACATTTTGCTTAGTTTATGTAGGTTATTAGGGCATTTTTCAGTCCGGTTCTTGTTTCATTCGAATATCACATATTTGGATTCAAGATCTTCTGATTTCGGTAAGATTTAACTACAATGTACCTGTATAATCGTCAATCGAACGTCAGAAGATCAACAGCAATGTGAACACACGATCTCTAGAAATTTTGGCAGAGTAACGGGAAGAAATGCGATTTGGGTGCGATTGGGAGTGATGAGTAAAACGCGATCGACTGAGGCCCTTTAAATACTGAACCTAAGTTCAATCGGCCGACTGGCCTCATTCGCTCAGTTCATTCGGCGACTGAGGTTCAGTCATGCGATTGGCCCAGTCAGTCGCTTTCAGTTGGCCGACTGAGTCTTAGTCGGTCGACTGACTCATTCGTGCCCTTTCATTCGCACCCTCAGTTAACTGACTGAGTCTCAGTCGGTCAACTGGCTAATTCGCACCCTGTCATTCGGTCGAATGGATCATTCTTATACGCCATTTGGTGAATGACTAAATTTCATGTCCAGTCGTGCGAATGGGATCCATTCGCATGGTTGGTCCATATTCATGGTCCAATCGTGCGAATGGGTCACACTAAGTAAATTTTCTGCCATTTTGAACATTTTACTTTTAAGACCCTTTTAATTTTTGAAATAAACATTATGAGTTTTTGATCATCTCAGACATGATCATTTTAACCAATTTAGTCACCTCAGATATGACTCTTTTAAACACTTTGTCACCTCAGACGTGACTGCTTTAAACTTGAAAATTCATGTGGTCATCTCAGACATGACCCTTTTAGTGAGTTGATCCCTTATCTATTTTCATGATGTAGTCTGGCAAACAAACAAAACTAAAGGACTAAGTGAATAAAAAAACTAAACTAACGTACAAAAAATAAAAACTTGTTTTTGGCTTTTTGTGAGGGATAAATCCTAAGATGGAAGTCTACGGGTTTTGGTTCCAGAATAGACAGCTTCAACTTAGATTGACCACACCTGGACCAATTCAATCTTGGAATCATACAGGCAAGTCAAATCATTTGGGACTTGTTATCAAAAGAGACTATTCTTAGGGATTTGGTTCCGGAATAGGCGGCTTCAACTTTGATGCTCTATTCTTGGTTTTCATCCAGAGTCTTTAGCAACTTTTAGTAAATCATAGTGGAACTATTAGATTACCACATTGATTTGAACTTTCAAGATTTGCAGCCACAATGATTGTCAATATGTTGTCCTCTTAAATCCATACACAGACTTTTGACACAGACTGGTGATAAATTTAGGTTTAATTATTTCAACTAACATTTGTGGATCCCACACTTATATGGTAATCAACATTCCTCGGGAGCTTTTGAGCGGTCTACGGGTATTTTTACAAGAAGAGACTATTCTTAGAGCTTTCAAAGAGAAGCCAATCCTCAGGTCAGTGCAATCGCACAACAGAGAGGCGGCAAACAACACTGAATTCTAGAATATCTAGGTTATGCTTATCCTCAGGTCAGTGCCATCGCATAGCAGAGAGGCAAACAACCTATCTCCTTGTTAGAGCAGCTTAATTTTATTTTGCACAAAATACACCAACAACATAAGTCATTAGCTTGATAGCATTTTTCTTTCATTTTTTCGCGCTTTGCTCTATTTATGGTCATCCGCACACATTTGTGGCGTTTACATGCTCATTACCCCTTATTGGAATATTGTTGATTGTGTTAACCAATGATAAGATGGAAGCCCACTGTCAGTTGAACAACTTAGTTTGATCTTGAGATCACCAGTTAGGTCTAATCATCTATTGTGTTGAATCTACCGACATATCAATTGTGATCTAGCAACCTCTAGGTCTACTCTCGTTGTGTTACCTTAGGGGTTACCTGTTTTTCTATCATCTTCCCTTTTTATATTGCTTAGACTACACAGACTTATACTTTGAATTTTTGCATCATTTCTGAATTAAATTTTAAAGTCCCTCTTGATTTGTTCCTGTGTACTATCATATTCCAAAAGGTTGAATCGGTATCACAGATACGATCTACCTTATATCAGCTTTCCACTCCTTCTCCCTCGTCTTTTTTTTCAATAATGTTACTTGCTGACTTATTCTCCCCCTAAAATACTAACATCATAACTGGTTTAATTATTTTAGGATTTTAATAAACAGCAGAATAACATGAGTTTAATTTTAAACAGACTAAAATAACCAAATAAAATAAAATAAAATGAAAAATTAACTAAGCTACACCGAACTACACATGATCATCGTCAACCTATATATTCTAGAACTCACTGTTGTTTGCCGCCTCTCTGCTGTGCGATGGCACTGACCTGAGGATTGGCTTCTCCTTGAAAGTTCTATGAATAGTCTCTTCTTGAATTCTACCCTAAGACAGCTTAAAAAAATCCTGAGGAATGTTGATTACCATATAAGTGTGGGATCCACAAATGCTTGTTGAAATAAACAAACCTTAAAATGATCACCAAACTGTGTTGAAAGTTTGTGTATGGATTTAAGAGGACAAGTATACTGACAATCACTGTGGCTACAGTTCTTGAAAGTTCAAATCAGTGTAGGGACCGAATAGTACTAGTATGATTTCCTAAATTTGCTAAATGACTCAAGATGAAAAACAAGTAAAGAGCATCAAAGGTTTTAGCTAAGTTGTCCCAAATAATCTGAATGTCCTGTATGATTCCAGCTTGAATTGGTCCATGTATGGTTTAAAAGATTGAAGCTGCCCACTGAGAAAAATTATTCCTTAGAGTTACATCTTAGGAATTAACCCTCACAAAACACAAAAACATGTCTTAGTATAATTTTCGTTGTTAATTCTTTTGTGTAAGTACAACGTTAGTCTATTTCAGTTTTGTGTAGCATCGGACCATGTCATGGAAGTTGATAAGGGACCTTATCATCTAAAAGGTCACGTTTGAAGTGACCACATGTGCTTTCAAATAAAAAATTGGGTCACATTTGAGGTGACAGAGTGTCTTAAAAGGATCACGTCTGAGGTGATCAAAAGTTTTAAGTTAAAATGATCATGTCTGAGATGATCAAGTGTTCATAATGTTAATTCAACAGTTTAAATGGGTCTAAAAGTCAAATGGTCATAAAGTCAGAAAAATTTAAAGGGTATGACCCATTCGCACGACTGGACCCTGAGTATGGACCAATCATGCGAATGGACCATACTCATGCATTAAACAGTCGAATGGACATGAGTATGGACCAATAAACCGAATGACTTATACGTATGGCCCATTCGGGCGATTGAGAGTGGGAGAATGAACAAGTCGCATGACTGAACTCTAGTTGGATGACTGAAGGTGAGCGACTGATCCAGTCGCACGACTTAGGTCCATTCGCCCGAATGAAATGAGCGTATGAGTTTAGTCGTACGATTGAATTCACATTCAGTATAAATAGAGAGGGAGTCGGTCGCAGAGACTCATCACTCCTAAATTGGCCCTAATTCGCATGACTAAAGTTACTCTGCCAAATTTTTAGTTGATTCTACTATATCTCATATTGTTGTGAACTGATGATTTGTACTGACTTTACAGGTATAATGGGGTTCAATCCAATCACGTTTCATTCAATTTGACTCCTAAATCGCTACGTTCGGACCAAGACAAGAAACAAGACCTGTTGGACTAAGTTACCCAATTAAAATATGCCAACAACTGAAATCAATGTTATCATGGGTTAAGTATAATGATTGTGTTGGACCAAAAGAACCAATGAGCCAAGATCAGAAAACCTCTAAGTCCCACACGGTATCACAACAACTGCTGAAAGCCTCATCAGTAGTTTGACAAGTGCTGAAGACTTCAACGACTGAAGATCAAGTGCTGAAGACCTTAACAGCTGAAGAACCAAAGTGCTGAAGTACAACAGCTGAAGAACACAAGTGCTGAAGCTGAAAGACCAAGTACTGAAGTACAACAGCTGAAGAGTTCACAAGTGCTGAAGATCAACAACTGATGTACAAAGTCTGAAGACAAAGACTGAAGACATCAGCTGATGATATCTACTGAAGTCATCAGCTGATGAAACACCTGAAGGTCAAAGTCTGAAGATCAAGTACTGAAGCCTCAGTAGTTTGTCACAACTGCTGAAGAGTACTTCTTCAGTAGTTGTGATATCAGTAGTTTTATTTTCTATGTTTCAGTAGTTTTGTAAAACGACTGAAGAGCTTGTTCTTCAGTCGTTGTAGTTTCAGTAGTTTTATATTTTGTACTTAACTTACTGATATGTTCTCAGTAGTTGTGAACATTTCAGTAGTTTGTTAAGAATTAGTTATTTCTGTATTGGATCTGCCAGTTGTCACTTTCCGTGATAACAGCAGTGACTGTTGCACTCTATATAAGGAGTGACAACCTATTGTAATAATTGAATGAAATGAGGAATTGATTGGAATGAATGATTGATTCGATTAGAAATATTCCTCATCTATAAACATTCCTAGAAATCAGAAATACATATTCTCTCCCTATAACTGTATGCGATCTTAATGCTCACATATATCGTTAGCTTGCTACAATTGGTCTAATTCGTGGTTGTATTCCGCTGCGTTATATTCTGATACATCAAACTTGTGATCACTGATCCTGTCAAATGGTATCAGAGCAGGTTAATCATTGATCGATCTAATAATTGATCATTGAAACTGCTATTCAAGATCCAAGTTTGATTGAATTAGCTTTTGTTTTTGCAAGAAACGGTTATAGAGATTGAATTTTCTGTATTTCTGCTCATTCATCCTGAGATCTTTTCTTGGTTCTCATTGAGTTTGTTGTGGTTTGTCTAAAACTTTTTTAAAACTTGAACTAAACTGTTTTTGAACTGAAAATGACCACTCCCTCCAATGATCCTCACAATACTGGTTCCTCAACCAAGCCTCCTATGCTGGTTAGGAATGAGTATAACATATGGCAAAGACGTATGCTTCATCACCTGTCTGTTAACAGCGCAGGGTGTTGGACATCAGTGGTACATGGTCCACACAAGCCTATGGTGAATAATCCGGAAACCAATCAAATGGTTCCGAAGAGGAGGGAGCAATACTCAGATGAGGATAAAAAGTTGCTTGAGATTGATGCAAAAGCCCATGGAATTCTGGCCATGGCTTTGCCCAATGAAATCTATTCTGGGCTAATGCATCATGAAACTGCCCATGACCTCTGGATTGCTTTGAAAGAACAATTTGGAGGAACAGATGAGGTCTTGGCAAATAATAGAGAAATTCTTGCCCAACAATATGAGACATTCTCTCATAGAAAGGGCGAGACACTGACTCAACAATATGAGCGGTTTTCTTGTTTGATCTCTGAACTAAAAATGGTCAAACTTGAATACACCAATATTCAGATGAATAACAGATTTCTGAGATCACTGCCTGAGAGATGGGACACATATACTATCGTCCTACGCTCCAGTGCAAGTTTGGACAAACTATCTCTCACCCAACTCCATGGGAAATTGCTCACTTTTGAGAGAGAGATAGAACAGAAGAGAAAGCTGTCTTCATCTGGAAAGCTCACTGAAGACTTTATACAAGGCAACACTGCCTTGGTGGGTCATGAGTCAGAATATGCTTCATCTGAATGCCAGTATGATGAGCATATTAATTCTCTTCGAGCACTTCTAATTCTGCATTTGTAAGTGTTGATGGTCAGTTCACTGGAGGTAATAATGACAATTATGTTTCATTATGGATGATCTCAAGGGGATTGCTGATGATGACTTAGAAGAGATGGATATTTTGAGCCAAATGGCCTTGATAAATATCAGATCTCAGAAGTTCTACAAAAGAACTGGAAGAAAATTCCCAGGACTCTCTGGCAAAACCAAAGTTGGTTTTGACAAGAGCAAGTTGAGGTGTCACAAATGCCAACGGCTTGGACACTTTGCAAGAGAGTGTAGATCAACTGGATCAAACTCTACTGCCCCTTTGTGACTTTTCCTGGCAATAGTCAACAAAACAGAGGGCAACATCCTGTCACATCTAGTCATCATCCTCAACAACAATCTCCGCATATTTTGTTCCTCAGTGTCAAATGCCATATCAGTACCCTTGTTATTACATGCCACAGTCAAATCAAGTTCAAGTTCCTATGACACCACAACCTCATGCGTTACCAGAACCTCAGCCTTCCCTATCTCATCAACAACCTTCATCTCAACAACACAGCTTCTTCACCCCAGGAGTTGTTGACTGGAGCAGTTTACCAGATGACTTGTCTGGTCATGATCAACTGTTCTCAGGTGCTGGTCAACATGGTGGTGACAGTCCCTTTGGGAATCTAGCTCTTATGGCTTTGGAGTCTGCTGATACTTCATCTTCCAATGCCTCTACACCTCAGGTATCACAGGTATCCTCTGAGGCAAAAGCCAAATTATGTTCTGAACAATGCATAGCAGCATTTGCTTCCATTAGAGAAGCAAATGTAGCTTTAATTAATAAGAACATTGAGCTAGAGCAAATAATTTCCAAAAACAAAGCTGAGTTTGAGTTTGTGCTCAAAGATAAAAATGATGAGGTTTATAAACTGAATTGCAAAATAATTGATGATAAGGCTAGAGAAGATGTACTTCTAGAAAAGTACAAAGATCTCAAAGAAACCCTTGCAGTTACCCAGGTCGAGTGTGATAGATGGGTACAATCATGCAAAGGTTTTGAAATGCTTCTCAGTAAGCAATCTGCTTCAAATGTGAAGTTTGGAATTGGTTACAATCACACTGCTCCACCTACAGATTTTACCCCAAGAGCAGAGGTAGAATCTGATGGTGAGAGTGATAACCAATCCATCAAATCATGTGATCTACCTTCTGATACAGCACAATCAGAAGTAGCAGTCAGCATCAAGTCCTCTTTGAACCTATCAGCTGATGTTGATGGTCCAAATGCTGACATTCACATGATCAATAAGTTGATCAACTCAGGAGTCAATCCTGAAGGTCCTGAAAGGACTGGAGAGCAGGATTCAACTCCTGAAGTTCAAACTTCAACTGCTGTCAGTACTGAAGAGAAGAAAACTGGCAGTAGAAAGAGTTTGAAGACTACTAAAGATGCTGTCAAGAAAGCAACCAATGCTTCCAAAGCATTGAAGAACAAGTCTTCTGTTGCTTCACCATCTTTAGTTGATGATCAACCTAAGATGAAGAAGAAACCATGTGAAGTATGTGGTTTGTTCAATCATCTTACAGATGATTGTTGGTACAAAAGAGGTACCAAACTCAAACAAAAGGAAGAAATTAATGAGAAAATGGTAAAAATGAAAACTGAGTTTGAGACCACATTTGTATCAGCAACATCAAATCCTGTAACCCTTAAGTCCTTAAAGCAATCCAAAAAGGAAGGAGTTAAACAGTGACAGCTGAGGGTGCTCAAAAGAAGAAGGTGCAACATAGGACCTTATCTAACTCCACTAGCAATGTGTCTGATGAGCTGAAAGCTTTATCACAAAATCAGACACAGCTGGTGATGATGGTACAACATCTGTTGGGTAGAGTTAACCAACTAGATTCTCCTATGTTGAAACCACAGAAAAGGAGGTCTAAGCCAAAGGACTCCTCTTCTGCACCATCTTCTTCTTCTCAGGCTGTTGTTACAAATAAACATGCTAGTTTACCATCTATTGATGAGACCAGGCCAAAACCAAAAAGGTTTGGGTCTCTAAAACTAACTGATTGTTTATTATTGCAGGGTTCTTCAACATGCCAAAGTAGCATCTGGTATGTAGACAGTGGGGGATCTATGCACATGACTGGGAACATCTCTCTTCTTCATGACTACTCTCAAGGGAAAAAGGATTTGTCTCTTTTGGCAATGATGCTAGGGGTTACATCATCGGTAGGGCTTTGTCTCCAATGGAGAAATCAAATTTGATGATGTTAATCATGTGGAAAATCTCAAGTACAACCTCTTGAGTGTCAGTCAAATGTGTGATAAGGCCATGTTGCCCTTTTCACAAGTCAAAACTGTAGGATTCTGTCATCCAAAGTTTTGCCCTTGATTGACAAGGTGTTGGATGATCACACTCTCCTGAAAGCCAACAGGACAGAAGAGTGTATGCCTTAGATCTCTCTAAGAAGATAGATCTCAAAGGCAATCCTTGCCTATTTTCCAAAGCCTCTTTTCAAGAATCTAAACTGTGGCACAGGAGGCTTGGTCATGTCAATCTCAAAAACATGAATCAGCTTAGCCACAATAGTTTAGTCAGAGGCTTACCAATAAAGGAGTTCCACTGTGATGAAACTTGCACTGCTTGTTTAAAAGGAAAACAGCACAAGGTCTCATTTCCTCCTATTGAAGTGTCCAAGTCCACTGCCTGCTTGCAATTACTGCATATGGATCTATTTGGTCCTGTGAGAGTAATGAGCATGGCAAAGAAGAAATACTGTCTGGTAATTGTCGATGATTACTCCAGATTTGTATGGACTTTCTTTCTACATTCAAAGGATGAGGCTGCTCAGAAGATTATCCACTTTGTGCTGTACATTGAGAAGCAATATTCCCTTCCAGTCAAGTGTATCAGGAGTGATAATGGAACTGAGTTCAGAAATCATACACTTGATGACTTCTATCTGTCAAAGGGAATCAAAAGGCAGTTCAGCATTACCAGGACTCCAGAACAAAATGGAGTAGTGGAGAGAAAGAACAGGACTCTCATTGAAGCTGCAAGGTCCATGCTGGCTGACTCAGGTTTGCCATTGACCTTTTGGGCCGAAGCTGTCAACACAGCTTGTTATGTGCAAAATAGAGTTTTAGTAAATCAGAGGTTGATGAAGACTCCATATGAAGTTCTCCATCATTTGGCTCCTCTGATTTCATTTTTCAAAGCATTTGGGTGTCCCTGTTTTATTCTCAACACAAAGGATCAACTCCACAAATTGATCCTAAGGTGGATGCAGGATACTTTGTTGGTTATTCATCTACTTGCAAGGCATACAGAGTCTTCACTGCAGAACAAAGATGGTTGAAGAACTCTACATGTTAAGTTTAATGAATCTCCAAAGGACAAGATTCCACAAAGTTCTGTGGAGTTATTTGATCGGACATACTGCAATATGTTCCTTATCAACTCCTGCTGTTGCTCCTGTCAACAGTTCACCACCTGGTGGTACTGCTGATGATGATGATGATTGCAGTACTCACCTCTTCAGGTTAGTGATCAGCTGCCTGACTCAACTAGACCTGATGTTCTATAGCGCCAGTAGCACCATCCACAACAAATGCTGATGAGATTTCTTCGAATTCAACTTCCTTTGAATTACCATCCACTGATTGGTTTCAAGGAAATGATTCACCATCACCATCTGTTGCTGCTGAACCGGCTACAAACACTTGCACAGATCTCATTGTGTATCAATCTGAAGAATCACCCCATGTCTCAAATCATTGGTGATATCACTGCTGGGGTATCAACAAGAAGTCAATTGTCAAACTTCTGTTTCTATGCTCTCTTCATCAGTCAGCAAGAGCCAAAGAATTATCACATTGCTTTAAAGACAATGGATGGGTTGATGCCATGCAGCTTGAGCTTCTTCAGTTCAGAAACAGCAAGTGTGGGAACTGGTTCCTCTACCTCCAGGTAAGTGTGCAATAGGCACTAAATGGGTGTTTAGGAACAAAACTGATGAAAATGGGCTTATTGTTAAGAACAAGGCCAGACTGGTTGTTCATGGGTTTGCACAAGAAGAAGGTATTGATTATGATGAAACCTTTGCCCCTGTAGCCAGACTGGAAGCAATTCGATTGTTTTTAGCTTATGCTGCTTATCAAAAACTTAAAGTCTTTCAATGGATGTCAAAAGTGCATTTTTGTATGGAAAAGTTAAAGAAGAGGTTTATGTATGTCAACCTCCAGGCTTTGAGGACAATAAACATCCTAATTGGGTGTATAAGCTTGATAAAGCTCTTTATGGGTTAAAACAAGCTCCCAGAGCCTGGTATGAGACATATCAAACTTTCTTCTGGAAAAAAATTTCACTAGAGGCTCCATAGACAAGACTTTTTTTATTAAGAAAGCTGGGCAGCATAATCTACTTGTTCAAATTTATGTAGATGATATCATTTTTGCATCCTCTGATCCAAAGTTGTGTGATGCCTTTACAAAGTTGATGCAACAGAAGTTGAAATGAGTGCCATGGGAGAATTACAGTTCTTTCTGGGGTTGCAAATCAAACAAAAGGCTGATGGAATTTTATCATCAATCCAAATACAAAAGATCTTTTGCAAAAGTTTGATTTACAAAACTGTAAGCCCTGTTCTACTCCCATGAGCAGCACCACACAACTGGACTCAGATCAGAAAGGTAAAGTGGTTGATGAAACACTTTACAGATGTATGATTGGGTCCTTGATGTATTTAACAGCTTCTAGACCAGATATTATGTTTGCTACATGTGTTTGTGCTAGATTTCAGGCTGCACCTAAAGAGTCTCATCTGATTGCAGTCAAGAGGATCTTTAGATATCTGCAAGGCACTCCATCTCTAGGTTTATGGTATTCTACCAGACATTCTGGTAAATTAGTTGCTTTTTCTGACAGTGACTATGCAGGGTGTAAGTGACCAGGAAATCAACTTCTGGTGGATGTCAATTCCTAGGCAACTGCTTGATTTCTTGGCAGAGCAAGAAACAGACCTCAGTTGCTACATCCACTGCGGAAGCAGAGTACATTGCTGCTGCAAGCTGTACATCTCAGGTACTCTGGCTTCAAAACCAACTTTTGGATTATGGCATTACAGAGACTAAGACTCCATTGTTATGGATAGTGCTTCAGCTCTTTGCATTGTCAAAAATCCAGTCCAGCACTCTAGGACCAAACATATAGAGATCAGACATCATTTTATAAGGGATTGTTTTGAAAAAGGTCTGATTGATCCTAAGTTTGTGCCCAGTGCTGATGAGCTTGCAGACATTTTTACTAAGCCTTTGGATAGTTCATGTTGGACCAAAAGAACCAATGAGCCAAGATCAGAAAACCTCTAAGTCCCACACGGTATCACAACAACTGCTGAAAGCCTCATCAGTAGTTTGACAAGTGCTGAAGACTTCAACAGCTGAAGATCAAGTGCTGAAGACCTTAACTGCTGAAGAACCAAAGTGCTGAAGTACAACAGCTGAAGAACACAAGTGCTGAAGCTGAAAGACCAAAGTACTGAAGTACAACAGCTGAAGAGTTCACAAGTACTGAAGATCAACAACTGATGTACAAAGTCTGAAGACAAAGACTGAAGACATCAGCTGATGATATCTACTGAAGTCATCAGCTGATGAAACGCCTGAAGGTCAAAGTCTGAAGATCAAGTACTGAAGCCTCAGTAGTTTGTCACAACTGCTGAAGAGTACTTCTTCAGTAGTTGTGATATCAGTAGTTTTATGTTTTATGTTTCAGTAGTTTTGTAAAACGACTGAAGAGCTTGTTCTTCAGTCGTTGTAGTTTCAGTAGTTTTATATTTTGTACTTAACTTGCTGATATGTTCTCAGTAGTTGAGAACATTTCAGTAGTTTGTTAAGATTTAGTTATTTCTGTATTGGATCTGCCAGTTGTCACTTTCCGTGATAACAGCAGTGACTGTTGCACTCTATATAAGGAGTGACAACCCATTGTAATCATTGAGCGATATGAGCAATTGAATGGAATGATTGATTGATTTGATTAGAAATATTCTACATCTATAAACATTCCTAGAAATCAGAAATTCATATTCTCTCCCTATAACCGTATGCGATCTTAACGCTTACATATATTGTTTGCTTGCTACAATTTGTCTAATTCGTGTGTGTATTCCGCTGCTTTACATTCTGATAAACATCAAACTTGTGATCACTGATCCTGTCAAATGGTATCAGAGCCGGTTATCATTGATCGATCTAATAATTGATCATTGAAACTGCTATTCAAGATCCAAGTTTGATTGAATTAGCTTTTGTTTTTGCAAGAACGGTTATAGAGATTGAATTTTTCTGTATTTCTGCTCATTCATCCTGAGATCTTTTCTCTGGTTCTCATTGAGTTTGTTGTGGTTTGTCTAAAACTTCTCTTTAAACTTGAACTCAACTATTTTTGAACTGAAAATGACCACTCCCTCCAATGATCCTCACAATACTGGTTCCTCAACCAAGCCTCCTATGCTGGTAGGAATGAGTAACATATGGCAAAGACGTATGCTCCATCACACTGTCTGTTAACAGCGCAGGGTGTTGGACATCTGTGGTACATGGTCCACACAAGCCTATGGTGAATAACCCGGAAACAAATCAAATGGTTCCGAAGAGGAGGGAGCAATACTCAGATGAGGATAAAAAGTTGCTTGAGATTGATGCAAAAGCCCATGGAATTCTGGCCATGGCTTTGCCCAATGAAATCTATTCTGGGCTAATGCATCATGAAACTGCCCATGACCTCTGGATTGCTTTGAAAGAACAATTTGGAGGAACAGATGAGGTCTTGGCCAATAATAGAGAAATTCTTGCCCAACAATATGAGACATTCTCTCATAGAAAGGGTGAGACACTGACTCAACAATATGAGCGGTTTTCTTGTTTGATCTCTGAACTAAAATGGTCAAACTTGAATACACCAATATTCAGATGAATAACAGATTTCTCAGATCACTGCCTGAAGATGGGACACATATACTATTGTCCTACGCTCCAGTGCAAGTTTGGACAAACTATCTCTCACCCAACTCCATGGAAATTGCTCACTTTTGAGAGAGAGATAGAACAGAAGAGAAAGCTGTCTTCATCTGGAAAGCTCACTGAAGACTTTATTCAAGGCAACACTGCCTTGGGGGTCATGAGTCAGATATGCTGCATCTGAATGCCAGTATGATGAGCATATTAATTTCTCTTCGAGCACTTCTAATTCTGCATTTGTAAGTGTTGATGGTCAGTTTACTGGAGGTAATAATGACAATTTATGTTTCATTATGGATGATCTCAAGGGGATTGCTGATGATGACTTAGAAAGATGGATATTTTGAGCCAAATGGCCTTGATAATATCAGATCTCAGAAGTTCTACAAAAGAACTGGAAGAAAATTCCCAGGACTCTCTGGCAAAACCAAAGTTGGTTTTGACAAGAGCAAGTTGAGGTGTCACAAATTCCAACGGCTTGGACACTTTGCAAGAGAGTGTAGATCAACTGGATCAAACTCTACTGCACCCTTTGTGACTTTTCCTGGCAACAGTCAACAAAACAGAGGGCAACATCCGTCACATCCAGTCATCATCCTCAACAACAATCTCCGGCATATTTTGTTCCTCAGGGTCAAATGCCTTATCAGTACCCTTGTTATTACATGCCACAGTCAAGTCAAGTTCAAGTTCCTATGACACCACAACCTCATGCATTACCAGAACCTCAGCCTTCCCTATCTCATCAACAACCTTCATCTCAACAACACAGCTTCTTCACCCCAGGAGTTGTTGACTGAGCAGTTTACCAGATGACTTGTCTGGTCATGATCAACTGTTCTCAGGTGCTGGTCAACATGGTGGTGACAGTCCCTTTGGGAATCTAGCTCTTATGGCTTTGGAGTCTGCTGATACTTCATCTTCCAATGCCTCTACACCTCAGGTATCACAGGTATCCTCTGAGGCAAAAGCCAAATTATGTTCTGAACAATGCATAGCAGCATTTGCTTCCATAGAGAAGCAAATGTAGCTTTAATTAATAAGAACATTGAGCTAGAACAAGTAATTTCCAAAAACAAAGCTGAGTTTGAGTTTGTGCTCAAAGATAAAAATGATGAGGTTTATAAACTGAATTGCAAAATAATTGATGATAAGGCTAGAGAAGATGTACTTTTAGAGAAGTACAAAGATCTCAAAGAAACCCTTGCAGTTACCCAGGTCGAGTGTGATAGATAGGTACAATCATGCAAAGGTTTTGAAATGCTTCTTAGTAAGCAATCTGCTTCAAATGTGAAGTTTGGAATTGGTTACAATCACACTGCTCCACCTACAGATTTCCCCAAGAGCAGAGGTAGAATCTGATGGTGAGAGTGATAACCAATCCATCAAGTCATGTGATCTACCTTCTGATACAGCACAATCAGAAGTAGCAGTATAAGCCCTCTTTACCTATCAGCTGATGTTGATGGTCCAAATGCTGACATTCACATGATCAATAAGTTGATCAAGTCAGGAGTCAATCCTGAAGGTCCTGAAAAGACTGGAGAGCAGGATTCACTCCTGAAGTTCAAACTTCTGCTGCTGTCAACTGAAGAGAAGAAAACTGGCAGTAGAGAAGAGTTTGAAGACTACTAAAGATGCTGCCAAGAAAGCAACCAATGCTCCAAATTTGAAGAACAGTTCTGTTGCTCTTTCCTCACCACTAATGATCAACCTAGATGAAGAAGAAACCATGTGAAGTATGTGGTTTGTTCAATCATCTTACAGATGATTGTGGTACAAAAGAGGTTCCAACTCAAACAAAAGAAGAAATTAATGAGAAAATGGTAAAAATGAAAACTGAGTTGAGACCACATTTGTATCAGCAACATCAAATCCTGTAACCCTTAAGTCCTTAAAGCAATCCAAAAAGGAAGGAGTTAAACAGGTGACAGCTGAGGGTGCTCAAAAGAAGAAGGTGCAACATAGGACCTTATCTAACTCCACTAGCAATGTGTCTGATGAGCTGAAAGCTTTATCACAAAATCAGACACAGCTGGTGATGATGGTACAAATCTGTTGGGTAGAGTTACCCACTAGATTCTCCTATGTTGAAACCACAGAAAAGGAGGTCTAAGCCAAAGGATCCTCTTCTGCACCATCTTCTTCCCCTCTCAGGCTGTTGTTACAAATAAACATGCTAGTTTACCATCTATTGATGAGACCAGGCCCAAAACCAAAAAGGTTTGGGTCTCTAAAACTAACTGATTGTTATTATTGCAGGGTTCTTCAACATGCCAAAATAGCATCTGGTATGTAGACAGTGGGGGATCCATGCACATGACTGGGAACATCTCTCTTCTTCATGACTACTCTCAAGGAAAGAAGGGATTTGTCTCTTTTGGCAATGATGCTAGGGGTTACATCATCGGTAAGGGCTTTGTCTCCAATGGAGAAATCAAATTTGATGATGTTAATCATGTGGAAAATCTCAAGTACAACCTCTTGAGTGTCAGTCAAATGTGTGATAAGGCCATGTTGCCCTTTTCACAAGTCAAAACTGTAGGATTCTGTCATCCAAAGTTTTGCCCTTGATTGACAAGGTGTTGGATGATCACACTCTCCTGAAAGCCAACAGGACAGGAAGAGTGTATGCCTTAGATCTCTCTAAGAAGATAGATCTCAAAGGTAATCCTTGCCTATTTTCCAAAGCCTCTTTTCAAGAAACTAAACTATGGCACAGGAGGCTTGGTCATGTTAATCTCAAAAACATGAATCAGCTTAGCCACAATAGTTTAGTCAGAGGCTTACCAATAAAGGAGTTCCACTGTGATGAAACTTGCACTGCTTGTTTAAAAGGAAAACAGCACAAGGTCTCATTTCCTCCTATTGAAGTGTCCAAGTCCACTGCCTGCTTGCAATTACTGCATATGGATCTATTTGGTCCTGTGAGAGTAATGAGCATGGCAAAGAAGAAATACTGTCTGGTAATTGTGGATGATTACTCCAGATTTGTATGGACTTTCTTTCTACATTCAAAGGATGAGGCTGCTCAGAAGATTATCCACTTTGTGCTGTACATTGAGAAGCAGTATTCCCTTCCAGTCAAGTGTATTAGGAGTGATAATGGAACTGAGTTCAGAAATCATACACTTGATGACTTCTATCTCTCAAAGGGAATCAAAGGCAGTTCAGCATTCCAAGGACTCCGGAACAAAATGGAGTAGTGGAGAGAAAGAACAGGACTCTCATTGAAGCTGCAAGGTCCATGCTGGCTGACTCAGGTTTGCCATTGACCTTTTGGGCCGAAGCTGTCAACACAGCTTGTTATGTGCAAAATAGAGTTTTAGTAAATCAGAGGTTGATGAAGACTCCATATGAAGTTCTCCATCATTTGGCTCCACTGATTTCATTTTTCAAAGCATTTGGGTGTCCCTGGTTTTATTCTCACACAAAGGATCAACTCCACAAATTGCAAAGCATACAGAGTCTTCAACTGCAGAACAAAGATGGTTGAAGAAACTCTACATGTCAAGTTTAATGAATCTCCAAAGGACAAGATTCCACAAAGTCCTGTGGAGTTATTTGATCTGGACATACTGCAATATGCTCCTTATCAAATCCTGCTGTTGCTGCCTGTCAACAGTTCACCACCTGGTGGTACTGCTGATGATGATGAGACTGCAGTACTCACCTCTTCAGGTTTAGTGATCAGCTGCCTGATTCAACTAGACCTGATGTTCCTGTAGCGCCAGTAGCACCATCCACACAAATGCTGATGAGATTTCTTCGAATTCAACTTCCTTTGAATTACCATCCACTGATTGGTTTCAGGAAATGATTCACCATCACCATCTGTTGCTGCTGAACCGGCTACAAACACTTGCACAGATCTCATTGTGTATCAAGATCTGAAGAATCACCCCATGTCTCAAATCATTGGTGATATCACTGCTGGAGTATCAACAAGAAGTCAATTGTCAATTTCTGCCTCTATGCTCTCTTCTCGTCATCAGTCAGAAGAGCCAAAGAATTATCACATTGCTTTAAAGGACAATGGATGGTTGATGCCATGCAGCTTGAGCTTCTTCAGTTCAGGAAACAGCAAGTGTGGGAACTGGTTCCTCTACCTCCAGGTAAGTGTGCAATAGGCACTAAATGGGTGTTTAGGAACAAAACTGATGAAAATGGGCTTATGTTAAGAACAAGGCCAGACTGGTTGTTCAGGGGTTTGCACAAGAAGAAGGTATTGATTATGATGAAACCTTTGCCCTGTAGCCAGACTGGAAGCAATTCGATTGTTTTTAGCTTATGCTGCTTATCAAAAACTTAAGGTCGGTCTTCAAATGGATGTCAAAAGTGCATTTTTGTATGGAAAAGTTAAAGAAGAGGTTTATGTATGTCAACCTCCAGGCTTTGAGGACAACAAACATCCTAATTGGGTGTATAAGCTTGATAAAGCTCTTTATGGGTTAAAACAGCTCCCAGAGCCTGGTATGAGACATTATCAAACTTTCTTCTGGAAAACAATTTCACTAGAGGCTCCATAGACAAGACTTTATTTATTAAGAAAGCTGGGCAGCATAATCTACTTGTTCAAATTTATGTAGATGATATTATTTTGCATCTTCTGATCCAAAGTTGTGTGATGCCTTTACAAAGTTGATGCAACAGAAGTTTGAAATGAGTGCCATGGGAGAATTACAGTTCTTTCTGGGGTTGCAAATCAAACAAAAGGCTGATGGAATTTTTATTCATCAATCCAAATATACAAAAGATCTTTTACAAAAGTTTGATTTACAAAACTGTAAGCCCTGTTCTACCCCCATGAGCAGCACCACACAACTGGACTCAGATCAGAAAGGTAAAGTGGTTGATGAAACACTTTACAGATGTATGATTGGGTCCTTGATGTATTTAACAGCTTCTAGACCAGATATTATGTTTGCTACATGTGTTTGTGCTAGATTTCAGGCTGCACCTAAAGAGTCTCATCTGATTGCAGTCAAGAGGATCTTTAGATATCTGCAAGGCACTCCATCTCCAGGTTTATGGTATTCTACCAGACATTCTGGTAAATTAGTTGCTTTTTCTGACAGTGACTATGCAGGGTGTAAGTTGACCAGGAAATCAACTTCTGGTGGATGTCAATTCCTAGGCAACTGCTTGATTTCTTGGCAGAGCAAGAAACAGACCTCAGTTGCTACATCCACTGCGGAAGCAGAGTACATTGCTGCTGCAAGCTGTACATCTCAGGTACTCTGGCTTCAAACCAACTTTTGGATTATGGCATTAGAGACTAAGACTCCATTGTTAATGGATAGTGCTTCAGCTCTTTGCATTGTCAAAATCCAGTCCAGCACTCTAGGACCAAACATATAGAGATCAGACATCATTTTATACGGGATTGTTTTGAAAAAGGTCTGATGATCCTAAGTTTGTGCCCAGTGCTGATGAGCTTGCAGACATCTTTACTAAGCCTTTGGATAGTTCAACTTTCCAAAACCTGGTGTTAAGGCTTGGTATGCTGCAGCTAGAATAGGTGACAACTACTGATGATCTCAGTAATTCATATTGATGATCATGAGTGTCTGTCACATATAAGTACTGATGAGCTCTTTTAACCTCAGTAGTTTTTATAACTACTGAAGGCTAAAAGTTCTCACAAGTACTGAAGTACTTCATCTGTTCTAAACTACTAAGTAGTTACAACTACTGATGCAGTCATAACTACTGAAATCAGTAAAAACAGATAAGTACTGATGTCCTATGAAACCACTGAAATCAGCCATAAAGACTGATGAATGTGTTGAGGACAGTTTGAAACAGCTGAAAAGCTAAGAATTGACGAAAACAACTGAAGAGAACTTTCTCCTCAGTCGTTTGTACCACTGCTGTTTCATTTTAAACAACTGAAGCAAAACCACACGTCTTCAGCAGTTTTATAACTACTGATGACCAATACCAAGTCTTCAGTTGTTTACAACAGCTGATGACAAAACCACTGTCTTCAGTAGTTTCATAACTACTGATGACAAACACCATGTCCTCAGTTGTTTCAATCACCTGAAGTCAAAACCACGGTCTTCAGTAGTTTTCTAAACTACTGATGCCTAACACCGCGACTTCAGCTGTTTCAACGTCTGAAAGGATAATACATGTCAACGGTCGTTTAAAACTACTGATGACTAACACCACATCCTTCAGTCGTATCCTCACCCGTACCCTATAAATACCCTTAACCTGAGCTCTCAATGCTTCATCTTCTTCAAACCTAACGTTCCTCTCCAACAAATTTCCATGGCGTCTTTGCAAATTAAACCGCGACACAACTGTGTTGCCTACCTCACAAAATCGCCGATCTGGACTAAGTTCGATACTGCTATCGATCTTATGGTTCAGTCCCAATACAACAAGGCATTCCTTCTGAACCCCGTTTTACATACCGAATCCTTGAACCAATTTTGATGAACGTCAATGTTACTACTGAGGAGAGCAACACACTATCCCTCTGGTCAGTCGTCAACAACAAAGAAGTAGTGGTTACTCCTGCAACAATCCGTAAAATTCTTCAACTGAGTGATGCTACCTCTCCTGCTGGATATCCGAAGGGCACTATAGATCTCTCATTTGCTCGGCATGAATATCAAGGTGATCTCAGTGCCACCACCATCATGAAGAAACACTTTAATGACGCTGAGCGCCTGATCTTTCACATGGTCAATGTATGTTTGGCCCCTAAGACATCGTCTTGGGATCAAATGTCCACCAAATGGCAGCAGGTATTGTATTCTATCCTTGAGCAACAACCACTGAACTTTTCAGAATTAATATTTTCAGAGCTCAAAGATATGGCTCAAAAACCAACTGCCAACCGTTGGATACTTTATCCACGGTTCATAATGGCCATTATAATAGACCAGCTTATGCTGAGGGACTTGTTGGCTTGGGAGTCCCTGCTACGGCTGTTTTGCCAGAAGTATACTCTCGGCACAACTCTGACCGGACACTCAAACTGGCTGCCAAGCTGCGAAAACCCACGCAGCTGGAACCCACAGCCACCACCTCCAAATCCAATGTCCCCACCAAACCCCCAAAAAGAAACCCAAAATGGCTACTCAGGGAATTGAGTCCCCTGAGGATGCTCCTGCACCACAAACGCAGGATATATCCACTAGTCAAACCCCTAGTGGATACAATGACTCCTCCAGCCACAACCGCTCAGGCTTCCTCTCAACAGAGCCTGCAGCAACCCAAGGGGCACCTACTTATCTGGGATCTTCCTCACTTGAGGAGATTGCCATTGAAGAGCACCATCCACCCCAGGTGCACACTGCTTCTACCCCTGTACCCCAAACAACCGCCCCTCACAGCCCAACTTTAATAATTGCACAAGTGCTGACTCAATTGCACTCCTCACCCCTCCCCAAAACCACTTCCAACTGGGAATACCTCTACAATTGAGGGGGAGGAACACAGTGCATTTGAGAACCACAGCACCAGGGGTTTCCCATTCTATCTCCTGGTGTAGAGAAGGAGCTTAGAATATCTAGTGAGGCTGCCACCTCCTCTGACTCAGCACATGACCAGAGTGAGGCTTGTAACATTGCTAAGACCTCCCTAGAGGCAACAGCTGATGATGGACATTGTCCTGAGGCTGGAAGTCCCCAGTACCAAGCACAAGGGGCACATGCACCAACTGGTCTACACCCAGTGCATGTTCATCCTGCTCTAAGCAGGAGGTCAGGTGATTCAGTATCAACTGATGATGACCTGAGCTTCTTCTTCGATGTAGTTGCTCAAAACACCATTCTAGAGGATGAGGTTAGCAGACTCAAAGAGCTGCTGGCCAAGATGTCTCAGGATGCAAGTCCATCTGCCACCATCATACACCCACAGATGGCACCTTCCCTGAAGGTTTTCCAAACACAGAGCACCACCAAATCACCACCACCCCGCCTCTGCTTCAGGCCCTACTTCTCAGGAACAGAACCCCCTTGAGCAAATAGGTGCTGCACTCAAAAATTCCCTCCCTCTCATCACCCCCCTAATCACTGATATAGTGATCAAAGCCCTTGATGAGAGGCTTTCCTCAACATTACAGCCCCTGGTTGATGCTGCTGTCCACAAGACTCTTTCTGCGGTACCAACCCCTTCCTCCAATGCAACCAAAAAGGGGGAGGGTACTGCAGTGAAAGATAGAAAGAGGAAGAGATCTGAGGAAGAGGAGGAACAAGAAAAGCAACCTCTGCTCACGTACAAGCGAAAGAGAAGTGCTGATGATCATACTGTGAAGAAAAATCCTTGGAGGAGCTGGTCAAAGAAGCTGACACCACACACACAGCCGCTCCATGGATAAAATAATTGACCAACTATTCAGGCAGGGGTTTGACACAGCTACACTGGATAGTGAGATCAGAAGGTTAGAGGTACAAGAGATACAACCCGATGGGCAGGGTACGATGCTCTTGAGAAAGAGAGGTTGGAAATAATGATCCGCTTTATTGCCAAATACTTGGGAAGATCATTAATGGAGATCCGCGCATGGTCCAGGGACAGCATTCTGGCTATAGCCACCAGAATCGGTCTGTCTGAGCAATTCAACAAAGGGATCATTGTGGAAGCCCTTGATGAGGCTGGGGCTGGCAAAAGGTTAGAGATGGCTAAACTTACAAAAGCAAAATTAACTACAAGGATGCTAGATCAACCTTCCCTTCCACCCACTCAAACAGATCCTATCCCTCAAATCTCCCAACCAACCTCTAAGCCAAAATCCAAACATCCTCTCCTCTCTTCAAAACCAATCCCTTCACCAACCCAACCATCATCCAGTGATGTCCCCGTAGAAGGAGAAGGGTGCTGAGGATGGAAGAGAAGTAGAAAAAGATGAAGATGATAGTCTGCCACTCTCTGCTGTTCTGAAGCTACCAAAGCCCCAGAGTCAATCCATGATCACACCCGACTCTCAAAGGAAATGGTCAGAGTCAAAATAGAAGAAGAAGAACAGCAGAAACAGCACGATGAGCAACTGTTGAAGATGGTTGACAAGAATTTCCTCAGTCATCATCTATTCAAGCC
The DNA here is from genome assembly GCA_025506515.1 of Flaveria trinervia. Classification (NCBI taxonomy): domain Eukaryota; kingdom Viridiplantae; phylum Streptophyta; class Magnoliopsida; order Asterales; family Asteraceae; genus Flaveria; species Flaveria trinervia. The sequence continues at coordinate 40,582,207 of CM046448.1, read as the reverse complement.
ATGAAAGGGCATGCTCAAGGCTGTACACTCTCAGACACACCTTTCAGTATCAGAGGGAGAGAGGGAGAGTATGGCCAGACCCCAGGGTGAGTTCTCTAATCCATAAAAGAACTATCCCACACAGATACAACGGCCAAGTACGAAAAACTAGAATCTACCATCATGTTGGCCGTTGTAGTCTCACCTTGGGAAATCATTGATGAATTCAAGAAAGCTCACCAAGCAAGAAGAACACCCTCAAGCCTTACTAGAAAACAAGATGATTAAGAAGGGGTTGTTATACAAAAAGCTTGAAGACATCCAAAAGAATGAGCTCCAGTTACTCCTTGAAGGCAACCATCCTGATGAATTTGTATACAGGGAGGTAACTACGGTGGAGTTGAAAAATGGCAGGACCATGAAGTACTTATCAGAGTACTATGGTCCAGAGTTCTTCTTCGAAGGAGAGCTGAAGAACTCTCTCAAGAGGAACAAATGTTCTCCTTGAGGCCTATGTCCGTGAGTCATACAGACTCATTATGGGGAAGTGAATCTCATGAATGGGATAACAACTCTGTGTCCGTTCCCCAAAAAGAGTTCCCATTCATACTCTGCCAAACAAATATTTGAGGTTCTTCCCAGGCCGGAGCGTACATGGGTCATCTTCTCTACTGATCAAGAAGGAAAAAGACCAACATTTTTGCCATCAATAAGTGGGAGTTTAATAAGTTAGAGGTTTTGGCTGCATTGGTTCAGGGGGAGTTTGTTGGACCAAAAGAACCAATGAGCCAAGATCAGAAACCTCTAAGTCCCACACGGTATCACAACAACTGCTGAAAGCCTCATCAGTAGTTTGACAAGTGCTGAAGACTTCAACAGCTGAAGATCAAGTGCTGAAGACCTTAACTGCTGAAGAACCAAAGTGCTGAAGTACAACAGCTGAAGAACACAAGTGCTGAAGCTGAAAGACCAAAGTACTGAAGTACAACAGCTGAAGAGTTCACAAGTACTGAAGATAACAACTGATGTACAAAGTCTGAAGACAAAGACTGAAGACATCAGCTGATGATATCTACTGAAGTCATCAGCTGATGAAACGCCTGAAGGTCAAAGTCTGAAGATCAAGTACTGAAGCCTCAGTAGTTTGTCACAACTGCTGAAGAGTACTTCTTCAGTAGTTGTGATATCAGTAGTTTTATGTTTTATGTTTCAGTAGTTTTGTAAACGACTGAAGAGCTTGTTCTTCAGTCGTTGTAGTTTCAGTAGTTTTATATTTTGTACTTAACTTGCTGATATGTTTCAGTAGTTGAGAACATTTCAGTAGTTTGTTAAGATTTAGTTATTCTGTATTGGATCTGCCAGTTGTCACTTTCCGTGATAACAGCAGTGACTGTTGCACTCTATATAAGGAGTGACAACCCATTGTAATCATTGAGCGATATGAGCAATTGAATGGAATGATTGATTGATTTGATTAGAAATATTCTACATCTATACACATTCCTAGAAATCAGAAATTCATATTCTCTCCCTATAACCGTATGCGATCTTAACGCTTACATATATTGTTTGCTTGCTACAATTGTCTAATTCGTGTGTGTATTCCGCTGCTTTACATTCTGATAAACATCAAACTTGTGATCACTGATCCTGTCAGTTCAACTTTCCAAACCTGGTGTTAAGGCTTGGTATGCTGCAGCTAGAATAGGTGACAACTACTGATGATCTCAGTAATTCATACTGATGATCATGAGTGCCTGTCACATATAAGTACTGATGAGCTCTTTTAACCTCAGTAGTCTTTATAACTACTGAAGGCTAATGTCTCACAAGTACTGAAGTACTTCATCTGCTCTAAACTACTGGCGTAGTTACAACTACTGATGCAGTCTAACTACTGCAATCAGTAAAAACAGATAAGTACTGATGTCCTATGAAACAACTGAAATCAGCCATAAAGACTGATGAATGTGTTGAGGACAGTTTGAAACAGCTGAAAAGCTAAGAATTGACGAAAACAGCTGAAGAGAACTTTCTGTTCAGTCGTTTGTACAACTGCTGTTTCATTTTAAACAACTGAAGCAAAACCACGTCTTCAGTAGTTTTTATAACTACTGATGACTAATACCAAGTCTTCAGCTGTTTACAACAGCTGATGACAAAACCACTGTCTTCAGTGGTTTCATAACTACTGATGACAAACACCATGTCCTCAGTTGTTTCAATCACCTGAAGTCAAAACCACGGTCTTCAGTAGTTTTCTAAACTATTGATGCCTAACACCGCGACTTCAGCTGTTTCAACGTCTGAAAGGATAATACCATGTCAACGGTCGTTTAAAACTACTGATGACTAACACCACATCCTTCAGTCGTTTCCTCACCCGTACCCTATAAATACCCTTAACTTGAGCTCTCCATGCTTCATCTTCTTCAAACCTAACGTTCCTCTCCAAAACTTCCATGGCGTCTATGCAAATTAAACCGCGACACAACTGTGTTGCCTACCTCACAAAATCGCCGCTCTGGACTAAATTCGATACTGCTATCGATCTTATGGTTCAGTCCCAATACAACAAGGCATTCCTTCTGAACCCCGTTTTCATGCCGAATCTTGAACCAATTTTGGATGAACGTTACTGTTACACCTGAGGAGAGCAACACACGATCCCTCCGGTCAGTAGTCAACAACAAAGAAGTAGTGATTACTCCTGCAACAATCCGTAAAATTCTTCAACTGAGTGATGCTACCTCTCCTGCTGGATATCCGAAGGGCACCATAGATCTATCATTTGCTCAGCATGGATATCAAGGTGATCTCAGTGCCACCACCATCATGAAGAAACATTTTAATGACGCTGAGCGCCTGATTTTTCATATGGTCAATGTATGTTTGGCCCCTAAGACATCGTCTTGGGATCAAATGTCCACCAAATGGCAGCAGGTAATGTATTCTATCCTTGAGCAACAACCACTGAATTTTTCAGAATTAATATTTTCAGAGCTCAAAGATATGGTTCAAAAACTAACTGCCAACGTTGGATACTCTATCCACGGTTCATAATGGCCATATTATAGACCAGCTTAATGCTGAGGGACTTGTTGGCCTGGGAGTCCCTGCTACGGCTGTTCTGCCTGAAGTATACTCCGGCACAACTCTGACCGGACACTCAAACTGGCTGCCAAGCTGCGAAAACCCACGCAGCTGGAACCCACAGCCACCACCTCAAAATCCATTGTCCCCACCAAACCCACCAAAAAGAAACCAAAATGGCTACTCAGGGAATTGAGTCCCCTGAGGATGCTCCTGCACAACAAACGCAGGATATATCCACTAGTTCAAACCCCTAGTGGATACAATGACTCCTCCAGCCACAGCAGCTCAGGCTTCCTCTCAACAGGAGCCTGCAGCAACCCAAGGGGCACCTACTTATCTAGGATCTTCCTCACTTGAGGAGATTGCCATTGAAGAGCACCATCCACCCCAGGTGCACACTGCTTCTACCCCCTTACCCCAAACAACCGCCCCTCACAGCCCGACTTTAATCGTTGCACAAGTGCTGACTCAATTGCACTCTCACCCCCTCCCCAGAAACCACTTACTACTGGGAATCCTCTACAATTGAGGGGGAGGAACACAGTGCACCTGAGAACCCACAGCACAGGGGTTTCCCAATTCTATCTCCTGGTGTAGACAAGGAGCTTAGAATATCTAGTGAGGCTGCCACCTCTCTGACTCAGCACATGACCAGAGTGAGGCTGGTAACATTGCTAAGACCTCCCTAGAGGCAACAGCTGATGATGGACACTGTCCTGAGGCTGGAAGTCCCCAGTACCAAGCACAAGGGGCACATGCACCAACTGGTCTACACCCAGAGCATGTAAATCCTGCTCTAAGCAGGAGGTCAGGTGATTCAGTATTAACTGATGATGACCTGAGCTTCTTCTATGATGTAGTTGCTCAAAACACCATTCTAGAGGATGAGGTTAGCAGACTCAAAGAGCTGCTGGCCAAGATGTCTCAGGATGCAAGTCCATCTGCCACCTTCATACACCCACAGATGGCACCTTCCCTTGAAGGTTTCCCAAACACAGAGCCACCCCAAAATCAACCACCTGCCTCTGCTTCAGGCCCTACTTCTCAGGAACAGAACCCTCCTGAGCAAATAGGTGCTGTACTCCAAAATTCCCCCTCTCATCACCCCCATAATCACTGATATAGTGATCAAAGCCTTGATGAGAGGCTTTCCTCAACATTACAGCCCTTGGTTGATGCTGCTGTCCAAAAGACTCTTTCTGCGGTACAAACCCCTTCCTCCAATGCAACAAAAAGGGGGAGAGTACTGCAGTGAAAGAACAGAAGAGGAAAAGATCCGAGGAAAAGAAGGAAGCGAAGCAAGCCCAAAAGGAGGAGAAAGAACAGCAACCAATGCTCACCTACAAGCGAAAGAAAGGTGCTGATGAGCACATTGCTGAAGATAAAGCCTTGGAGCTACTGATAAAAGAGGTGATGCCGAACACAGTAGATCAATGGACAACATCATTGATCAGCTGTTAGGCAAGGCCATGACACCAATAAACTTGACTCTGAGATTCGACGACTAGAGATTGAAGAAATCCAGAACAGATGGGCAAGTTATGAAGTGTTAGAAAGAGAAAGGCTGAAATCATGATAAGATTTATTGCAAAATATCTTGGAAGATCAATGATTGAAATCAAAGCTTGGTCCAGGGACAGTATCTTGGCAATCACCACCAAGATCTGTTCATCTGAAGTATATACTAAGGGGCTTGTCATTGAAGCTTTGAATGAAGCGGTGCTGGGAGCAGGACTGAGCTAGCCAAGCAATCAAAAGCCACACTCACCTCAAGGATGCTAGAACAGCTGTCAACATTCCCACACCAAAACCACCCAAAACACAACCCACCAAACCAACTCCCTTACCCTCAAAACCCATAGCCGATGATATACCCTTGAAGAAGAAGAGAAGGATATTGAGGCTAGAAGACGATGACGAAGAGATGAAGAGACAGGCTGCCGCTCTCAGCTGTGATTCAGTTGCCTAAGGCCACAAGTCACTCCTCAGCAATTACTCCTGAAGTCCAGAGACAAATGGTTAAAGTGAAGCTAGAAGAAGAAGAGCTCATAAACAGCATGATGAGGAATTGCTGAAGAGAGTTGACAAAGCTTATGCAGCCACATCTTCCATCATCAATATGAAGGAGCAAGCCCTCAGACTTTACACTCTCAGGCATACCTTTCAATATCAAAAGGAAAGAGTGAGGATTTGGCCTGATCCCAGGGTCTCTCAAGAATTCATAAGAACAATATACCTCGGAGATACATTGGCCAGGTGAAAAAGATCGTAGATGAAGTGATCTCTCTGGTCTTTGTAGTTTCACCCTGGGAAATCCTAGAAGACTTCAAGAAGGCCTACAAAGCTAATCTAACCCCTCAGAAGATGTTGGAAAACAAAATAGTGAAAAAGGGGTTAGTTTACAAGAGGCTTGAGGAAGTCAGGAAAAATGAGCTCCAGTTGTTCCTAGAGGGTAATCACCCGGATGAGTTTGCTTACAGAATAATAACAACTGTGGAGCTAAAGAATGGGAAACAGGCCAAATACCTGTCTGAGTATTATGGGCCGGAATCATTGTTTGAAGGAGGTGCTGAAGAGCTAACCATGGAGGAACAAATCACCTTCCTTGAGGCCTACACAAGAGAGTCGTACAGACTCATTATGGGGAAGTGAATCTCATGAATGGGATAACAACTCTGTGTCCAGTTCCCAAAACAGAGTTCCCATTCATACTCTGCCAAACAAATATTTGAGATTTCTTCCCAGGCCGGAGCTTACATGGGTTATCTTCTCTACTGATCTAGAAGGAAAAAGACCAACATTTTGCCATCAATAAGTGGGAGCATAAATAAGTTAGAGGTTTTGGCTGCATTGGTTCAGGGGGAGTTTGTTGGACCAAAAGAACCAATGAGCCAAGATCAGAAAACCTCTAAGTCCCACACGGTATCACAACAACTGCTGAAAGCCTCATCAGTAGTTTGACAAGTGCTGAAGACTTCAACGACTGAAGATCAAGTGCTGAAGACCTTAACAGCTGAAGAACCAAAGTGCTGAAGTACAACAGCTGAAGAACACAAGTGCTGAAGCTGAAAGACCAAGTACTGAAGTACAACAGCTGAAGAGTTCACAAGTGCTGAAGATCAACAACTGATGTACAAAGTCTGAAGACAAAGACTGAAGACATCAGCTGATGATATCTACTGAAGTCATCAGCTGATGAACACCTGAAGGTCAAAGTCTGAAGATCAAGTACTGAAGCCTCAGTAGTTTGTCACAACTGCTGAAGAGTACTTCTTCAGTAGTTGTGATATTTTGTACTTCAGTAGTTTTGTTCTATGTTTCAGTAGTTTTGTAAAACGACTGAAGAGCTTGTTCTTCAGTCGTTGTAGTTTCAGTAGTTTTATATTTTGTACTAACTTGCTGATATGTTCTCAGTAGTTGTGAACATTTCAGTAGTTTGTTAAGAATTAGTTATTTCTGTATTGGATCTGCCAGTTGTCACTTTCCGTGATAACAGCAGTGACTGTTGCACTCTATATAAGGAGTGACAACCTATTGTAATAATTGAATGAAATGAGGAATTGATTGGAATGAATGATTGAGCGATTAGAAATATTCCTCATCTATAAACATTCCTAGAAATCAGAATACATATTCTCTCCCTATAACTGTATGCGATCTTAATGCTCACATATATCGTTAGCTTGCTACAATTGGTCTAATTCGTGGTTGTATTCCGCTGCGTTATATTCTGATACATCAAACTTGTGATCACTGATCCTGTCAGATTGCGAGTCAAATGAACCAAAACACACCATCAAATGATAAGAATTGGTCAAAACATAAATTTGAATTGAACAGCAGTCTGTCATGCGACTGGACAGGTAGATGAACTTCAGTCGCACGACTGAGTAGTGCAAACGGCTAATCCGCACGACTGAATCAGGTGTGTGAGTTCCAGTCGCACGACTGATATACACGAATGAGTTTACATACATGTAAGCTCAGTCACATGACAAGTCGTACGTATGAGGTAATACGCACGACTAGATCTCAGTCGCACAGTCTCATTCCCATGACAAATCAACAAGTATATTTTCAAGTCAACTGATTCAAGATATTATTAATCAACGGATACTAATGTTTATTTTCATTGTGTAACAAATGGCAAGTCGGTGGACCATGAGCACTAAGCATAACATTTGTGCTCATCTGGATCAGTCATCCAGACATGCTCCTGACTATTCTTGCATCATCACATTTCTCAGGAGATCGAGGATCTTTCATGCCATCTTTACTCCATGTACACCGTACCGTTCTATTCAGCAAGCCTTCTAGGAAGGCGCTGTCATTGATAGATCCTCAGAGCCTCGTTGTATCCATAGTTCTATATTTGGAGAGGCCATTGAGATCACTGAGGATGATCTCAGGACGGTGTTGCAGTTTGGGGATGACGCTGACTGCCCTACTAGACTACATCCCCTTACTGTCCGAGGTTGCTTTCTGCGCACTAAGTACGATGGGGACATCAATGCAGGGGTGCTTAAGAAGAGCAACCTGTTCTCCAAGTTCAAGTACCTTGCACATGTTCTGCTAAAGTGTATAGCTTCACGGAAGGGAGGTTTTGATAAGCTCTCTTATCAGATGCAAATGTATATGCTGCGTTGGTGCTGAACCACCTGTTCAGCTTCTCAAAGATGATCTTCACCTACTTGGTGGAGAACATTAAGGGGAAAGGAAGGAGGGCTTCTGCATGTACCGTCATTTTATGCAAATGATTATCGACCAGAAGCTCCCTTCCTTGCCGAAGGAGAAGGAGGATGCAGTTGCACTAGAGGTGATGGACGATACCACCTTGGGTAGGATGAAGGTCTACATGGGAAAGCAGGTGAAGCCCCCTGTGAGGAGACTATTTGGGGATCTGGCCCGGGAGGATTACATGGTGCCAGCTAGACGTAAATGGCATCACGTTGACAGTGACTCTAAGGTAGAGAAGCTGCAGCTACCTGATGATAACTTCGACGATGATGATAGCGGAAATAGTGGAGATGTAGGGCCCACTCAACCAACGGCCCCACTACTGATACTGTATCTCCAGCATCTGCCCCCACTGGAGATATCGCTAAGACTACTAGATTTCACCAGGGCTTCATACCTAGCGAGGAGGAGGAGGAGTCAGATGAGGAGCACTAACCCGAACTATGGGAGTAAAGTTGTTCCCACAGACCACTGGAGAATCACCTATCACCACCACAAACCACCACCATCCCTACCACCATTCCCCCTCAAACCACTACCACCCTTCCATCAAACCACATCATACACACCTACACCACCACCACCATCAACTATACCACCTCCGATCTTCACCACAGTCACCACCACCACTAGCCATCCTGCAGCACCATCTTCTTTCTCTCCATATCCATCAGGATCGCCTTTGCCTCCCAGTGGGGTAGAGGAACAGCTCTCAACACTAAATCATATGGTGCTGAGACTGTTAGCTGCAGATGAAGAGAAGACAAATCAGATCAGACAGCTGGTAGACTTGACCACTATCCAATCTCAGCAGCTCTCTCATGAGGCTCAGTTGATCGATGAGCAGGCGCATCAAATGTCTCAGCTCCAGGAGCAACACACCAAAAGGATTGAGGAGCAAGAGGCTGCAAACAAATCTCTGCAGTTAAAGATCAAAGGGTCCAAAGAAGAGCCCTTAAAGATAGGAGAAGGTGATGAAGATGATGATGCTGATGATGATAGTGATGATGATGATAATGGTGATGATCATTATGGTCATACTAATGTCAGTGATGATGATGATGATGACGACTCTTCAGCTGCAGGTGCCACTTTCACGAGCGAGAGGAGGACCAAGCGTACTCAAGATCCGAGTGCCTCCTCATCCAACCCAGCAGCAGAAGAGCTGATGATCCAGGACAAGAGTAATGATTAGTTGTTTTATGGTTATTTAAAATCTTTTGTCTTTGGATTATGTATGAAATTAACGAAATACATGTTTATATGTAATGTAAATAGTTATATTTTTTATTATAATGGTTATGTCTAGATTGTTAACTAATGATTGATAATTGAATGTTTAAATCAAGCAGATCCAAGGTATCAATGGGATGAACACGATATTTCTCCCCTTCAACAGATCAAGACTCAACTAACCATGATTCTTGATCTACAAGGGATTGTCTAAAGATCACTGAGTTACACTCCTGAAGAAGGGGAAATAATTCATGATCTTACTGATGAGCAACTGGCAGAAATGTTAAAGCTCAATCCTGATGAGATTGTAAAAGACGCTCCTAATGTTGAAGGAGACAGTGATGACGACCTGAAGGACATCGATGAGATAGAGATCGAGGATGTCATAGCAGCTCACTATCTAGAGTATGCTGACAAAGAGGGAATGTGGTCCCCAATTTGGGTGATTCCCTAGTCAGTGATACATTTGATATACTGGATCAGATGGAAAAGAGACTGAGAAGGTTGAAGAACAAGCCCAAGCTCAAATGGATTGATATCAGAAAGGCTGAATGGGCTTCATGTTTTGAGGAGATCCGAGCACAACGCTCTGCTCCTAAACCAAATGTCTACACCAGCTCTACAAAGTAAAGAAACATCAAAAGGTGTTAGGCAAGATTATCGCATGGGCTCATTTGGATGATCTTAATGTACACACGGTAAAGCGATAGATGGGTATCGAGTACTTTATATTCCCGCATGATCTAAAGACTCTACCTGGTTTTGAGCTTAACCAGCTGGCTAAACTGAGGAGTACTATATGCTGACCCGAGGAAGATGTCAGGATGGTTTGAGGCTGCGCTGAATAAAGAGTACTACACCAGGTGGGTCAACTTCAAACCTCAACAACCTACGAAGTATATCAGACGTTCTGAAGTTGATCCATAACTGGAAAGCCTAAGACAGTGCTGAAGTGGAGTCCCTCAAGAACAATGTCAAGAATCCCTCTCAGGAAATGCCACAGGACTTCACTCCACACTTTAAATGGTGGTACTATGATTGGAGAACAGGAGAGGCGGTCATAATTCTGAACAAAGAAGGGAAAATGGATACTATCACGGTATTTGACCCAATGTGGCTTACAAACTTGCCTGCTGATGATGTATACACATTATACAAGTGGCCACTGTTCTATGACACACAAGATATTGTACAAGCCCTCCAATTCCAAAATGTGATACGACTCTGCTTTGCGTTTGAGATACACGCAGGAGTCACAAGAGAGGAGAAGTACAAGAAGTACGATGAGGTTATGAAAAAGGTAAGACAATAGATGAATCTAGGTCAAAGGGGGAGTTTGTTGATACATGTGTCCCTAGTTTCTAATCTTAATGTAATATCATTGTATTGTCTTACGCTTATGTAAATGTAATAGTTGGGTACTTAATGAAATACAAGTGTTTGGTTGTGTTTCTAATGTTTAATATTTCATTAATGAGTTGTTTAATGCAATGCATATTGACTAGATTATATAGGTTTCTGATTGTTTGAATTGGTATACATAATGTTATAATAAGGAATACATTCAAACTTGGTTAAGTGAAGTTTCTCATACGTCCGATTAGACCATGCGCTCCAACAGTGGTCATGCGTCCGAATGGCCATGCGACTGAGTGTCCATGCGTCTAAATAGCTCATACGCCTGAACAACTTTATGCGTCTGACTCAGTCGCACGACTAAACACTCAGTCGTGCGAATGGATCAACCGCATGGCTCAATCGAACGAATGAACCACGCTAATGGTTCAGTCACCCGAATGAGCAACCCTAACCTATAAATACCACCTAAGTCGTGAAAAAACAGAGGAATTCAATTCACTTCGACTCCAGACGTACCCTAGTCGTCCAGAAGCGTCTAAGTTCGTACTCCAAGTTCATAGAACGCTGTAGATCGATTCCTAATCGATTCTTGACGTTTTAGTTTCAATACGTTATTGTTGCTACGTGTGTTCTCACTGATTGGATCGCCAATCAAATAGGATTCCGCACTATTTGGTTTGGTTTAACATGTTAATCAGTTGGTGTTTCATTCAAAAACCAGATCCCAACACCTCTTCTGAATTATAAGTGGGTTTGGAAAAAAACTTGTTCTTCCAAAGCCAACTTACCTTCGGGAAACACTACAATTATCTAGTGGACATAAGTATGGCTTTCGTGACACTCCGCTGCAAATCTCTGAGATACTGCATGGCGTTTTCTTAAAAGCCATGTAGTTGACGATACTTTAATCCACTGTTTACCTTTTATGTTAGTACAGTTGCCATCTTTAGTTGGTGAGAAAAGGTAAGTCATAGACATGTCATGACTACCATATCTTAGATAATACTTTATTTAAGATACCTTAACTTTAGCATTGTAGTATATGCTTTAGTCTTAGGTTTCCAGCTGGTATCAAAGTATATCCGGTTGTAGGATCTAGTATATATAGTCTCTCATTGTAACTCATATATCATGCTTGTAATAGTCTTGTAATATATTGAGTTAAGAAATAATATATACAAGTGCCTTGAAAATTTAATTTTGTGTGTTCATTCACTACTTATTAAACTATTATCAACTCTTGTGAAAGACTTACCTTCTTCTGAATTGAGTGTGTCTATAAGTGAGTTTGAGAGAAATCTAAGTGTTTCTGTGACAAACCCGATCCTGCAATTGGTATCAAAGCTTTTTATGCTCTTGATTGTGAGATATTACCATCCTAATCAAACTGTTTTTCACTCCTCCTTATAACTCACTCAATGGCCCTCAACAAATCTGAAGTAGAGATGGGGACGATGACCAAAGCACCCATCATCACCCCTGAAAACTTCCGGTCCTGGAGCAGAAGAATGGAGGGCTTCATCAGATATGAAGACAGCAAAATGTGGCAATCCATTGTCAATGGCCCGTATAAGCCAAAAGTAGCTGGTGGAAACGGTGCCATGATCGAGAAAGCTGTTGAAGATTATTCTGATGAAGACAGGAAGAAACTTCACATTGATACAACGCTATGACTGTTCTCATGACTGCAATTCCAAACTTATCATGGTGGGGTTTGAGCACTGCAAGTCTACCAAAGAATGTTTGATGCGCTTGCTTAAATGTACTCAAGCTCAAATGACTCCAAGAAGGACTCAGTGATGCAACAGTTCGAGAAATTCACCAATGTTGTTGGAGAGACTCTTAGCCAACAATATTTTAGGTACATGTATCTCATTTCTTCCCTTCAATCTATGGGAATTGCTCATGAACTCAGAGACCTTACAAGAAATTTCATGAGTGCATTACCCAATGAGTGGACATTCTACTGTGTCTCTATCAAGAGAACAGAAAATCTAAATACACTCACCATGACAAACTCTATGGGATCCTTGATGGATACCGTTTGGAAATGGAAAGTAAGAGGGGTCATCAGACAAGCAGACCCTTGACTCTTCCTGCTAGCAACGCCTTAATGGTTGCTAAAGGCACAGGAATCTCCCAGCCTCAACAATACCTGACTTACACCCAACAGCCATCTTGTTCTTCTGGGCCATACATCACATTTCCTAAGACTCGAAGGTCTCAACAAGCTCAGCAAAGCTCCTTTCAGGACAACTGTGCTTTTGTCTCAAGAAGTGGACACTCAAGTGATTATAAATACTACTTTGATGATCTAGAGTGTTTTAGCCCGAATGACATGGAATACGTGGACATAGTCCAACAAATGGCTCTTCTAACCTACAGAGCAAAGAAGTTCTTTAAGAGAACTGGAAGGCAATTTCCCCATAACCCAATCAACAGCAAATTTGTGTTTGACAAAACCAAGGCCAAATGTTACAACTGTAACTAACTTGGTCATTTTGAATGGGAATTCAAGGCTCCCAAGTCCAACCCGGAACCCCACAGGCCTCCACTCATCCCTCCACACCAAAGCCCACTGGAAAGTCAACTGAAATAGCTGTAATGGCTCAAGAACTTGACTGGAGCTTCATGGTACAGGATGTGACTCCTGCTCAAGCACTCATGGCCGGAACAGATGAAAATAAGGTATATGAACATCTCTGTACTCCTGCTTGTATTGCTAAGGTTAAATTGTATCAAGACTACAATATGGAGATCAAATCTGATATTGAGTCTTTAAATGTTTTGAAATCTGACTTTAAAAGGGCTAAATCTGACTACCAAATAAAAATTGAGGAGTTAGAGAAAATTGTGTCCCTATTAAAACATGAACACACAAATTATAGGACTCAGATAAAGGATTTGATATCCAAATTGACTAAGGCTCAAGCCCAGCTTGTCACAGCTAAGGCTCAAGCCAGGAAGTATGCTATTTCTGAGCAAAACTTCCAAGCCATTCTTGCATCATCCTCTCACTCAAAGCTTTGTTACCAAAACAAAAGAGGGTTGGAAACCAATGAAATTGCTCCACCACACTCTTATGAGTCTAATAGACAACCAAGGTGTGGTACTGAAGATCAAGAGGTTCCATCTGCTGACCCACCTTCTTATGAGTCAAAGTATGATACAACTATAGAGACCATCACAGGGAAGAACCAGGTAATTATGCCCTCCTCTACCAATGATGATAAAACCCTGACCACCAAAGCTAGAAGAAGCAGAGCTAAGGCAGCCAGAAAAACTGCCAAGAAAGTAGCTGAGTCCAAGCTAAAGATAGATCCAAAGCAAAAGGGTATATTCATCTCAGCTGGATTCCAGGTGGTCGGAAACTCTAATTCAGGATAGGGGTGTAATACCAGCACTCCTGTCCTACCAAAGTATCAGAAGTTAAAGGGAAAAGTTGCTGACGAAGATAAAAAGAAGAAGAAACAACAATCTTTAAATCCCCAAAAGGTTAACATTGCATGCATAATGCATGGTCTGCAAAACCACATGGCCAAAGATTGTTATTACAATCCTGTGAGCACACATTATGCAAATCATGTTAAAAGGGAAGGAGTCAGGGAAGGTTTCTCATTTGGACCATATCAAAAGGTTCAAGTGATGAAAAAGGGAAAGCTTGTTTTTGAAGCAAGGCTGCTTTTGGAAGAAAATTCTTCTTCTGAAAGGAAAAAGGCTTCAGAAGCTAAAGCTGTCAAGACTCAGAAGAACAAAAGAGTCCCCTTGAAACCATCCCAGAAGAAGACTGCTTCGGACGAAAAGGTGGTGAAGGCTTCTTCCGAAAAGAAAGAAGCTTCAGAAGAATGCCAAGTTACAAATGCTTCAACAAGCTCATCCTCCATGATCAACCAAGGGATGGAATGGAAGATCAAGGAAGATACTGTAGCCCAAACCTCTTCTTTAACACATCCATTGAACCCCCATGCATAAATTTTGGTTCAGTTATGTCCTTATCTTTGGAAGAACCCAGACCAATAAAGCTTGGGTTTCCAATCAAAACTATTCAACTTATCTTATGTGCAGGGACATCCATTTGACAAGAATAACAACATTTGGATTGTAGACAGTGGATGCTCCAGGCACATGACAGGGAACTGATCTCTCCTTCAACAATTTCAACATTATGATGGAGGTCCTGTCTAGTTTGGAGGTGAGGCCGGAGGATATATTTCTGGCAGAGGGAGTATATCCAATGGTATGTTAAAAGTTGACAAAGTTAACTTTGTCAAACAACTTGAACACAATCTATTAAGTGTTTCTCAATTCTATGATCAAAAGCACCAAATGCTATTCACAGAACATGAGTGCATTATCCTCAAACCAGGGATGACAATTCTTCTGGAATTGGTGCTTCTTACATCTCCCAGAAAAGGGGATATGTACAAGCTTGATATGAATAATGCTTCCCCATTGGGTGAAGTATCATGCTTTCTTTCCAAAGCTGATAGTGATGAGTCAACACTATGGCATAAACATATGTGTCATGTAAATTTTAAGACAATGAATAAATTGGCTAAAAACAACTTGGTACATGGTTTGCCTAAAAAGGAGTTTTTCTGCAAAGATAAGTATGTTGCTTGCCTGAAAGGGAAACACCATAGAACATCTCACAAATCCAAATGTGTTAACTCTATCACTACTCTATTACACTTATTACACATGGATCTTTTGGTCCCACAAGCATAATGAGCATTGGAAGGAAATCATATGCCTTGTCATAGTTGATGATTTTACAAGATTCACATGGGTATTCTTTTTAAGAACTAAAGATGAAACTGCTGAAACATTAAAATCTTTTATTCTTAAAATAGAAAATCAACTTGATCACAAGGTTAAAATTATTAAAAGTGATCAAGGGACTAAGTTTAAGAACTTCGTTCTTGACTCATTCTGTAACTCAAAAGGGATTGCCAGACAATACAATGCTCCCCGAACTCCTCAACAAAACGGTGTTGCTGAGAGGAGGAAGATGACACTTATTGAGGCTACTCGAACTATGTTAGCTGATTCAAAGCTACCTCTAACATTCTGGGCAGAGGCAGTCAGCACTGCATGCTATGTGCAGAACAGAGTTCTTGTAGTTAAGCCACATGGAAAGACCGCTTATGAGCTATGGAACAAGAGGCCACCGTTCATTGGCTATCTAAGGTCCTTTGAAAGCAGGTGTACCATACATAACACAAAGGACAATTTAGCAAAATTTGCTGAAAAGTCTGACGATGCTATCTTTGTTGGATACTCTTCTAGCTCCAAAGCTTACAGAGTATAAAACATTAAGAATTAACAATTTGAGGAGTCATCCAATATAGTTATTAATGAGCACACTCCTTGTGTTAGGAGGAATGGCCCTGATCATATTTTTGATTTAGAATTGTTTCCAAACTATTCTAAACCATCTTGTGAGAATGTTTCAGTTGGAACAGGTGCTCAAAATGATGTTGATGCTACTGCTAATGATCAACTATTTGAGCTTCCCAGACCTAGTCCAAATTCTCCAAGTGCTACAATACATCAAGCTTCCACTATTCACAGATCCGATAGTTTAACTATATCAAGGAATAGTGAAGCTTCAACAAGTGAGTCACCTACTGAGCCTCAAAACTCATCGGGTGATCCATTACAACACCAGGTAGAAGGAGGTAGTATTTTGAAGGAACAGGCAACTGTTAATACTACTTCACAGCCAACTATTGATGATGTTTCTCATTCATTCAATCAGTCCTCATTGAATGATTTTGAAATAGCAGCTTGACAGAGTGTTCTAGTTCCTAAGCAGAATATGTCTAACCTGGATCTATCTCTGCAACTGGAAGTGATTCCTCATCTTAGGATTCACAACACTCATCAACTGAGAACATCATAGGGAATGTCTCTAAGGGTGTGAGAACAAGAGGACAGATTCATCAAGGGAATATTTGTTTATACTCATGCTTTCTATCTCAGATAGAACCCAAGAAGGTAGAAGATGCCTTGAAAGACAGTAGCCGGATTGAATCAATGCAAGAAGAGCTACTTCAATTCAAGAGACAGAAGGTATGGAACCTATGTCCGCTACCATCTGGTCAACTACCTGTAGGCACCAAATGGGTTTTCAGAAACAAGAGTGATGATAGAGGCTTGATAATCAAGAATAGGGCAAGAGTTGTGTTTCAAGGATACACTCAAGAGGAAGGAATCGATTATACTGATGTCTTTGCACCAGTTGCACGACTTGAGGCATTTAGGATCTTCCTTGCTTATGCTGCATCCAAGGACTTCACAGTATACCAACTTGATGTCAAGTGTGCTTTTCTATATGGGGATATAGATAGGGAAGTCTATGTATGCCAACCTCCAGGATTTGAAGATCCACATCACCCCAACTATGTGTGCAAATTGGATAAAGCTCTATATGGGCTGCACCAAGCACCTAGGCTGTGGTATGAGACACTGTCTCAGTTTCTTCTGAAGAATGGCTATACTAGAGGTACCATTGACAAGACTCTCTTCATCAAAAAGTCTAGAAAGGACATTTTGCTTGTACAAGTCTATGTTGATGACATTATATTTGGTTCCTCAAATGACCAAATATGCAAGGACTTTGAGAGCATTACGAAGAAGAAGTTTGAGATGAGCTCCATGGGAAAAATGGACTTTTTCCTTGGAATTCAGGTAAAGCAACTGAAGGAAGGGTTCTTCATTAATCAATCTAAATATCTCTCTCACATCTTAGAAAGATTTGAGATGAAGGATTGCAAGCCTGCCAAGACACCCATACCCAGAAACCATAATCTTTGTCCTGACCTTGAGAGGGAGGATACTGATCAACATCAGTATAGGGCAATTATTGGTTCTCTGATGTATCTAACAGCCAGTAGACCTGATATCATGTTTGCTACTTGCATTTGTGCAAGATATCACACTGCTCCTAAGGTGTCTCACCTAGCTGCTGTTAAGAGAATCCTGAGATACCTCAAAGTAGCACCAAAACTAGGTCTCTAGTATCCCAGAAACAAGGATTTCAATCTTTATGGATACTCTGACAGTGACTATGGAGGCTGCAATATTGACAAAAAATCAACATCAGGACGATGTCAATTTCTTGGTGGAAGGATCATCTCATGGCAATGCAAGAAATAATCCTATGTCTTTACATCAACTGCTAAAGCTGAATACATTGCTGCTGCTAGCTGCTGTGCTCAACTACTATGGATTCAAAATCAGATGTTAGACTATGGATTTAACTTTATGAGTACTCCTATCCATATTGACAACAACAGTGCTATCTCCATTACTGAAAATCTGGTGAAGCACTCCAAGACTAAGCACATTGACATCAGGTATCATTTCATTAGAGACATTCATGAGAAAAATCTAATCAAGTTAATCAAAGTTGATTCAAATAAAAAATATGCTGATCTGTTTACCAAAGCTTTTGATGAACAAAGGTTTTAGTATCTCATAATAGCTATTGGGATGATAAACATTGATTAATCTGATCTCTTTTGAAAACCTTTTTAATATGTAAGTGTTGTGTCAATACAATTTAAGCCCTGTTACAAGAAATTCTCTTTGAAATTTTCTAAGTGTAAATTCCTTCGGAAGAAAAATTAACCTTCGGAAGACATTCTCATATCTTCCGAAGCAAAATTTCTCAAAGGATAACTTTCTTCTCGGAAGAATTTTTGGCCTCGGAAGAAGCGATTGATTGTATATCAGATCTACTTCCGAAACTTACAAATTCTCTATTCGAAAGCCACTCTAACCTTCGGAAGCAAAGTTTTGGCTTCGGAAGTAAGAATTGCCTTCGGATGACGAGTTACCTTCGGAAATGTTTTACACTCGGAAGAGAGATTTTACTGTGTAACGTAATTTCTTGGGCCCCACACTGTAAAAGCAAAGATTTTGTTAATGATGTCGGATTATTTAACTGATTTTAACCTTACCGCCACTGTCATTTCATCCACTAAACCATCACATCACCTTATCCTTACCCCTATTACCGCCTTTCCACAATCTTTTAAATAATCTCGACTATTCACTTTCACTCTCTTACATGCAAATTTTACTGCCCTACAAATTTCTCCTACTCAACTTTACCCTGCTCAAATCATCCCCATTCATCTTTCCAAATGGCCTTCAACCCTCAGCACAACCAAGTCGCACTTCTTGATTCTTCAAGAGATGCTGACTTCTCAGATATCATCTCCTTTCTAACCCAATTATCTTACTACACCGCTCTGACTGTAAACCCCACAATTTACTCAAACCATATGTCTGAATTTTGGGCAAATGGTCAGATTGAAACCCTAAATGGGGTTCGTGTCATTCGATCAAGCATCTGTGGCCAGGAGTTGTCATTTCTGAACATATCATCAGGGAGCATCTAGAGCTTCATGATGAGGACGCTCCAATGGAATTCCCCAAAGCAGATTTGGACAATTCTTATCTCCAAATGGGATATGGTGGAGATGTTAGCAGGTCAACTGTCTACAAATTTAACATCTCGTACAAATGGAAGTTCCTGCTACACGTGGTCCTTCACTGCTTGTCGAATAAATCTGGGGGATGGGATCAAATCCCATATGAACTTGGGTGCCTAGTTCATGGGTTGGTGAAAAGCCTCCGCTTCAACTATTCAAGATTTGTGCTGACTAACCTCATGGGAAATCTTGAAAAGGACACATTCTTCACGTATCCCAGGTTTCTCTAGCACATAATCAACTGCGAGCTAGACCAGAGCAAGCTTGTCTGTGCAGCTGCTCTGACTGCTCCTCAAATGAGGCCGACTATCTTCAAGACTTTGAAGAGAGTGTCCACCAACTTCACCGGAAGAGATACTGCACTTCTTCTAGGTATGATCGAGCCAACGGCTCCTGGTGACATCCCTGTTAACCCCACAGGTGATGAACCCACACCAGCAACTACCCCCACTTTGCCAAATCTACCTTCTCCAACCATTACCTTTACTTATTAGAGACGTCCCAAACAAACCCTTGTTCAATCTTCTCTGATTGAACAAGCTCCTCGTGTTCTACCCAAAAAGGCTAGAGTGGAACAAATGTTCCCACTCAGCCTGAGGTCCAACCATCCTTCACAATTGACCTTAAGATGGGTCTTGAGTCTCCTCAGTCTCAGACCCATGAGCCCATCCAAGCTGAAAGCCCTCAGGGTGAGTCTCCATACTCCTCTGCGCAACCAAAAAGGGATAGCCCGTGCACAGACTCAATGCCTTTTGATATTGATCAAAGTCCCGGGTCATTAGGTTTCACTTCCATATCCTTTACTGACCTTTTAATTGGAACTGATGAAGAGATTATGTCTCTTAAGGGCAATGAAGTTGATCCACAACACCCTCTCAAGGATCAACAGAGCCCAGAGAGACCCCTTGTCTCTAGCCCCCATCAGCAAAGCTTTACTGAAGTGAGTCCCACTGATGTGGAGGGGACTCATGTAGATTCAGCTGCCACTACTAAAGGATTATGCCACTCAGCAACTTGAGATTGAAACTCTCAAGGCCAAACTAGCTGAGAAACAGATTGAGAGGTCTGTTAGGCATGTACCAATTCAGGTCTCCTTGACCTCTTCCTCTAGCTCATCAAGCTCTGAGGATGATGCTACCAAAAAGGGGGAGAGTGTTCAGAGACAAAGTCAAAGACAAGTGGAAACCCAAAGTCAAGCTCTCACCTCCTTGAGATCAAAATATCCTGTGCAACAAGCTTCAATCTTCCCTTAGCCTCCTCCATCGTTATTCAAGTGGATCAAAGGATGCTCCAAGATCTCAATAGGTTCTTTAACAAGTTCCTGTTGAAATCTCTTATAGAACAGCCAAGCCCTGATATGTCTGTGATCTACTTCGGAGCTCAAGAGCTTTAAAGGTTAAGTGCACCTTCTACCACTATTGAGGAAGTTGGTCAACCTAAGGTCCAAGTGGAACCAAAGATTAACTTCTAAAGGGAACAACGACTGATGGCCCAGCAACTGAAACTGTTGGGACAGATAGTGCATTTTCACAGACTTCCGAAGCACAATTCAAAGCCTCGGAAGAACAAGTTCAAACTTCCGAAGCTGAGATTGTTGCTGCGGAAGGACTATTCTCATTATCCGATGATCTAATAGTCACAAATGCAATCCTAGAACTAGCAACTGAGATTAATAGAGAGGATTTTCTCACTCAACATTTAGCTCCAACATCTGCATTAACTCCAGCTCCTATCTACTACTCAACCTGAATCTTCTATCTAAGAACCCCCAAAGTCTAGTACTTCCGAAAACATCAAAGGAAAGTGGAAGATGAATTCGGAAGAGCTTCAGGAGGAAGAAAGGTTGAAGAAACTCAAAAGAAAAGGTGGGCTAACAACTAGAAAACTGTTAGCTGCAAGTACCAAAGCAGCTGCCGCAAACCAGGAAGCGGTTAACAACCGAAAAAGGGTAGAGATTATCGATAGACTTGTCAGTCTAGAAGCTGCAACTGAAGATGTACTCCTGCTACCATTAGAGGAGTTAATAGAGCTGGAAAAGGCAACCTTGCTTCTAAAACAGCAAAAAGAAGAAGCTACAAGGTTGGCCTTGGAAGAAGAAAAGGTGAGGAAGAAAAAGAAGCTGATCTACAGCTCAGGAGGGAAAGGATAACTTTCCTAACCTCTAGAGGCTTCTCTCGAGAAGAATTATCTCCACATGACAATGATATGATCTTATGGCTCTTCAACAAAGAGCAAGATCAAATGGAGAAAAAGAGAAAGGGAGTTGAAAGGTAAAAGCTATTGCAGAAGAAGAAGAACGAAGAGGAAGCAGGACTAACAGCTGCCAAGAAAATAGGTGAGAAGGCCTGGATGAAGAGCTATCTCAGAGCTCATGGCTTCTTTGGCAGGCAGGTGGGTCTTATGTCAGAAAAGACTCTCCAGCACATGTTAGTGACATTAAAGCTGATATTCACGTGGGGAAGTGGAAGGAGATGTACAGAAGTGGACAGGGGATGACCTTCAAAGCAACCACTCAACCCAAACTCCAAACCCAACCACAACCTGAAATCATACCCTCTTCACTCCCCATCAAAACCGAACCAACCACTAAACCATACACCCCTGAACCTACACCAACACTCCTACCAACTCCTTCACCTCAACCACCTAAACTTTCCATCCTCTAACCCAAAACTCTAGCCAGAACCCAAACACCTCAACTTACCTATCAACCTATTAAACCATCCCCTCAGCCTTCTAAACATCTCTCCTTAGAAGAATTCAAAGCAGTCAAGACAAAGCTCATAAAATGTACAACTCTGAGCGATATCTCCTGTGAGGAGGATTCTATCAAATTGACCTATGTTGACGGATCCTCAAGTTCCCTCACTAGAGATCAATTTCTTGATCTGCCCAGAGGAACATTGGACGAAGCTGCAAATCTCCTTGGCCTCAGTTCAGACACTTTGAATGAGGAAGAAAAGAAGTTAAGGAAAAGGCTGGTGACTCTATTGGATATGAAGAAAAGCGACAGGGTGCCAAAACAACCTCTTGCACCTAGAAAGACGATCATCCGGTGGAAGTTCGAAGACTCTTCTCACAACTTTGTTCTTGAAAGAGAGAATGGAGAGCTCAACAGGCTGAGTGCCTCATCTCTGCTACAGTTAAGCAGATCTGATATTGCTGACATAGCAGAGAACACATTCTCCAACCCTTCAAACTCTGATGTAGCTACCCATATCAGAAATCATCTAGGCAACCTTCATATGGCCGAGCTAACTGCTAGAAGCAAGGTTGAAGAAGAGTTGAAACTAAGAGAGGAGGAGGAAAGGAAGGGATCAGCAACCTAAGGCAAAGTCTTTTTACAAATGGTTGAAGGCCCTGAACTAGAATCCATAGTTAGATGGGAATATGTCTATAACACCCGTCAACTAACTCTTTTCAGGGGGGCACAACAAAGGGTACATGTCATCAGAGTGATAGATTGGATCTCCTATCCACCAATGACTTGTACAAGCTTCTCAGCACCACTTCCGGGAAGAACAAAGAGACTGACAAATATCTTTTGTCCCCGGTGTTAAAAGCTTTAAGAAGCAGGAATAAGTGAGGTTTTGGTAGCATCAGCCTAGGGGGAGTTTGTTGGATCTAGAAAGGCTAGTGCAACCAAAACCAAGTCACTTAGAAGATTTTGGTACAACAAATAAAGGACTTCCGAAGCCAAGTGTGGAACTTCCGAAGAAAAAGGAGATCTTCCGAAGACAAAGTGTAAAGCTTACTTCCGAAGGAAAAGTTCCAACTTCCAAAGACAAAGAACCTACTTCCGAAGTTCAAGACTTGGTAAGAAAGATCTGAAGTCAACTTCTGAAGTACAGAAGTCCTCAAGCCTCGGAAGTATAGAAACCTCTTCCGAAGTATAAGTGGGTTCGAAGAACTTGTTCTTCCGAAGCCAACTTACCTTCGGAAAATACTGCTATTATCAAGTGGATAAAGTATGGCCTTCCTGAGTTAGGACCTGGTATTCGACTGAAATACCTAGAGATCACGTGTATACCCAATCAAATAGTGCGGAATCCTATTTGATTGGCGATCCAATCAGTGAGAACACACGAAGAATCAATCAAGGATTGAAACTAACGTTAGAAATCGATAAGAAATCGATCTAATGTGTTCTATGAACTTGGAGAACGATTTGGAAGGTTTCTGGACGGCTAGGGTTCGTATGGAATTGAACTTGAACGAATCTCCCTGTTTTTCATGAATTGAGTTGTATTTATAGGTTGGCACTCTTCAATCATGCGACTGAACCATTAGTTTGGTCCAGTCGTGCGATTGAACCATGCGGTTGGTTCATTCGTCCGACTGAGTGTTCAGTCGTGCGATTGAGCCAATCTTATGTTACAGTCGTACGACTGATCCTGGTTCAGTCGTGTGACTGAGTCAATCGTATGAGGTTCTTCATGCTTATGGTTCATTCGCATGAGCCATTCGCATGGGACCTTCATTACGTTAAGTTTGAATGTTTTAGTTAATTAATATAATATTATATGTAATCATTCAAGTAATCATAAACTCAATCAATTCATTTATGACTCATTAATGAACTATTAAACATTATAACCAACAGACTGTCAATATCAGTTCATTAATCATACCAAACAAGATCTATTACATCACATATCACGATCTAGGGACATACATGTATCAACAAATCCCCCTTGGACCTAGATCTCTCTAATGTCTTTTTTCTTCATTACCTTCTCATATTTCTTGTACTTGTCCTCTTGTGTGACTCCCGCGTGAATATCAAACGCAAAGCAAAGTCGTATAACATTTTGGAACTGGAGGGCTTGTACAATGTCTTGTGTGTCATAGAACAGTGGCCACTTGTATAATGTATAGACATCATTAGCAGACAAGTTGGTTAGCCACATTGGGTCGATACCCTGACAGTATCCATTGGATCCCCTTTGTCAGAACTATGACAGCTTCAGCAGTTCTCCAATCATAGTACCGCCATTTGAAGTGTGGAGTGAGTCATGTGGCATTTCCCTGAGGGGATTCTCAACATAGTGCGAGGAGGACTCCACTTCAACACAATCTTAGGTTTTCCAGTAATGGCATCCATCTCAGACCTTCTAATATACCTTGTAGGTTGTTGAGGTCTGAAGTTAATCCATCTGGCGTGGTACTCTTTCTTGAGGGCAGCCTCAAACCCGCCTGACATTTTTCTGTGTCAGCATACAACAGCTTCCACTTGGCCAGCTGGTTGAGCTCAAATCCAGGTAGAGTCTTTAGATCATGTGGAAATCTAAAGTACTTTATGCCCTTTTCCCTCTTAACGGCATAACGTTAAGATCATCAAAATATGCCCATGCTATAATCCTGCCTGACACCATAAGATGTTTCTTGACGCTGTAGAACTTGGTGTAGGCATCCCTCTTCGGTGCATCATGTTGGGCTCTGACTTCCTTAAAACATTCAGCCCATTCAGCCTTTCGAATGTATACGTCATCGTTTGAGGCTTGGGCTGTTCCTTCGGTCTTTCCTGCTTCCTGCTCCATCTTGTCCAGTACCTCAAACATATCACTGACTAGGGACTCACCCAGATTGGGGATCACATTACCCGCGTTGTCAGCGTATTGAGGGTACTCTTCAGCAGCAATATCTTCAACCACAACTTCATCAACGTCGTGTAGTTCGTCGTCACTGGTTGAATCAACTGTTGGAGCATCCTTGACAATATCATCAGGATTGAGTCTGAACATCTCTGCCAGTTGCTCGTTAGATAGGTCATGAATTATTTCACCTTCTTGAGGTATAACTCACTGACCTTCTGACAATCCCTTGCAGATGAAGAATCATTGTGAGTTGAGACTTGACCTGTTGAAGGGGAGCAATATCAAACTCATCTCTGTGGTACTTTGGATCTGTTTGATTTACACATTTCACATTCAAATCATTAGTAATATATCAAACAAAATGCATTAAGTTAATATAAACATTCAGTACATCGTTTTCAATACAGAATACAAAAGTAATTAAATACATAAACATCCACTATTTACTTTTATCCTGTATGCTAGTCTCTTCGTGTGAAGGTGCAGAAGTAGAAGCTGACTGATCCTGTCGGTTTTTTATTCTCTGCTCTTGACCGGGAACTGAGACAGAGTCAGCTGCTTCTCCTTCTTCAGTCTCTTCATCAGCACACCACTCTTCTGTTTTCTCTTCATCAAATCACTGTCATCATCATCATCATCACATCACTCTCTCTTTTCCATCCTTTATCTTTAGAGGTTCCTCCTTTGATCCTTTTATTTTAAGCAAAATGGACCTCTTTGCCTTTTCCAACTCTTCTATCTGCTTACCTGCTGTGATGCTTTGTGCTTGGAGTTGGCCCAACTCAGTGTTTTGAGCAGCCAATTCTGGGCCTGCTCCTCAATAGCTCGATCCTGCTCTGCGATTTTCTGCGATTGTGCAGCAGTCAGGTCGGTGAGCTGGCGGATCTGAGAGGTCTTTTCCTCATCAGCCACCAGTAGTCGTAACACCATTCTGTTTAAGGCTGCCAGCTGTTTCTCTACCCCGTTTGGAGGTAGAGGAGATCTAGAGGTGTGTGAGGGGTAGGCTGAAGGCTCGGTTTGTGGCTAGTGGTGGTGGTGGAGGTGGTGAATATCGGGTAAGGTCTGGATGATGGTGGTGGTGAGTGTGGGGTGAATGTAGTAGTGGTAGCAGGGGTCTGGCTTGTGGTGATCGTTATGGTGGTGGTTGTGGTTGCTGTGGGAGAGTTATGGTGGTGGAAGGTGTGTCTGCAGAGTGGTGGTAGTGGTGGAAGGTATGGGGGATGTGGTGGTGATGAAGGTTACCTTACGCTTTTTCCTTTTCTGGCCATGGGGTTGAGCCATCCGTTTTCTCCTCGTTCCCCTCGAGGTGGATGCTCCCCCTTCAACCCCGCCTGAGGACTCCGGAGCATATGATGGATCAGTTTCTGTATCTCCGGATCCTCTTGGTTGTTCATCGACAACCCTCAACCCGTGTTCTGTGGGAACCACTTTCCTTCCCACAGTCCGGGTCAATGGCTCCTCATCAGATTCATCTTCATCTTCCTCGGTAAGCACAAAATCTTGATGGAATCCTGCTGACTCAGTTACCTCAGCAGGTGAGCCAGACACGAGGGAACAGAGTCAGACACGGTGCCTCGGGATGGAGCAGCCTCATCCTCAATGTCATCCTCCTCAGAGTCATCAGTAGGGAAGACAATCGGCTCCACGTCGGAGTCACTGTCCTCGTGACGCCATTGTCGTCTCCCCGGTGCAACATAGCTTTCATCTGCTAAGTGGCCAATCAGTCTCTTTTCCTGGGGCTTAACTTGCTTGCCCCGATATACCACCATCCTACCAATGTGTGTATCATCCATAAGTTCCAATGTCACTGCATCTTGACTTTCCTTTGGAAGCTGAGGCAGCTTCTCATTGAATATCATCTGAAGGAATCGTGGGTACATACAAAAACCTCTTTCCCTTTAGTTTCAATGTTCTCTATCAAATAAGCAAAGATCATATTAGAGAAGCTAAAAGGGTGGTTCAGCACTAGAGCCACGAAGACATTCTGTATCTGATCTGATAGGTCATCAAAGCCACCCCTTCTCGAAGCGATGCATTTAAGAATCACATGGCCAGATATTTGTATTGAGGGCACAGGTTGCTCTTATTTAGCACCCCGAGTTGATGTCTCCTGCATACTTGATTCGGAGAAAACACCCTCTCACAGTCAATGGGTGTAACTTAGTGGGGTGAGTAGAGTCATCTCCAAACTCAAGGATTCTTTGGATGTCCGTGGCGGTGATGTCGATAGCTTGACCCAAGATGGTGCTTCTGATGCTGTATGGCTCATGAGACCGATCCACTGAGGCATTCTCCCAGAATGCCTGGTGTAGTGATTTGTAAGGTGTGCAGGGCGTAGATATAGCCTTTTTATTCGTGAACGTTTGAGGAAGGCTATAATATCGGAGAACTTGGCCCCGTTCCTTGTCGTGTGATCTAAATGGGCACAAATGTTGTGCTTTGGATTTAGAGACCATCGGTCAGCCATTTTTCTGTAGAACACACAAGACTTAGAACCATTATAATATAGACATGAAAGCTTCTGTTCTAAGTGTAAAGTTGAAAGTCAGTTTGATTCATTCATGCGAATGAATCATGCGACTGAAGTCAGTCGCCTGTTTGAGTCATGCGATTGAGTTCAATCGGCTGATTGAGGCATGCGAGTGGGTTCAATCGGCTGATGAGCCATGCGATTGAGTTCAATCGGCTGATTGATGCATGCGATTGAGTTCAATCTGCCGACTGGACTCATGCGGGTGGTTAGTTCACGGTCTGAATGATCCGATCGCAAGGTTCAATCGTGCGATTGGAGTTCATTCGAACGTCCAGTCGCTTGCCCCACTGTTCGATCGTCTGTGGGTCGAATCTTTACCAATCTACGTCTTTTAACAGTGTGTAATGGTCCATTAGCCTCGTCTACTTGTCACTAATAACCTATTCAACTCAAATTTAACATATTGCTTCATTTACATAGGCAATTAGGTCAATTCAACGTTCGGTTCTTGATTCAATCCAATGTAGATATTGTAGTTCGGTGATGTACTGATTTTGATAGGATTCAAGGAGTAGTGTACCTGTAAAACGTCACTGGAATGAAGAATCTTAAGCGCAAAGTATATCAGAATCGGAGGCAATTTCGACAGGGTAACGGTAATGAGCGCGATTCGGGGTGTTTGGGAGTGATGAGTGATATGCGATCGATTAGACCTTTAAATACTAAACCTAGTTCATTCGGCCGACTGGCCTTAGTCGCTCAGTTCAATCGGGCGACTGAGGTTCAGTCGTACGATTGGCCTAGTCGATCGCATTCAGTCGGCTGACTGAGTCTCAGTCGGTCGACTGACTCATTCGGTCTCCTTCATTCCCTCTTTAGTTGACCGACTGAGCCTCAGTCGGTCTCCTGTTTCATTCTCCCCCTTCCATTGGTCGAATGAAACAATTTCATGTCCATTCGGCCGATTGGAAGCCATTCGCATAGTTGGTTGATAACCATGATCCACTAGTGCGAATGGGTCACACTTTGTGAGTTTACAGTCATTTTTAACATTTACTATTCAGACCCTTTTCACTTTTGATAAAACATTGTAAGCTCTAACCAATTCAGTCACTTCAGACGTGACCTTTTAAATTTTAAAACCATGTGGCCATCTCAGACATGACCTTTTTAGGTAAGTTAATTCCCTTCTGATTTCCCTGATCTAGTCCGACAGACACACAACTTAAAAAATAAACATCGTAACTTAAACTAACTACACAACTAAAGTTTATGTTTGGACTTTTTGTGAGAGATAAAACCCTAAGATGAAAATCTAAGGGATTTGATTAGGAGTAGACAGCTTTAACTTAGATTGATCATATCTGGACCAAATCAATTTTGAATCATACAGGAATATCAAATCATTTTGGGACTTGTTATTAAAGCTCTTTGACGCTTAAATTCTCGGTATTCATCCAGAGTCGTTAGCAACTTAAGGAAATCATACTGAAACTCTTAGATCTTCACATTGAGTTGAACTTTTGAGAAGGTAGCCACTAAGATTGTCAGTATATTTGTCCACTTAAATCCATACACAGACTTTTGACGCAGACTGGTGACTGATTTAGGTTTAATTATTTCAGCTAACATTTGTGGATCCCACACTTATATGGTAATCAACATCCTCAGAGGTTTTGAGCGGTCTACGGGTATTATTACAAGAAGAGACTATTCTTAGATCTTTCAAGAGAGAAGCCTGTCCTCAGGTCAGTGCCATCGCACAGAGAGGCGGCAAAAACAATGAATTCTAGAATATCTTGGTTATGCTTATCCTCAGGTTAGTGCCATCGCACAGCAGAGAGGCACACAACCTATATCCTTGTTAGAGCAGCTTACTTTATTTTACACAAAATGCACCAATAACATGAGCCATTAGCTTATTGCATTTGTCTTTCATTTTTTTGCTTTGCTCTAATTTTGGTCATCCGCACACTTTTGTGGCGTTTAAATGCTCATTACCCTTATTGGAATATATTTGATTGTGTTAACCAGTGATAAGATGGAAGTCCACAGTCAGTTGAACAGCTTAGTTTGATCTTGAGATCACCAATCAAGTCTAATTGTCTATTGTGTTGAATCTACCAACATATCATTTGTGGTCTAGCAGCCTCTAAGTCTACTTTCTCTGTGTCACCTTAGGAGTTGCCAGTTTTCTATCATTTTCCTGTTTTATATTGCTTAGACTACGCAAACTTATACTTTGAACTTTTGCATCTTTTCAAACCTTAAATTTTAAAATCCTCTTGATTTGTTCCTGTGTACTATCATATTCCAGGTATTGATTAGTATCGCAGACACAATCTACCTTATTTCAGCTAGTTACCCCTTCTCCCTCAATTATTTTTTTTTAATATTAACCTTGCTGACATATTCTCCCCCTATAATACTAAAATCATTTCGGATTTAATTATTTTGGATTTTAATAAACAGCAAGGTAACATGAAGTTAAATGTAACACACAAAAAAACAGATAGCATAAGATAAAATAAACTTTAACGAAACTACATCGGACTACACGTTCTTCTCATCAGGAATTACCTCACTTTTCTTTTTAACGCCGTTGACCTCTAGCAAGTATTGAAAACGTGGTTTATCAAAAGCTTTTGTATAGAGGTCAGCACGTTGAAAATCAGTATTAATTTTAACCACATCTATTAAGTTCTTTTCAAAACAGTCTCTTATGAAGTGGTATTTAATACCGATGTGTTTGGTCGTAGGATGTTGAAACGGGTTTTTGGTTACTGCAATTGCAGCAGATTATCAACAAAAATAGGAGTAGACGAGAATTTCAAACCGTAATCCCGCATTTGCTGTTGAATCCAAATGATTTGGGAACAGCAACTTGCAGCAGCAACATATTCGGCTTCACAGTTGACAATGCAACCGATGTCTGCTTCTTACACTGCCATGTAACTAATCCTTCTCCCAAA
This sequence comes from Flaveria trinervia, assembly GCA_025506515.1. NCBI lineage: Eukaryota > Viridiplantae > Streptophyta > Magnoliopsida > Asterales > Asteraceae > Flaveria > Flaveria trinervia. Next base: position 40,552,254 of record CM046448.1, on the reverse strand, counting down.
GAATTGACACCCTGCTGATGTAGACTTGTAGTTCATTTTGCAGCCTCCATAGTCCGAGTCACTATACGCTGTGAGCTCAAAATCGTCATCATGAGGATACCACAACCCCAGGGTGGGTGTACCCTTTAGATAGCGAAAGATCCTTTTGACCCCGATTAGATGATTGACCTTAGGTTTAGAGCTCCGATATCTCGAACATAAACATGTAGCATACATGATATCAGGTCTTGAGGCAGTGAGATACATGAGGGATCCAATCATTCCTCAGTCATAGTGAGTGGAGATCTACAAGATCTCCACTCTCATCAGGTGCTATATCGTGATTCTTAGCAAGTGGAGTCCCAGCAGCAGAAGCATTCTCCATGTCAAAGCGACTGAGAATGTCTCCTACATACTTGGTCTATGTAGAAAGATCCCATTAGGTGTTTGATCCACCTGTAACCCGAGAAAGAACTTCATCTCCCCCATTGCACTCATCTCAAACTCTTTCTTCATCCTGCTGCTTCAAACTCTTTGCATAACACTTCATTCTTTGACCCGAAGATATTGTCATCAACATAGATCTGTACAAGCAGTAGGTCACCATCCTTTTCTTTAATAAACAGTGTACAGTCAATGACTCCCCTGCGCAAAGCCGTGTTTCACAAGATGAGTCGAGAGTTTCTCGTACACAAGCTCGAGGAGCTTGATGAAGCCCATATACGCTTTGTGAGCTTGTAAACTCTATCCCGATGATAAGGGTCTTCAAATCCCTCGGGTTGACTGACATAGACTGTTTCCCTTATTTCTCGATGAAGGAATGCACTCTTCACATCTAAATGGTAGACTTTAATCTTCATGTACGAGGCATAGGCGGGAAGATACGAATAGCTTCCATCCTTGCCACGGGTGCAAACACTTCGTTATAATCAATACCCTCGACTTGGCGAAAACCTTGAACCACCAGTCGAGCTTTGTTCCTTATGATGACTCCTTGGTCATCCTTCTTACATTTTAGTACCTATTTGGTGCCAATGATTTTAGCACCTTTAGGTCTATCTACCAGTGTCCATACACCTAACTTCTTAAACTGCAGAAGTTCTTCTTGCATGGCACTCACCCACGCCTCATCATTTAGTGCTTCACTGACATTTTGGCTCAACCTGCGAGACCAAACAGCGATAAGCACCATCATGTATGTAACCCTTGTCCATACTGAGGCGTAATCAGCTGAGTATAGCTGATTTCGGGTTTGTACTCCTGATCGGACATCTCCAATAACATTGTCAAGGGGATGATAGACGTTTAGTCGTGATCCTGGAGTAGTCGGCACAGTCACCTCCGAACCAAGATTGTGCACATTTTGGTCTGCATCTGAGGAGGTTGGAGTTTGAGGTTCCGAAGTCGAGGGTGCATCACTTGTGGATGCTTGTGGACTTTCAGGAACGGAACCTGTTCCTCCTGACCGTTCTGGTCATCTGCTTCAGTTTCATCTTCAGAGGAGGAGTCACTTTCATCGACTACCCCTTCTGACTGAGTAGATGACTCGCCCTGTGTGCTGGATGGAGTGTTTAGTATATCATACATCATCCTAGTAGCTAACTCATCATCCGAGGGAGAGAGAGATGTTGAAGGATTTGAAGAATCCATCATAATCGAAGAAGTATGCAGGTCCTTTGCCTGTACGGGTGTGATATATCTCTGAACGTCAACATCACACCACACTTCTACAAGACCCGTTGAGTTATTGTAAAATCGCTTGTTCGGTATGTTGTATCCTAGAAAAATTCCTTCAACTGCCTTCTCGCTGAATTTTCCTTCTTGTCTTCTTCAGAAGTGTACACGGTGCGCCAAAAGGTTCAAGATACTCCAAATTCGGGTTTGCGTCTTTGAAGTAGCTCATAACATGTCTTTCCGTGGCGTGTGACTACTAGGACTCTGTTCAGTGTATAGCAAGCATTTGCCACTGCCTCGTTCCAGAATTGGATAGGCAGTTTCGAGTCTGCCAGCATAGTCCGGGCTGTTTCTATCAAGCTCCTGTTCTTTCTCTCAGCAACTCCATTATCTGAGGTGTGTAGGCAGAGGAGAATTGATGCACAATTCCCTTTTCCTTGCAGTATGCCTCCATCCCTTGATTCTTGAATTCTGTCCCGTTGCCTGAGCGTATTTGTCGAAATTTGAGTTTGTAGAGTGATTCCAGTGTGGTTACTAATTCTTTGAATGTCTCCAAAGTTTCTGATTTTGATTTCAGAAACATTACCCAAGTGAAACTTGAGTAGTCATCAGTGACCACATAACAGTACGTGTCGCCTACGATGCTCCTTGTACAACTGGACCGAACAGATCCATGTGAAGAAGCTCAAGAGGAAGTTCTATTGAATGAACTTTCTTTTCCTTATGAGACTCTTTGTCTGTTTGCCCTTCTTGCAAGCTACACAAAAGTCAGGAAGTTGGAAGTTCTTGACATTCACTCCTCTAACTAAATCCTTCTGAATCAAATGATTCATCTTCCTTTGACTAATGTGTCCCATTCTCTGATGCCAGGAGATGAAATCCTTCTCAGTAGCTTTAGATAAGAAACACTGAATCTCATGATCCGTTGTGGCACTGTTGACAGATCCAAGACATAAAGGTCTTTATATCTTGAGGCAGTCATTAGAACTTGGTCTTCTGGGATCATATATTCTTTCTTCAGCACGTAACACTTCTGATTATCGAAGACGACTTTAATCCTTTATTACAGATTTGGGACACAGAAAGTAAGTTGTTCTGAAGTTGTTGAACGCAGTTCACTTTATCAAACTTACTTTCTGATTTCCCACTTCTCCCTGAGCTGTGATATAGCCTCCTTTGTTTCCTGCAAAGGAAACATGCCCTCCTTTTATTTGTTTGACGTTAGATAAAAGGGCGCTATTTCCTGTCATGTGCCTGGATGCTCCGCTGTCTATAATCCACGTGTTAGTGTCAGCACTATATCGAGCACCCTGCGCATACAAAGTAAAAGAATCAGTTTAGGTTAGGAACACAAGCTTTGACTGTCTTGGGTTTCCCAGAGGCATCACACATCATGAACTCCACTCATTGACCCTTAGAAGGTGAGGGTAGCTCAGGTTCTTTCTTGTTATCAGTATCAGACACGAGGGTGGATTTTTCTTTCCATAAGCCAGATTTGTGCAGTGCCTGTTTATGATAAACAGTCGTCTGGCTTACAGGTTGGACTTTAGGGTCACTAGCTCTTCTAGGTGGAGTTAGAGAACTCCGCTTAGAAGACCTAGGTCTAGAGTCCAAAAGATCAATCTTCTTCCTAGGTGTCTGATAGAAATGACAGTCGGAAGCAATGTGTCCACATTCTCCACAGTTGTAGCATGACCTGCTATCAAATTTATGAGTAGACTTTCTTTGTGAGAAGTTCGTGACACTCTAGTAACATCAATCACTTTAGTTTTTGACTCTTGGATGTTTGATGTTTTCTCTGGTATAACAATTTTACTGATTTAACCTGTTTTCCTTTTTGGTTAGCTGGTTTTTGACTTGAAGCTTGTGAAAAAGTAACATTTGAAGTCCTTTTAGGTTCTGATTTGACTCTATTTGACCCTGACTGTAAATTAACTTTTTCAAATTCATTTTCCAGGTTAACACATGGCAATTTACCCTTTGCCTTTGAGGTGGCCTCCTTTTGTTTCTTACCAGATTCAGTAGATGAACATGAGTGTCTGGATCAGTAACAAGCGGAGTGGTCACCACATGATCCTTGATGGGGTTATTATTTACTGGTCTAGACTTGGTGTTCATCAAGGTCTCAGGTGGTGGTGGAACCACTTTGTACCTAATCCCCCCCGTTATTCCTTTCTCTTACTAAGTGTTGAACTATGTGTGAAGAACTAGTCCAACTATGCAGTTTCTGTTTTAATGAATTAACTTCGACTTCTAAAACTGCTTTTTGTTTCTTAGTGTCTTCTAGGGAGTTAAGATAGTACCTAATGTCGTTTGCTTGGTTAAAAGCCACTACTTCGGTTCCCGAAGTTGTTTGGTCAATAGGTCTATCTTTTCTTTATAACAATGCTCATTTTGTTTTAGCACTCTATTTGCCTCAGTGCACAGACGTAAATCTTTTACTAAGTTATCATTATGGTCTAATTACCTAGCAAATTTTTCATCTATGCTCTTCCTAAACGTGTCACAATCAGAACAAGCATGGTTTTAAAAAGTCGGTCAGTGGTACTTACCTGAGTTGGTCCAGAAGTATTAGCCATCAGTGCTGCATCAGATGATTCTGGTCTGTCGACTCTGGCTTTTCAGTCTCTGAGGTGGAGACTTCCTCATTTGGCTTGTAGCTGGCCTCGGCTGCAGTTGTTTCTTCACTATGTGACATTGCAATTTCAACTGCTATATCACCTTCACTCGCAGAATCATCGTCAATATCCTCGACACTGGCAATGTTAGATTCTCCTGGTGAGAAAAACCTGAAACTCCAATCCTGTCCTTCATCATCATGAGCAGTTAGTGCTTTAGGGTCCTTTGTTTGATGAAGTAGAATTAGAGGGTTGCTTGTCCTGGCGAGTAAATGATGAGAACGGTTCCCATTCCCCGTCTTCTTTGGCTTGACACATTCTCGTTTGAAGTGCCCCTTCTCACCACAGTTAAAGCAGGTCACTTTACTCTTGTCGAAGCCAAAGGTGGTGTCCTTAGTAGCAACCAAGTTCTGTCTAGTCTTTTTCACAAACTTTTTCGCCCTTCGAACAGCACTTGCTAAGGCCCACATTATATCCATTCTTTCGAGCTCCATCTCATCCACCTGCTTGTAGTCCTCATCTGCCAGATGGCAGTTTCCAATCTTCCCAGAAACGAGTCCATCATATGAATGAACCACTGCTGCTAGGAGATCCATATGCTCTCGTGCTACTTCCACGGTCACATTACCGAAGTTCTCGGTCTTCAGTTTAGTAGCGTTAGCTTCTGATCCAATATGATGGGTACATGATGACCCAGACGTGTCTGATCCAGAAGTAGAGGCATGTGAAGGACCTGACGAGCTAGACACAAAAGCAGTCTGGAGGGGTGCTCCAATGCCTTAGCTTGAGGTGTGGTGTTGTATAAAGCTGGATTTTGTGTGTACGAAGACTTCTGAGCTCTATACTTCATCCTTAGTGCTTCTTCTCGCAATTTAAGAATGAAGTCATTTATATCCAGCTTTACAAGGATTCCATTCTGTCTCAGGTTAGACACAATGTAGCCCACTTATCCGGCAACCCGTCTGCGAAGTTGCTTACTTTTTCTTCCATGGTAGTAACCACTCCATGGGTATGCAATTCGCTCATCAAGTGGTAGAATCTATCTATGACGTCATCCAAGCTTTCAATACCAATTGAAGAGAAGTTATCGAATTCCTTCTTTAACTCCTTTGCTTTGATTGCCTTCAATGATGCATTACCATCATATCTCTTCTCTAGCGCATCCCACAGTTTCTTGGATTGCTTGTTCTCGGAATACTGGTGGAATATGTCTTTGGGGATCGACTGAGTGATCAATGCATATACTCTTTTCCCTACATTGTACTTTACTTTCTGCGCGTCGGTCATCCCGCTTAATGTTAGTTTAACCCCATCAGCTCCCACCGGTGTACTATAACCTGTCTCAATGGCTTCCCACAGATTCGGATCTACTCCATTAAGGTAGATCTCAAAATGTTGTTTCGAGTGGGGAAACTCATCTAAAGTCAAGAGCTTTGGTGGTTTATTGTGATTCCCCACCTCACTCTCAAACAGCAACAAATTCTGTATCCTTGAGTCTTTCCTAGCAGTAAAGGCTGACATCTGATCTTCCATGATGAATAAACTTATAATCTAATCAAACAAACTTTTACTGATGCGACTGAAGGATGCGACTGAGCTAATCGTGCGTATAAGCTCTGCGATTGGTTCAATCATGCGAATGAACTGGGCGATTGGTTCAGTCGTGCGAATGAATCTGGTACGTATGAGCTATGCGAATGAATTGTTCAATCGGCCGAATGAAGGTTCGACTAGGTCCAATCGTGCGTATGAGTAGTATGAATGGAGTCCAGTCGTACGAATGAGTCAGTCGTGCGATTGAAGCCGCTGGTTTGCGAACATTTCTAGGTTTGACGGTTTTCAGCCGTAAAAACTCGAAATTTTACAAGTTCTGATTGCCTGAGTCCGTAGAAACCAAACGTCGATGATCAGGGAACTTCCAAGATCACTTTTGATGCCAAAGATTGCGTTTTTATTGTAAAACCACAAACTTTATGCAATCTTGATTGAATCAACACGTAATCAAGAGCCAATAGCTCTGATACCACTTGTTAGGACCTGGTATTCGACTGAAATACCTAGAGATCACGTGTATACCGAATCAAATAGTGTGGAATCCTATTTGATTGGCGATCCAATCAGTGAGAACACACGAAGAATCAATCAAGGATTGAAACTAACGTTAGAAATCGATAAGGAATCGATCTAATGTGTTCTATGAACTTGGAGAACGATTTGGAAGGTTTCTGGACGGCTAGGGTTCGTATGGAATTGAACTTGAACGAATCTCCCTGTTTTTCACGAATTGAGTTGTATTTATAGGTTGGCACTCTTCAATCGTGCGACTGAACCATTAGTTTGGTTCAGTCGTGTGATTGAACCATGCGGTGGTTCATTCGTGCGACTGAGTGTTCAGTCGTGCGATTGAGCCAATCTTATGTTACAGTCGTACGACTGATCCAGTCTCCTGGTTCAGTTGTGCGACTGAGTCAATCGTATGAGGTTCTTCATGCTTATGGTTCATTCGCATGAGCCATTCGCATGGGAACTTCATTAAGTTAAGTTTGAATGTTTTAGTTAATTAATAAATATTATATGTAATCATTCAAGTAATCATAAACTCAATCAATTCATTTATGACTCATTAATGAACTATTAAACATTATAACCAACAGACTGTCAATATCAGTTCATTAATCATACCAAACAAGATCTATTACATCACATATCACGATCTAGGGACATACATGTATCAACACTGACACTCCGCTGCAAATCTCTGAGATACCGCATGGCGTTTTCTCAAAAGCCATGCAGTTGACCATACTTTAATCCACTGTTTACCTTTTACGTGAGTACAGTTGCCATCTTTAGTTGGTGAAAAAATGTAACTTATGGACATGTCACGACTACCATATCATAGATACCTTAACTTTATCATTGTAGTATAGGCTTTAGTCTTAGGCTTCCAGCTGGTATCAAAGTATAGAGTCTTGTAATATCTTGAGTTGAGAAATAATATATTCAAGTGCCTCGAAAATTTATTTTTGTGTGTTCATTCACTACTTATTATATTATTATCAACACTTGTGAAAGACTTTACTTGATCTGAATTGAGTGTGTCTATAAGTGAGTTTGAGAGAAATCCAAGTGTTTTTGTGACAAACCCGATCCTGCAAAGAATGACTTGGAGATTTTGCTCTGAGATATCATGCTTCCTGGCTTGAACCTCGGCTGTGACAAGCTGGGCTTGAGCCTCTATCAATTTGGATATTAAATCCCTAATTTGAGTCTTGTAGTTTGTATGTTAATATTTAACAAGGACATAGTTTTCTCTAACTCATCAATTTTCTTTTGATAGTCAGTTTTAACCCTTTTAAAATCAGATTTTAAGATATTTAAAGACTCAATATCAAATATAATTTCCATATTGTAGTCCTGATATAACTTAACCTTAACAATACAGCTAGAGTACACCGATTTTCATATACCTTGGTATCATCTGTTCTAGCCATGAGTGCTTGAGCATGAGTCACATCCCGTACTCTAAAGCTCTAGTCAACTTCTTGAGCTATAGATGTTGTTTCGGTTGACTTCCTAGGCTTTACGTGTAGAGGATGTGAGGAGGCTTGTGAGGTTCCTGGATTTGACTTGGGAAACTTACATTCCCTTGCAAAGTGACCAAGTTGGTTGTAGTTGTATCATTTTGCCTTTGTTTTGTCAAACCCAAACTTGCTGCTACTTGAGTTTTGAGGGAACTGCCGTCAATTTCTTTAGAAGAACTTCTTTGCTCAGTAAGTCAGCAAAGCCATGTGTTGGACTATGTCATATACTCCACATCATCTGGACTAAAGCATTCTAGATCATCAAAGCAATACTGTGATCACCTGAGTACCAACTTCCTGAGACAAAGGCACAACTGTCCTAAAAGGAACCTTGTTGAGCCTATTGAGTCCTTAGAGTCTCAAGGAATGTGATGTTAGGTCCTGAAGAACATGATGGCTATTGAGAATATGTCAGGTACTACTGAGGTTGGGGGGTCCTGAGCCTTCAGCAATCCATAGGCTCCCAAGTACCCGGATCAATCGAAAGTTCGATTCTATCTGAACTACTCATTTTCAAATGATATCTACATTGTTCATAAAGATTCATTTTTGATTTATAAAAATCTTATAATTTAATCCATAAAAATTTTTAATCCATATCTACATGTTTAACACCATCCTTTTGCACAACACTTGAGTCATTTGGAAACTCTTAATGGGATAAAGGACACCAAACCAGTTTGAGGGAACTTGTGATTTGAGGTGGGAATACCATAGTTGTGGGATAAAGGTCACCTAACCACTTGTATTGGTGAACCCACAATGTGTGTAAGTAGGATGACTTAATTTGCAAACCATGTTAATGGATCACCTACAATGTGGTTTACAAAGGGTTTTGATGGGATAAAAATTCCAACTATACATATGTGTTTAAAGTCGATCCCGCACCTCTAGAAGTTGTAAAGGGTTATAATTGTCAAACGTTGACTATCTTGTTAATTTAAACAATGGGATGAAGGTCACCTAACCACTATTTAAATGTAACGTTGGATTCTAGAATTTTACATTGTGTAAGACACATAAAAGGGTATTAATAATTAAAATATGATAATATAAAAAATACTAAAATTGAACTTTATTAAATTTTGTAGATGGCCACCAACAACAATGAGAACAATGATATCCCATCTACTCACACACTATCACTAAGAACCATTCTATAAAAGGAGAGTCTAACCATAATAACTTTATTGGTTGGTTTCAAAAATTGAGAGCTTTTCTCAAGCAAGAGAAATGGTCAGATATTTTAGACAATCTGATTCGCGATCAACCCAATGAGGAAAATGATGAGGCCTATAATAATTGGGTGAAATACACCGAGGACTCGGTCCAAGTGTCTTGCCTCATGTTGGTAAGTATGACTCCGGATCTCTAAAAGGAGTACGACTATCACGGAGCATACTACATGATAATCAAATTGAAGGAAACGTTCCAACAATAAGCAAGGGTAGAGCGCTTTGAAACGTTCGAGCACTCCATGCATGTCCTATGGATGACACCCAATCGGTCTCATCTTATGTAGTTAAGACGGAGCGCCACATTGACCGCCTCAAAAGGCTGAATTGTCCCGTCTCAAAAGAGTTGGCTACAGATTTGATCCTCAACTCTTTGTCAAAAATGTTTGAAAATTTTGTTATGAATTATAACATGAACGGGTGGGACAAGAACATAAGTGAGCTTCACTTATGCTCAAAACAGTTGAGGCGTCCATGGGTAAAAGGGTTTTATCCGTTCTCAGCATCAATGAAGGTGGGAACAAGAAGAGGCCTCACCCCGCACCCAAGACAAATGTTGTCAATGGTAAAGGGTACGTTAAGGGAAAGGGAAAGGGAGTGGTAAAAGCGCCACCACTAAAACAAGAGGAGAAGAAGCAAAAGGTTGCTTCGAATGACCCATGCTTTATGTGTGGGGAGATCGAACATTGGGCAAGAAATTGTCTTTTCCATCTCAAAGAGTTGCAAGCTAAGAGGGATGCCAGGAAAACCTTAGGTACAATTTTAATGATTTATATTGATCTCAATTTAATATCCTCAAACACATGGGTATTGGATACCAGATATGGAACTCATATTTGCAATTTGTTACAGAGGTTCAAAAGAAGTAAGGACTTCAAGAAAGGGAATGTTAGCCTCTACATGGGGAATGGGGCAAAAGTTCAAGTTGAAAACCGAGGGCACTACATCTTGAAGCTTTCAAATGGTTTGGAGGCAATTTTGAACAATGTTTTGTATGCTCCTAGTTTGACTAGGAACATTCTTTCAGTTGCCTAATTAAGACAATATAGTTATATTTTGACATTTATTGGAAATGATATTCATGTTTCCTTAAATGACATCTTTTATTTTAAAGCTATTACTATTAATGGTATTTATGAATTGGTTCGTGAAAACACATTATATGATAGCTCATTGTACCAAACCACCATCAAGAAGCTCAAATTGGATTTGAGTGACACCTATCTTTGGCATTGCCGTCTTGGTCATATAAACATGAAGCGCATACAAACACTTCAAAAGAATGGTCGTTTGAAAGCAAGTGAATATGATTTATTTGATGTATGTGAATCTTGTTACAAGGCAAAATGACTAAGGAACCTTTTAGAGGCAAAACTAAAAGGGCAAAAGAATTATTAAGTATCATACATTCGGATGTATGTGGTCTTTTTACCTTTACCAATGACTACTATAGTCGATATAGGTATGTGTACTTGTTAAGACACAAAGATGAAGTTTTTGAAATGTTCAAAATCTTCTAGAATGAAGTAGAAAGTCAACTCAACAAGCAAATAAAAATTCTCCGCACTGATAGAGGAGGTGAATACCTAAGTGATACTTTAAGAGATCATCTTAGAAATTGTGGGATTGTCTCAAAACTATCTCCACTTGGAACACCACAACACAATGGTGTGTCCAAGAGGAGAAATCGAACTCTATTGGATATGGTTCGATCTATGATGGCTAGAAGCTCATTGCCTCTATCATTTTGGGGTTTTGCTTTGCTCTATGCGGCCAGCATTTTGAATATGGGCCCAACCAAGAAAGTAGAAAGAACACCCTTTGAAATATGGCATGGAAGGGTTCCATCTCTATCATATTTAAAGTTGTGGGGACATGAGGTTTATGTTAAGACTCCCGCCTCAAACAAGTTAGAAAGTCGTTCCACAAAGTGTATCTTTATTGGATATCCTAGAGATTCTATGGCATATTATTTGTATGATCTATTGGAACAAAAAGATTTTGATACCAAGAAGGCTGAGTTCTTAGAAGCTAAATTCCTTATGGAAGGAGCTAGCACTAGAACAGTGGATCTTGAAGAAGATCAAGAACCACAACCCGATACAAGTTGGTTAACACTAGCACTTAACATGGGCATGTTGAGGATGATCAAATGGTTGATCAATATGTTGCACCCTAAAAGGATCATACATGCCAATTCAGTGGGTGATTTGATGATTGCTTAGCTGGAATCCTATAAGTTCAAGAAGAAATGCGGATGAAGATCCTGTTCAAGAAAAATCAAGTATAGTCTTCCATTTTGTCAATGCGGAAGACATAAACAAATACGCACAAGTATTTGTTCTTCCACATTGACAAATGCGGAAGACCAAGAATCAATGTGGACAAGACTTTGCTCATCAACATTTAACAAATGCGGATGACCGAACAAATGCACAGAAGTATTTGTTCATCCGCATTAACCAATGCGGATGACAAATATACTAATGCAGATGATCAAGTGAAGAAATGCTGATCAAGTTAACTCATCCGCACTTATCAATGCGGATGAACAAGCAAAGATGTGGATTAAGACTTAGACTAGTTCTGATGTAATAGGTCAGGGGTAGTTTAGTCATTTTCTAAAAGGCATCTTGTCTGCCTATAAATAGAATAGAAAACCTCGTACATGAGGTGACGGCTAATAGACATAGAGAATATTTTGTTGTCGTTTATTCTCTGTAATCAATCACTTTTATTAATACATACAAAATCATTTATGAGCATAATTCTTGCATTGAATGTTCTTTGATTGTTTGTTTCTGCCATTCAATCACTGACTTGATTACCATATTCGATTCATTGTAAGAATCTCAATCTTACTAACCCAGTCAATTGGTATCTGAGCCTTGGCTCTTGATTCTCTTTCAGATCTGCTCAAGAACTGAATAGAACTCGATTGATCTAGGAATCGAGTTGCTAGTAGAGTATATCATCATCTCTACTTAGTAAAGAGTAGAAAATACTCCTCAGGAACTACTACTGTCAAACACACTCTCACCAAAACCTTCCAAACAGCAACAAACTCACTACTATCACAGTTCTAATTCTGAAATCTATTTGAACTATTTGGACAAACTGAACTACATTATTGATCCTAGATTAAACATTATTGATGAATCAACAAATGTTCAATTCAATGAACATTCTTGATCCAAACAGCAAGGATTCTTTGTAGGTTATTCTTCTGTTTCAAAGGCTTACAGAGTGTTTAATCCTAGATTAAACATTATTGTTGAATCAACAAATGTTCAATTCAAGGAACATTTGTTTCTCAAATCTACAAATGGTCCCGACCGGTTGTTTGATATTGACTCGTTTACAAAATCATTTGATCAATTTCAATTGTCTAATGTAGGAAATCTCCATTCAAGTGACACTTCTTTAGCTGTAGAAAGAAGAAATGACTTTCCATTGTTTCCTCCTACTTTTGATAAAGACGTTCCTCTTCAAGTTGATCCCATCAAACAATCATCACAAAATCAGAGTGTTACAACTGAAGGAGGACCAAGCCTATTACCATCACACTCAGATGATCTATCAACTGAGATCAAAAATTAAAAACAAGCTACTCCTCTAGCTGAAACACAAAGAACATCAAATGATGAAAGTAATCACAGTGCCGCTGAAGCTGAAGCAAGAACTAAAACAGAGTCTGACTATCTTCATAATTCCACAACGGTACAAGATGAAGGTGCCTCTGTCCATAATGAGCTAAATGTCTCCAATCTTGATGTAACTATTGCTGGTGACTCCATTCAAACACCAGAATACACAAGAATCATCCAGTTCAAACCATTATTGGTCATGTTAATAAGAGGGTGACAAGAAGCAAGTCCAGTATTGCAAACATCTGTTTGTTCTCTTGCTTTCGGTGTAAAAAAGTACCCAAGAACATCAAAGAGGCACTTCAAGACAATAGGTAGATTGAAGCAATGCAGGAAGAATTGCTCCAACTCAAGAAGCAAGAAGTATGGAAACTAGTAGATCTTCCTGAAGGACAATACCCTATCGGTACCAGATGGTTGTAAAGGAACAAGACTGATGATAGAGGGATCGTCATCAGACACAAAGCAAGACTAGGGGCACAGGGATACATTCAAGAAGAAGGAGTTGACTATGACAAAGTGTTTGCACCTGTGCTAGACTAGAAGCAATAAGAATCTTTCTTGCATATTCTACATCCATGAAATTTACTGTTTATCAAATGGATGTAAAGTGTGTCTTCTTGTATGGAAAGATTGCTGAGGAGGTCTATGTTAGTCATTCACCTGGCTTTGAAGATCCAGATTTCCCTCACAGAGTTTACAAGCTTGACAAAGCTGTGTATGGTCTTCACCAAGCCCCAAGAATGTGGTATGAGACACTATCATCTTTTCTTCTTTGACATGGATATGAAAGAGGAAAGATTGATCAGACTCTCTTTAGAAGAATAAGAGGAAAAGACATGCTGTTAGTCAAGATTTATATGGATGACATCATTTATGGCTCAACAAACAAGCAGCTCTGCAAAGAATTTGAAGACCTTATGCATTCAAAATTCCAAATGAGTGCAATGGGGGAACTCACCTTCTTTCTAGGGGTGCAAGTCAAAGAGATAGCAGATGGAATCTTCATCATCAATCAAATATGTGGAAACCAAGTTGAAGAAATTCCACTTTGCTAACTGTCAGTCTATCAGAACTCCTGTGGATAATAAAATGAAGATTAGACCTAATCCTGAAGGCAACCCATTGGATCAGACTCACTATCTATCAATGATCGGTTTACTTATGTATCTAACAGCTAGTAGGCCTTACATTGTTTGGTGTTTGTGTGTGTGCCATATATCAAGCTGATCCAAAAGAATCACATGTGAATGCTATCAAGAGGAAATTTAGGTATCTGAAGCACAAACCAGCTCTTGGGTTATGGTATCAAAGGAAGGAGAATTTAATCCCTATTCCTTCACAGACAGTGATTGTGAAGGATGCAACTTCAACAGAAAATCCACGTCTGGTGGTTGTCAATTTCTTGGTCCCAGACTAGAATCTTCGCAATGCAAGAAGCAGACAAATGTAACTGTGTCCAAAATTGCAGCATCAGCTTGTGGCTCTCAAGTACTCTAGATACAAAACTAGATGCTTGATTATGGTTTTAACTTTTTGCACACACCAATTTACATTGACAACACAACAGCTGTTTTCATAACAAATAATCTAGTTCAACACTAAAAAACAAAATATATTGAAATTAGATATCACTTTATGAGAGATTGTGCTGAAAAGGGGTTAATCAAATTGGTTCAAGTACCAACTGAAAATCAATTAGCTGATTTATTTACCAAGGCATTTGAACCTAGTAGGTTTGAATTCATGGTTCAGTCAATTGGCATGATTAACCTTGAGTAAAACGATGAAAAAACATCAAAAATATTAAAAACATTAGAAAACTACAAAAAGAAATCAATTTTGATGAATAATAGAATCTTTGAGAAATGATACAATTACAGTCGTTATATCATTCACTGTGCTTACTTTCAAAATATGAAAGACTGAAATGACTTACCAGTTATGTTGGTAGGCTCAACTTTGAAGAAAAGATACATGCAGTGATGAATTAGAGACTTATTCAATTATGAAACACTCATCACTAAATTCAAGTATGTATTGGCTTATCTGAATGCATGTGTGTGTAGTAACCTAAACACACTAGGTAATGATACTTTATGAATATCTTTCACCACTTCATGTCTCATCCTTGTTTTGCAGAGCAATGACTTGATGAAACATGCACATAGTGTAGTTGTTATGATCCAAAAGATTCCCAATGAGGAAGACATCCAAAATTGGATGAATCAACAAAAGCAATACATTCCAAGTGAATGAAGAAAAGAATCCTATCATGGATCACCTTCCAAACTGAAGTAAAGGAATCCCAATGTGGATAATCATGAAAAGGATCAAAGTAAAAGATTCCCAATGAGGATCAGTGAAAATAAGATCTCATAACTTAAGTGACTGGTAAGAAAAGCTGTGAAAAAAGTTCTACCATGCACTGTACAAGGATGGTTGATCATTCCTTGATTGTGTGTGAGGTACGTATTGAATAATTAAATCAACCAAAAAAGAAGATAAATATCATTTGCATCAAAATATCAACCAGGTCAGAGTTTAAGAGGACAAACATACCTTCAATCTTCAAGTTCAGAAACATGTCAAATTTATCATAAATAATGCACGTGTGCAATGCAAGATTGATACGATCCCAACAAAAGGTATACTTATCTTCATTGTTAAAAATCAAAATAATATTCAAAAGGTTTTAATCTTTGAAGTTTCTTTCCACATGTGGATATAAACATTAGGGGAGTACTTTAAAATTTTTGAGTAAGTCCGTATAAATTCTCTTTTCTTGATTAAAGTCTTCTCTTAAATAATAAAAACAAAAGAAAAAGAAAATACTGGTGTTGTTGCAAAAGTTATACCATAGTATCTCAGTCTATGCAGATTCTTGTAAGCATGAAAAGTCCAGGATGAGTCAAAATTAGGAATCTTGTATCACTTATGACATACAAGTAAATCCAAGCAAGAATTGATAATCTCAACAGTCAACAACGTCATCAGAAAAATCAAGACATTTCTTCATAATATGAAAAACCAAGTCAGACACATGAACTTTTGATTAAGTTCAAAGCTAATGCAGGTAAGTGCATTGGTTAATGCGGGTGAAGGTAACCCATGCATATAACCAATGCAAGTAGCTCTTTATTTCAAAGTGAAACTAATGCAGACAAAGATTGTACTCTTCCAAATTAGTAGGTTAAGAAGTAAATGTGGATTGTATTCTACCGCATTTGCTACACTGAGCAAATGCTGACTAAATTTGATCGGCCGCATTAGCTACAGTAGACAAATGCTAATGAACTTCGTTCGTTAACATTTACTACAATGATTAAAGCTGAACAAGTTTTGTGAACCGCATTTGCTACAATAGACAAATGCTAATGAACATCTCCCTTTCGCATTTGCTACAGTGCAATGCTGAACAAGTGTTGTCAACCGCATTTGGAGTAGTTACACAAATGCTGATTGACTTTGTTCTTTCGCATTTGCCACAGTGCACAAATGCGGACAATCAAATGCAAATGGTGTAATTACACAAATGCTGATTGACTTTGTTCTTTCACATTTGCCATAGTGCACAAATGCGAACAGTGTGTTAATGAAGATGAGTTAAATCACAAATGCTGTTATACTTTGGTATTTACTACAGTAATCAAATGCGAATGGCTAAAGTTACTCAAATTTTAACTTCTGCATTTGTAACAGTACATAAATGCGGGTAACCTAAAGATTGAAAATTTACACCTCCGCATTTGCTACAGTGGTGACCACATTTGCTCTAAAACTTGTAAAATCTTGTAAAAGCCATTATTTGACTATTTAAAGGAAATTAAACGGGTCATTTAATACTTTTCAAATTTAAGATACTTTATAGTGAGACGAGCGCACACACAGAGTACACCCTCTTTGATCATCTTCATCATAAACAACAAAAGATTTTTATGTGATTCTACTCAACCTGTTCTTGTTATCGATTCTGAAACTACAGTTACATCAAAAACAGGTGAAATTTCCAAAATTTTAATCCAGACCTAACTTTCAGACTGTTAAACCTAAATCAAACAAAGAACCAAATGATAATGAAGAACACCAAAATCTGATTTATTGATGTCATATAATACACATTTTCGACTTCAATAAACATGTAAACTAATTGGAATTCTACTCATCATGAAAACCTTAATAGTCATGATTGTCATAAGAACAGAGCATGATAAAAAATGAAAATGTGTAACAAATCAATGAAATAACATCTAATAAATGGTTCAAACATAGAAACTATTATTGTCGAACAACAAATTCACCATTTGATGTGACAATAGTGATACAGTAATGTCAAACGTCCATCTTTGATCATTAAAAGTCAAAATGATAAACTGTACACATGAGTTCTCATCACAAATGACACATATGCCTCTTATGCAGATTATTTGGCAAATCTTTCATGGAGCAAGCTCCATAATGTCAGTGGTTGTTTAAACCCTGATGTGCCAAAACATTCCAAATAGCAAGAAACTCACTACTATCATAGATCTGATTCTGAAATCTGTTTGAACTATTTGGACAAACTGGACTACTCAATCTTAAAAATCACCTTAATCCATATTTATAAAATAGATTCTAATAGTTACTCAGAACTTGGTCATACACCTAAACCTCCTATGCTTAAACACAAATCTGAGTTTAAATAGTGGATAATCAGGTTTAGGAATTACATCACAGGTGTAGATCCTGATTTCTGGATCTCAATATGCAAAGGGCCACACATCCCTGTCACTCTATATGCAGATGAAGCTGCAATTTACAAAAGTGCAAGAATACCTATTGAAGATCTAACTCTTGATGATGAAGACTATAAGAAAATAAAGATTGACCTTAATCTTACTCTATTCTAACTCAAGCACTCAAGATGGATGTGCTAAAAAGATTGGAGTAGTATGGTACTGCAAAAGTTGTGTGGAATGCACTGAAAATTATGTGTGAAGGAAGCAGTGAGGTAGCAGAAATTAACAAGGATAAGCTTGTTAATCACACCAAGGGAGAGTCCATATCAAAACACCTGCATGGATTTGTATAGTTGGTAAATGACTTAGAAATCATGGGAGTCACTTACAAGATCAAGGAATTAAACATGAAAATGCTACACATCCTCCCTGAAAGCTGGAAACAGAATGTAACAATGCTGAAAAATACTCTTGATCTTGAGAGTACTACTTTGGATATCATGATACCCAAAATAGAAGCATTGGAACTTGATGAAAGAAGCAGAAATCTTAGTGGAACAAGAGTGATTGAAGCTTACAAATTTCCATTAGAATCTCATTCTATGGAAAATGCATTCATCACCGAAAAGGATGATTTCATTTCATCAAGAGATCAACTGAACAACTCGGGGTTCATCGCAACTCCACCAATCAATCATCCATCAATATCATCTCAAACAACCAGAGTCACTGTTGCTCCTCAAATCACTCCTGAAGACACAAGATCAAAAGCACAAAAGGAAACTTACAATGCCTTTGTTGCAAGGTTTGAAGCATACTTAGGTGGAAGACTCACTTTTGCTCATCTAATTCAGGAAGATCTAGAGGAAATCGATCCTGATGATGTGGAAGAAATGGATCTACAATGGCAAATGGCCATGATTGCCATGAGAGCCAAGAAATTCTTTAGAAAAGGCAGAAAGCTCAGCCTAAATGAAAATACAAAACTTGGATATGATAAATCCAAGGTGAAATGCTTTAACTGTGGCATGGCTAGCCACTTCTGCAGAGAATGCAATGCCCCCAAGAGAAACAACTATCAAAGGAATTCTCAAGGCTAGTCATCTTCACAGCTTAACTCAAGCTTTCACTCCAACAACCAACAGCAGTAGTATCATCATTCTCAACAACACCAATCATATCAAAATCCACCCCAACTGATAAATCAATCTCATGGAAGCAGTCAGTCTTCTGCCAGTGCTCTCGTGATAAAGCAAGATGGGGTATGTGACTAGACCGTCTATGCAGACGAAGTCAAGCCTCAATTTCATAAACATGCACTTATGGTTCACATCAATGATGGTCCATCTCCAATGCCTACTGAGGTAAAATCTAACTTTTGTAGTGAAAAATGTATTAATAAACTACAAGGTTATAGGGAGCATAACCATAAAATGGTAGATAAAATTAAAGAAGAAAAGGTAAAGTCAGCGATGATGAAAAGTGAGATAAAAAACTTTGAAATCAAAATCAAATCTCTTATCTCTGACATAAAAAAACTGCATGGTGAAAAGTACACTCTTGCAGTTGAGAATGAGCTACTTACTGAAAAGTTAGCTCAAACTAAGGCTGAACATTCATTGACTGAAGTGAAACTTGAAAAGTTGCAAATGTCTTTAGTCAAGCTGCAAGAGATGCTTGATTCTCAAAAGGATCCAAAGGACATGTCGGGGATTGGGTATAATTCATGTCCACCACCATACAATGACAACTACACTGTCATGTGTGAATCTGTCTCACTCAATGAAGAAACTGAAACTATAACTATGGAACCTAAATCTATAGTAAAACAAGTGACCTGTTAGGTTTGTTGGAGCTTAGTCAAACCAGTTTAACCTTTAAACTATGAAAAACGCAGCGGAATGTAACCTTAAAATTATCATTAGTAATCTGAAAATTAAGGCTAATAACAAAACATCAACAAACCCAAGAACATAGGATCGTATATATGTGTTTGAACTAGCTATCAACAAGATATAACAACCCAAAACAAACCATACATGCTACCTTTAGTAAGCTGCAGAAAACGATTTTGGGTGAAAAAGATAATGTTGTTGAACAGCCAAAACATCAAGGAAAGATGTCCTCAAGCATCCATACCCACAAGCATCAAGCAAGCACCTTGCTGCTAGGATTTCACCACCAAAAACGACCAAGAAGGGCTGCTGAAAACACTTTTCAGCCGAGTTCCAAAGGTTGCTGAAAACCCTTTTCACCCGAGATCCACTTCAAGATTAGAGAGTGTTTTGCCCCTTTTGGTTATTGCATATGTGTGAGAGATGAGATGATTAAGTGTGTGTGTTGTTCTTGGAGTACCAAGTCACAAAACAAAACAAGACCCCTCCCATAAAGGGGGCGGCCGCTTGGTATTTTGAGATGGGTTTTTCCCCCAAAACCCAAACCAATTTTGTTAAAATAATGTTTTAAAATAGATATATAATTAAAATTTTAATTATATAACATACACACACTTTTATTATTTGATGTTTTTAACTAAAATAAACAACATTACAAATAATATCCATAAACAAAATATCCATATAAGTTGTTCAATCTCATATGCAACTTATTTAGAAAACCCATTTTCTAAGTTGGTGTATTTATTTAATTGCATGATCATATCATAATTAAGTTTTATTTGGTGTTTGCTAAGCTTGTTATTGGGTATGACCCGACTTGGATCATAACATACTAACCACATCAATGTTCTATGTGTCTTGGGCATAAAGAATCCAACAATCTCCCACTTGCACAAGATTTATAGAAGATTGATGTAAATAGTAAATACCGCCTAACAACTGTTTACTACCCTTAATACGTATGACTTAAAGCCATTTATTAACATCATCCCCTTCAAGTATCCAACTTGAAATGATTTAGGTGAATCAATCATTTATCCTTTTGTTACAGATGTCATGTTAAATCCAAGGACATAGAATGATCATTCCTTGTTGATTTAACTTAATCAGGTCTTAGACATCTTGATCTCAACGAATAAGATGAACAAATTCCATCTTGACTACATAAGTTTTTCACAATCACCTCGTGTCACACCTGAACATAGCCTTATGCACTGCCCATTATTTCATAGCAGTGAAGAACTAGCTCAAGGTATAACATTTGGTGAATATCAAAACCCAATATGTATCTCAGGATGATCAATCTAGAAGATTCCATGTAGTAAAATTGAGATGCGGGTCAGTACAATATTTGTATCCCACAAATATCTATGAACCTTGGCAGCAACCAATTGCTCTATATTCAATCCTTATGAATATCCACCAATCCATGTTCATAATAGTCATACGTTCATATTTGTTCCCACAAACATGACCGACTACGTACATTTAGAATAAAAAACATATTCATGGATGTATACATGCTAAAATGAATATAACTCAAAATATCAAAAGTATATAAAGAGTTAAATATTACATTGTTTCAAAATTTTAATACTAAACAAATCAATTCCAGTCACTAGAATGTCGAAGTCCTAAGGCACAAGTATGACTTTCATGATTTGCCCTTTCAAGGAGCTTCGTGAGTGGATCCGCAATGTATTGATTGGTGTGAACTTTACAAATACATAAGTTTCTCTTTTCAACCTCATCCCTTAAGTAGTTGAATTTCCGCTCAATGTGCCTAGCCTTTTGAAGAGAACAGGGTACCTTGATTTAGGCAATCGTACCCTCGTGATCACAAAAGGATTTCTAGGGGTCTTGAATGGTTGAGACCACCCTAGGTAGGCGATAAATTTCTTTATCCATGCAGCTTCCTGAGCTGCAGATGATGCAGCTATGTATTCGGACTTTGTAGTGGACAATGCTACTCCATTCATAATGAAGACATACCCCAATAGTGATCGAGAATCATCTCGAATGGTTTGGAAACTCTCATCCGTGTGACCCTTTACAATGAGTTCCTCTTCATCAGATTCGTATATTAGAAACGTTTCCTTAGTCCTACTAAGGTATTTCCATATACTTTTAATAGCCATTCAATGGCTATTACCTGGATTCTACTGATATCTGCTCGTCATGATTAACGCGCATGACACGTCTGATCTAGTGCATATCATCGCATGATGGATCCTATAGCTAATGCATATGGGATGTCCTTTATTCGATCTTGCTCATCCTTTGAGCTTGGACATTGAGATGTACTCAATATTGTCCCTCTTTGAATAGGTACCATACCTTTCTCAGAGTTTTTCCATCTTGAACCTTTCCAAGACTTTATTAATATATGCACTTTGATTTAAACCTATCAACCACCTCGATCTATCCTATAGATCTATATTCTCAAAATATAGGTGGCTTCACCAAGATTTTATGGAAGAACAACTTCCAAGCCAGGTTTTGATACCTTCCATGGTTGGAATATCATTTCCAAAAGGTAGTATGCCATCCACATACAATACTAAGAATGTTATTATGCTCCCACTAGCCTTCGTATATACACAAGCCTCGTTAGCATTCTTGATGAAACCAAATTTCTTGATCTCTTCATCAAAATGTTGATTCCAATTCTAGATGCTTGATTCAATCCATAGATTGACTTCTTTAACTTGCATACTTTTAGGATGTTGTGGGTCGACAAAACCATCTGGCTGAACCATATGGATAGTCTCTTCGAGATGTCGAATAGGACAAGCAGTTTTGATATCCATTTGCCAATCTCATAGTCATAATATGCAGCCATGGCAAATAATATTCTAATTGACTTTAGCATTGCCACAGGCGAGAAGGTTTCATCATAATCAACCCTTTGATTTTGAGTGAAACCTTTCGCTATAAGTCTTGCTTTGCAAGTATCCAAGTTTCCATGTATATCCATTTTCTTCTTGAAACCCATTTTCGTCCAACCGGTTTGGAGTTAAGTGGAGGGTCAACCAATTCCCAAACTTGATTGTCATACATGGATTGCATCTTAACGTTCATGGCATCCAGCCATTCGTCACAATCCACATTGGACATTGCTTCATGGAATGTAGTTTGCTCATCGGAGTCAACCATGTAGCATCCATTCATGAAAAATCCATATCTTTCTGGTGGAATGCTAACTCTACCAGATCTGCGAACGTTTTATGTGTATTGATCAACCTCTTGATCATCATCAACAACCTTTTGTTGATAGCTAGTGCCAACCAACGTGTATCGGCTTGTGGATCTTGATCCACATCAAATTCCACTATTCTATACGTTATTTCTTCCATAAGGAATTTAGTTTCCAAGAATTCAGCCTTTCGAGCAATAAATACTCTTGCTTTGTTAGATCAAAGAAGTAGTATCCTATACAATCTTTGGGATATCCAACAAATATACACTTATTGAATCAACTATCTTGGTCAGGGCCATATTCAGAATACCAGCCATGGAGAGCATTGCCATACCCTAAAATGATAGAGGTATTGAGCTTATAGCCATCATAGATTAAACCATATCCAATAGGGTTTGATTTCTCCTTTCAGACACACCATTATGTGTGGTGTTCCAGGTGGAGTAAGTTGTTAGACGATCCCACAACCTTTTAGATGGTACTGAAAAGCATCACTAAGGTATTCACATCCTCTATCCGAACGAAGAACTTTGAGAGTTTTATTGAGTTGATTTTCTACTTCATTCTTGAAGACTTTGAACATTTCAAAAGCTTCATCATTGTGTGTGATCATGTACACATAACCATAGCGACTATAATCGTCGGTAAAGGTAATGAAGTATCTTTAACCATTTCTAGTCATTGTCTTTAGAGGGCCACATACATCCGAATGTATGATTCCCAATAAGTCTTTTGCCCTCTAGTTAGTGCCACTAAAGGGCGACTTGGTCATCTAGCTTGTAAACAAGATTCACACTTGTCAAATGAAACATTTTTATTTGATTTTCAAAAGACCATTCTTTTGAAGTGTTTGAATCTGATTCTTGTTTATGTGACCAAGACGACAATGTCAAAGATAAGAATCACTTAAACCCATTTTAAGTTTCTTGGTGCTTGTTTGGTATAATGAGCTATTATAGGATGAATCATTATGAACCAATTCATAGATTCCATTAAAAGGCATAGCCTTGAAATGAAATACATCATCCATACGAACATAAATACCATTGTTAACAAACTTTAATTCATAACCACATTGTTCTAAAAGGGAAATCAAAGTTATGTTCCTAGTCAAACTAGGAGCATACAAAATATTCTTTAGAATAACTTCCAAACTATTTAAAAGTTTTCAAAATATTGTCTCTTTGGGCTTCGACATCAACTTTGCTCCGTTGCCCATGTAAAGACTTTTGTCTCCCTTTTTGAAGTGCTTATTTCTTTTGAACCCTTGCAACAAATTGCAAATATGAGTTCCACATCTGGTATCCAATACCCATGTGTTGAAGAAATAACATTTCAACCAATGTGAATTATGAAAGTTGTGCTTGAGGTTTGCCGAACATCCCTCTTGTCTCTCAACTCTTTGAGATAGGTTGGACAATTCCCTTTCCAATGTCCTATATCTCCACACTCAAAGCATGGATCTTTCTCCGTTACCTTAGGCTTCTTAAGCTTAGGCTTTGGAGGTTCCGCTTCACCCTTTCCTTTCCCCTTTCCTTTGATGTGCCCCTTTTGTTTGGCAACATTTGCCTTGGGATCAGGGAATGGCTCTTTCTTATTGCCTTCCTCATTGATCAAGAGAACAGGTAGAACCTTTCTACCCATCACTGCCTCAGTTGTTTTGAGCATTGCGTGAAACTCACCAATACTCTTGTCCCACCTGTTCATGTTGTAATTCATTATGAACGTCTCAAACTTTTGGTTAGGCCATTAAGGATCAAATCGGTGGCTACCTCTTTTGAGGCAGGACAATTAAGCCTCTTGAGGCGATGAACGTGGCATTTCATCTTAAGAACATAAGATGATACTAATTGGGTTTCTTCCATGTGACACGCATGAAGCGCTCGAACCGTTTCGAAGCGCTCTACCCTAGCTTGTTGAAGGAACATTTCCTTAATTGGGTAATTATGTCATATGCCCCCAGTTGCTCCAAGTCCTTTTGGAGTTCGGGAATCATAGTTCCCAACATGAGGTAGGAAACATACATGGAATCCTCAGTGTATTGAAGCCAATCGTCATAGGCCTCAACATCCTCAGGGTCGGGTTGGTCAGGAATAGGATCGTCAAGGACATAGGCCCTTTTCCCTTGCTTGAGAACAATTCTCAAGCTTCGATACTAGTCCATAAAGTTATTATGGTTAAGACGATCCCTTATAAGATTGTTCTCAGTGATAGGGTAGCGACGTCGGGGTGGTAGCATTATTGTTTGCGGCCATTACTACAAAATTACAAAGTTCATTTTAGTATTTCTGAAAAATTGCATTTTAATTATTAGTACCCTTTACACGTCTCATAGACAATTAATAATTAAAATCTAGAATTCCATGTTACATTTAAATGATGGTTAGGTGACCTTTATCCCATTATTTAAATTAACAAGGTAGTCAACATTTGACAATTGCAACCTATTACAACTTCTACCTTTATGGGATCGGTTAAACATCTTATGTTTAGTCGGCATGTAAAATCCCATCAACACCATTGTACGCCATGCTTCGGTGCCCCATGGTATCCAATTCAAGTCATCGTACTTACACACACGTGTGAGTTTACACATACAAGCGGTTAGGTGACCTTTATCCCATAAATATGTTAAGCTCACCTCGAACACACAAGTTCCCTAAAAGTGGTTAGGTGACCTTTATCCCACAAGTAGTTCTCAAGTGATTCGAGCGTCTTGTAAAAGGATGGTGTTTAACTTGTTTCCAAAGGGATTTAAGTTTCCATTAATTCTAGTTATGAAAACTCTATGTACCTTGTATTCGCATGCTTTGAAATACATGGTACCCTGTAGTTCTCTTTTAATAAAACCTCTTTTATTTTGAAATCATTAATCCTTTTAATAACCATTTATTAGTCACTTAGTGATTAGGAACCAAAAAATTCAGCTTGTTTTGATAATTTATTTAGATTGTTAAGCATATACATATATCAAAGAATCAACATAAAATGAATAATCAAACAAGCATATATAAAAAAAACCACATGTGCATAACCATAGCCACTATGTTGACAACACTTGTTTGCCATCACAAGTGTTGTCATTTGGTATTTCTTAAGGGTTGAACACAACACCAAGATGAGATCTCCAAAGACCCGCACTTGAAATTGCATCGAAATGCTTCAAGTCCTTTTCTTGTGTCTTCCTTTTGTGCTTCCATCTTGTGCATCTTCTTTTACAAAATTTATATCCTAATACAAGTTTTCTAATAAAGGAAAACATACTTAATCTATATATTACATCACAAATGAATGAATAAATAAATTACATCCAAATACAAGCACAAAGGAATAATTATTACAACCCATAAGAATGAAATAAACCAAAACAAACATCCATATAAAACCAAATCAACACAAGGTCAATGCTAGGTCATGCACCAATATGAATCATCATATACAATCATACAAGAACCAAATAAATCCCCATATGACCTTAAATCTTCAGCCAACATAAGCCAAGAATTTAGGGTCTTTGTCCAAACAAAAACATAATCAACAACTTGATATCCTTCTTTCAATGTTTAATCACAAGCATGTTAGATGTAACCTTGAAATGTTGGGGATTTATAACATCACCAACAAAAACAGCCCCTTTAGGTTGTTAAAGCCCCATAAAACCAATTTTACAAGGAAAAATGAAACTAGTCATCCACATATCCGGCTCTAGATGCCAATGTTGGGTTTGTTGGACCTTAGTCAAACTAGTTTAACCTTTAAACTATGAAAAATGCAACGGAATGTAACCTTAAAATTATCATTAGTAATCTGAAAATTAAGGCTAATAACAAAACATCAACAAACCCAAGAACATAGGATCATATATATGTGTTTGAACTAGCTATCAACAAGATATAACAACCCAAAACAAACCATACATGCTACCTTTAGTAAAGCTCCAGAAAACGATTTTGGGTGAAAAAGATGATGTTGTTGAACAGCCAAAACATCAAGGAAATATGTCCTCAAGCATCCATACTCACAAGCATCAAGCAAGCACCTTGTTTCTAGGATTTCACCACCAAAAACGACCAAGAAGGGCTGCTGAAAACACTTTTTAGCCGAGTTCCAAAGGCTGAAACCTTTTCAGCCGAGATCCACTTCAAGATTAGAGAGTGTTTTCCCCTTTTGGTTCTTGCATATGTGTGAGAGATGAGAGGATTAAGTGTGTGTGTTGTTCTTGGAGTACCAAGTCACAAAACAAAACAAGACCCCTCCCATAAAGGGGGCGGCCGCTTGGTATTTTGAGATGGGTTTTTCCCCCAAAACCCAACCAATTTTGTTAAAATAATGTTTTAAAATAGATATATAATTAAAATTTTAATTATATAACATACACACACTTTTATTATTTGATGTTTTTAACTAAAATAAACAACATTACAAATAATATCCATAAACAAAATATCCATATAAGTTGTTCAATCTCATATGCAACTTATTTAGAAAACCATTTTCTAAGTTGGTGTATTTATTTAATTGCATGATCATATCATAATTAAGTTTTATTTGGTGTTTGCTAAGCTTGTTATGGGTATGACCCGACTTGGATCATAACATACTAACCACATCAATTTTCTATGTGTCTTGGGCATAAAGAATCCAACAATCTCCCACTTGCACAGATTTATAGAAGATTGATGTAAATAGTAATACCGCCTAACAACTGTTTACTACCCTTAATACGTATGACTTAAAGCCATTTATTAACATCATCCCCTTCAAGTATCCAACTTGAAATGATTTAGGTGAATCAATCATTTATCCTTTTGTTACAGATGTCATGTTAAATCCAAGGACATAGAATGATCATTCCTTGTTGATTTAACTTAATCAGGTCTTAGACATCTTGATCTCAACGAATAAGATGAACAAATTCCATCTTGACTACATAAGTTTTTCACAATCACCTCGTGTCACACCTGAACATAGCCTTATGCACTGCCCATTATTTCATAGCAGTGAAGAACTAGCTCAAGGTATAACATTTGGTGAATATCAAAACCCAATATGTATCTCAGGATGATCAATCTAGAAGATTCCATGTAGTAAAATTGAGATGCGGGTCAGTACAATATTTGTATCCCACAAATATCTATGAACCTTGGCAGCAACCATTGCTCTATATTCAATCCTTATGAATATCCACCAATCCATGTTCATAATAGTCATACGTTCATATTTGTTCCCACAAACATGACCGACTACGTACATTTAGAATAAAAAACATATTCATGGATGTATACATGCTAAAATGAATATAACTCAAAATATCAAAAGTATATAAAGAGTTAAATATTACATTGTTTCAAAATTTTAATACTAAACAAATCAATTCCAGTCACTAGAATGTCGAAGTCCTAAGGCACAAGTATGACTTTCATGATTTGCCCTTTCAAGGAGCTTCGTGAGTGGATCCGCAATGTATTGATTGGTGTGAACTTTACAAATACATAAGTTTCTCTTTTCAACCTCATCCCTTAAGTAGTTGAATTTCCGCTCAATGTGCCTAGCCTTTTGAAGAGAACAGGGTACCTTGATTTAGGCAATCGTACCCTCGTGATCACAAAAGGATTTCTAGGGGTCTTGAATGGTTGAGACCACCCTAGGTAGGCGATAATTTCTTTATCCATGCAGCTTCCTGAGCTGCAGATGATGCAGCTATGTATTCGGACTTTGTAGTGGACAATGCTACTCCATTCATAATGAAGACATACCCCAATAGTGATCGAGAATCATCTCGAATGGTTTGGAAACTCTCATCCGTGTGACCCTTTACAATGAGTTCCTCTTCATCAGATTCGTATATTAGAAACGTTTCCTTAGTCCTACTAAGGTATTTCCATATACTTTTAATAGCCATTCAATGGCTATTACCTGGATTCTACTGATATCTGCTCGTCATGATTAACGCGCATGACACGTCTGATCTAGTGCATATCATCGCATGATGGATCCTATAGCTAATGCATATGGGATGTCCTTTATTCGATCTTGCTCATCCTTTGAGCTTGGACATTGAGATGTACTCAATATTGTCCCTCTTTGAATAGGTACCATACCTTTCTCAGAGTTTTTCCATCTTGAACCTTTCCAAGACTTTATTAATATATGCACTTTGATTTAAACCTATCAACCACCTCGATCTATCCCTATAGATCTATATTCTCAAAATATAGGTGGCTTCACCAAGATTTTATGGAAGAACAACTTCCAAGCCAGGTTTTGATACCTTCCATGGTTGGAATATCATTTCCAAAAGGTAGTATGCCATCCACATACAATACTAAGAATGTTATTATGCTCCCACTAGCCTTCGTATATACACAAGCCTCGTTAGCATTCTTGATGAAACCAAATTTCTTGATCTCTTCATCAAAATGTTGATTCCAATTTCTAGATGCTTGATTCAATCCATAGATTGACTTCTTTAACTTGCATACTTTTAGGATGTTGTGGGTCGACAAAACCATCTGGCTGAACCATATGGATAGTCTCTTCGAGATGTCGAATAGGACAAGCAGTTTTGATATCCATTTGCCAATCTCATAGTCATAATATGCAGCCATGGCAAATAATATTCTAATTGACTTTAGCATTGCCACAGGCGAGAAGGTTTCATCATAATCAACCTTTGATTTTGAGTGAAACCTTTCGCTATAAGTCTTGCTTTGCAAGTATCCAAGTTTCCATGTATATCCATTTTCTTCTTGAAACCCATTTTCGTCCAACCGGTTTGGAGTTAAGTGGAGGGTCAACCAATTCCCAAACTTGATTGTCATACATGGATTGCATCTTAACGTTCATGGCATCCAGCCATTCGTCACAATCCACATTGGACATTGCTTCATGGAATGTAGTTTGCTCATCGGAGTCAACCATGTAGCATCCATTCATGAAAAATCCATATCTTTCTGGTGGAATGCTAACTCTACCAGATCTGCGAACGTTTTATGTGTATTGATCAACCTCTTGATCATCATCAACAACCTTTTGTTGATAGCTAGTGCCAACCAAACGTGTATCGGCTTGTGGATCTTGATCCACATCAAATTCCACTATTCTATACGTTATTTCTTCCATAAGGAATTTAGTTTCCAAGAATTCAGCCTTTCGAGCAATAATACTCTTGCTTTGTTAGATCAAAGAAGTAGTATCCTATACAATCTTTGGGATATCCAACAAATATACACTTATTGAATCAACTATCTTGGTCAGGGCCATATTCAGAATACCAGCCATGGAGAGCATTGCCATACCCTAAAATGATAGAGGTATTGAGCTTATAGCCATCATAGATTAAACCATATCCAATAGGGTTTGATTTCTCCTTTCAGACACACCATTATGTGTGGTGTTCCAGGTGGAGTAAGTTGTTAGACGATCCCACAACCTTTTAGATGGTACTGAAAAGCATCACTAAGGTATTCACATCCTCTATCCGAACGAAGAACTTTGAGAGTTTTATTGAGTTGATTTTCTACTTCATTCTTGAAGACTTTGAACATTTCAAAAGCTTCATCATTGTGTGTGATCATGTACACATAACCATAGCGACTATAATCGTCGGTAAAGGTAATGAAGTATCTTTAACCATTTCTAGTCATTGTCTTTAGAGGGCCACATACATCCGAATGTATGATTCCCAATAAGTCTTTTGCCCTCTAGTTAGTGCCACTAAAGGGCGACTTGGTCATCTAGCTTGTAAACAAGATTCACACTTGTCAAATGAAACATTTTTATTTGATTTTCAAAAGACCATTCTTTTGAAGTGTTTGAATCTGATTCTTGTTTATGTGACCAAGACGACAATGTCAAAGATAAGAATCACTTAAACCCATTTTAAGTTTCTTGGTGCTTGTTTGGTATAATGAGCTATTATAGGATGAATCATTATGAACCAATTCATAGATTCCATTAAAAGGCATAGCCTTGAAATGAATACATCATCCATACGAACATAAATACCATTGTTAACAAACTTTAATTCATAACCACATTGTTCTAAAAGGGAAATCAAAGTTATGTTCCTAGTCAAACTAGGAGCATACAAAATATTCTTTAGAATAACTTCCAAACTATTTAAAAGTTTTCAAAATATTGTCTCTTGGGCTTCGACATCAACTTTGCTCCGTTGCCCATGTAAAGACTTTTGTCTCCCTTTTTGAAGTGCTTATTTCTTTTGAACCCTTGCAACAAATTGCAAATATGAGTTCCACATCTGGTATCCAATACCCATGTGTTTGAAGAAATAACATTTCAACCAATGTGAATTATGAAAGTTGTGCTTGAGGTTTGCCGAACATCCCTCTTGTCTCTCAACTCTTTGAGATAGGTTGGACAATTCCCTTTCCAATGTCCTATATCTCCACACTCAAAGCATGGATCTTTCTCCGTTACCTTAGGCTTCTTAAGCTTAGGCTTTGGAGGTTCCGCTTCACCCTTTCCTTTCCCCTTTCCTTTGATGTGCCCCTTTTGTTTGGCAACATTTGCCTTGGGATCAGGGAATGGCTCTTTCTTATTGCCTTCCTCATTGATCAAGAGAACAGGTAGAACCTTTCTACCCATCACTGCCTCAGTTGTTTTGAGCATTGCGTGAAACTCACCAATACTCTTGTCCCACCTGTTCATGTTGTAATTCATTATGAACGTCTCAACCTTTTGGTTAGGCCATTAAGGATCAAATCGGTGGCTACCTCTTTTGAGGCAGGACAATTAAGCCTCTTGAGGCGATGAACGTGGCATTTCATCTTAAGAACATAAGATGATACTAATTGGGTTTCTTCCATGTGACACGCATGAAGCGCTCGAACCGTTTCGAAGCGCTCTACCCTAGCTTGTTGAAGGAACATTTCCTTAATTGGGTAATTATGTCATATGCCCCCAGTTGCTCCAAGTCCTTTTGGAGTTCGGGAATCATAGTTCCCAACATGAGGTAGGAAACATACATGGAATCCTCAGTGTATTGAAGCCAATCGTCATAGGCCTCAACATCCTCAGGGTCGGGTTGGTCAGGAATAGGATCGTCAAGGACATAGGCCCTTTTCCCTTGCTTGAGAACAATTCTCAAGCTTCGATACTAGTCCATAAAGTTATTATGGTTAAGACGATCCCTTATAAGATTGTTCTCAGTGATAGGGTAGCGACGTCGGGGTGGTAGCATTATTGTTTGCGGCCATTACTACAAAATTACAAAGTTCATTTTAGTATTTCTGAAAAATTGCATTTTAATTATTAGTACCCTTTACACGTCTCATAGACAATTAATAATTAAAATCTAGAATTCCATGTTACATTTAAATGATGGTTAGGTGACCTTTATCCCATTATTTAAATTAACAAGGTAGTCAACATTTGACAATTGCAACCTATTACAACTTCTACCTTTATGGGATCGGTTAAACATCTTATGTTTAGTCGGCATGTAAAATCCCATCAACACCATTGTACGCCATGCTTCGGTGCCCCATGGTATCCAATTCAAGTCATCGTACTTACACACACGTGTGAGTTTACACATACAAGCGGTTAGGTGACCTTTATCCCATAAATATGTTAAGCTCACCTCGAACACACAAGTTCCCTAAAAGTGGTTAGGTGACCTTTATCCACAAGTAGTTCTCAAGTGATTCGAGCGTCTTGTAAAAGGATGGTGTTTAACTTGTTTCCAAAGGGATTTAAGTTTCCATTAATTCTAGTTATGAAAACTCTATGTACCTTGTATTCGCATGCTTTGAAATACATGGTACCCTGTAGTTCTCTTTTAATAAAACCTCTTTTATTTTGAAATCATTAATCCTTTTAATAACCATTTATTAGTCACTTAGTGATTAGGAACCAAAAAATTCAGCTTGTTTTGATAATTTATTTAGATTGTTAAGCATATACATATATCAAAGAATCAACATAAAATGAATAATCAAACAAGCATATATAAAAAAAACCACATGTGCATAACCATAGCCACTATGTTGACAACACTTGTTTGCCATCACAAGTGTTGTCATTTGGTATTTCTTAAGGGTTGAACACAACACCAAGATGAGATCTCCAAAGACCCGCACTTGAAATTGCATCGAAATGCTTCAAGTCCTTTTCTTGTGTCTTCCTTTTGTGCTTCCATCTTGTGCATCTTCTTTTACAAAATTTATATCCTAATACAAGTTTTCTAATAAAGGAAAACATACTTAATCTATATATTACATCACAAATGAATGAATAAATAAATTACATCCAAATACAAGCACAAAGGAATATTATTACAACCCATAAGAATGAAATAAACCAAAACAAACATCCATATAAAACCAAATCAACACAAGGTCAATGCTAGGTCATGCACCAATATGAATCATCATATACAATCATACAAGAACCAAATAAATCCCCATATGACCTTAAATCTTCAGCCAACATAAGCCAAGAATTTAGGGTCTTTGTCCAAACAAAAACATAATCAACAACTTGATATCCTTCTTTCAATGTTTAATCACAAGCATGTTAGATGTAACCTTGAAATGTTGGGGATTTATAACATCACCAACAAAAACAGCCCCTTTAGGTTGTTAAAGCCCCATAAAACCAATTTTACAAGGAAAAATGAAACTAGTCATCCACATATCCGGCTCTAGATGCCAATGTTGGGTTTGTTGGACCTTAGTCAAACTAGTTTAACCTTTAAACTATGAAAAATGCAACGGAATGTAACCTTAAAATTATCATTAGTAATCTGAAAATTAAGGCTAATAACAAAACATCAACAAACCCAAGAACATAGGATCATATATATGTGTTTGAACTAGCTATCAACAAGATATAACAACCCAAAACAACCATACATGCTACCTTTAGTAAAGCTCCAGAAAACGATTTTGGGTGAAAAAGATGATGTTGTTGAACAGCCAAAACATCAAGGAAATATGTCCTCAAGCATCCATACCCACAAGCATCAAGCAAGCACCTTGTTTCTAGGATTTCACCACCAAAAACGACCAAGAAGGGCTGCTGAAAACACTTTTTAGCCGAGTTCCAAAGGCTGAAACCTTTTCAGCCGAGATCCACTTCAAGATTAGAGAGTGTTTTCCCCTTTTGGTTCTTGCATATGTGTGAGAGATGAGAGGATTAAGTGTGTGTGTTGTTCTTGGAGTACCAAGTCACAAAACAAAACAAGACCCCTCCCATAAAGGGGGCGGCCGCTTGGTATTTTGAGATGGGGTTTTCCTCCCAAAACCCAAAAACCAATTTTGTTAAACTAATGTTTTAAAATATATATATAATTAACCTTTTAATTATATAACATACACACACTTTTATTATTTGATGTTATTTTACTAAAATAAATAACATTATAAATAATATCCACGAACAAAATATCCATATAAGTTGTTCAATCTCATATGCAACTTATTTAGAAAATCCATTTTCTAATTTGGTGTATTTATTTAATTGCATGATCATATCATCAATTAAGTATTATTTGGTGTTTGCTAAGCTTGTTATTGGGTGTGACCCGACTTGGATCATAATGTACTAACCACATCAATTTTCTATGTGTCTTGGGCATAAAGAATCCAACATGACCAATCTTGAAAACAACCTGATGTTTATATTGAAACAAATGAGGATTAAATCAGGTTAGGTCACCCAATCAAAATCAAAGAGTGTTCAGACAAGACAGTGAGTGTCATGAAACCCTCAAGCCCTATAAAAGCAATTGTCCCTTTTATAAAATTCTTACCATATGTTTTACAAGGCAATAAGAGGTTTGTAAAGTCAGTGAAACCCACTGCCGAGAGCAGTTCTAATAATAAGATTATATCTCAACACAATTCAAGCAAATCCAGAAAGGTTTCAGTGCAAAAACAACAAAAAAGGTCACCTAATTCAAGACATAAACCTCTATCAGACCCATAGTCTTCAAAATTAAGACAGGCAGTTGGGTTTGATATTTGCAATAAAGAACATGTTGAACGGTTTGACAAGGAAGTGTGAAATGGGTTGAAGAAATGAAAACAACCCAAACAATCAATCAGATGTAGTGTTGTGAAACAACCTGCAAAAAGGGCTGATTTTGATTCATTCCCTAAAGAAAAAAAAGTGGCTCAGCAACAAGAAGGAAAATCAGCTGAGTCACACAAACCAAAATCTGACTCAAGCAACAAAGATATGTATTATGGCATTTGTGATATGTTCAATCGCAAAACAGAAAATGCTTTTTCAACCAATATTGTTCTATCTGTGACATGACCAACCACTCAACCAAAAATTGTTATTTCACCAAATATTGTTCAGTTTGTGATATGAACAATCACAATACATCTGATTGCTACTTCAATCAGAAAGGATTTAGGATTCCCTAAAACAAACCAATCTCAGTAGCAAAATCAGACAAAACTCAAGGTAGGAGTTACTTGCACACTAATCAATCTAGAACATCTTGATCACTCAATGACATGAGTAAAACAAAAGAAAGAAGGAAAAGTCAAAGAGGTAACCAGTTCAACAATCAAAAGCAAGACCTTTCAAAACCCAAAATGATCTTTGAAAATCAAAAATGGTTTAAATTTCATCAAAATAATAGAGATCAAAGATTTCACTATTTGTCTAACTC
This sequence comes from Flaveria trinervia, assembly GCA_025506515.1. Lineage (NCBI taxonomy): Eukaryota > Viridiplantae > Streptophyta > Magnoliopsida > Asterales > Asteraceae > Flaveria > Flaveria trinervia. The sequence goes on along the minus strand of CM046448.1, from coordinate 40,517,050 downwards.
CTCTATTCATGCTGATGAGAAAACCTCAGCAAGATATCATAAGCAATCTCCCAGTTCACCTTTGAATAGATCACCATTTAGAGGAATGTATCAAGAAAGTCACCATAATAGATAGGAACAGGAAACCCAAGACCATCATGGCTTGGGTTCCACATTCTAATTAGTTCTTTTATGCTTGCAGGGTCATCCATATAGGTCCAACAACATATGCTATATGGACAGTGGATGCTCCCGACACATGACTGGAGATCGTTCCCTCCTTCATGACTTCAAGCACATATAAGGAACTATAGTGGCATTTGGTAGAGATTAACAAGGTGGTAGAATCACACGTGAAGGATCTGTGACAAATGGGATGCTAAGCTTTGACAGAGTGAAGTTCTGTGAACAACTAAACTTGTATCTGCTAAGCGTATCTCAAATCTGTGACAATAATTATTGTACTCACTTTACACACACTCATTGCTACATTCTGGAACCTGGATTTCAGATCCTTAAAGGATAGGTTATCCTAAAGACCCCGAAGAAGAAGAATACTTATGTGTTAAACATGTGTTCTACATCACCTAAAGAAGAAACTTGTCTTTTGTTAAAAGCGTCATTTGATAAGTCACAACTTTGGCATAGACGTTTGGGGCACACAAATTTTAAAAACATGAATAGATTGGTCAAAGGAAACCATGTCATTGGTCTTCCTTGATAGGATCTCAGCGTCTAGTTTGATCGATTCGAATGATTTCAGCAGCGGAATAGAGTACCAAGTACCACAATTCGAGCAAGAATACCAAAGATATAGCAATGAACAGAATTAGTTATAGCGAGAGAAAGTTTTCGCAAAAATAATATTTCATTCAATCACACGCTTTCATGGTGGCAAAAAAATGTCACACTTCCAATCACGTCAATCATCCCTTATATAGGAATGTCGTGGTGGAACATTCCTTTTATACGAGATGTGACGCCTGCTGATGTCACTCGATAGTGACATCTAACAGAATTATTTAAACAACTAAAACACAACTACTGAAGATGTCAAAACAACTGACATCTTCTTACAAAAATACTAAGTGTTATCAGTTACTACAACTACTGAAAAGAAACTACTGAAACTACAACGACTGAAGAACAAGCTCTTCAGTCGTTTTACAAAACTACTGAAAGTAAAAACATAAAACTACTGATAAACACAACTACTGAAGAAGTACTCTTCAGCTGTTGTGACAAACTACTGAAACTTCAGCACTTGGTCTTCAGACTTGAACTTCAGACGTTTCATCAGTTGTTGATCTTCAGCACTTGTGGACTCTTCAGCTGTTGAACTTTAGTACTTTGGTCTTCAACTTCAGCACTTGTATTCTTTAGCTGTTAACCTCAGTACTTTTGTCTTCAGCTTCAGCACTTGTATTCTTCAGCTGTTAACCTTCAGTACTTTGGTGTTCAGCTTCAGCACTTGTGTTCTTCAGCTGTTACCTTCAGTACTTTGGTCTTCAGCTTCAGCACTTGTGTTCTTCAGCTGTTGAGGTCTTCAGCATTTGTCGAACTGCTGATGAAGCCTTCAACAGTTGTTGTGATATCATGTGGGACTTAGAGGTTTTCTTATCTTGGCTCATTGGTTCTTTTGGTCCAACAAACTCCCCCTGAACCAATGCACCCAAAACCTCTAATTGATTTATTTTCCCACTTATTGTTGGCAGAATGGTTGGTCTTTTTCCTTCTTGATCAGTTGAGAAGATGACCCATATAACCTTGTCCTGGGAATGAGTCTCTGATGATTTGGTTGGCAATGGATGGATGGGAGCTCTGTATTGGGGAATTGGACACTGAGCTGTTCCCCCATCCATGAGACTCACTTCCCAACTATGAGCTTGTAGGATTCCCTGGTGTAGGCCTCCAAAAATACAATTTGTTCCTCCATGGTGAGCTCCTCTGCCTCACCATCGAAGAATCCTTCTGGCCCATAGTACTCAGGCAGGAATTTGACTTGTTTTCTATTTTTGAGTACCACTGTTGTAATCTATCTGTAAGCAAATTCATCAGGATGATGACCTTCTAACAGCAGTGGTAACTCATCCTTTCTGATCTCATTCAGCCTCTTATACACCAGCCCCTTTTTGATCATTCTATTCTCCAACATCTTTTGTGGGGGCATGTTTGAGGTGTAGGCCTTTTTGAAATCTTCCAGGATTTCCCAGGGTGAGACTACAAGGGCTAAGGAGATCACTTCATCTACAATCTTTTTCACTTGCCCATTGTATCTCTGAGGGATATTTTTCTTTTGTATTCTATGAGCCACCCTAGGATCAGGCCAAATTCTTACTCTTTCTTTCACATACTGAAAAGTATGTCTAAGAGTATAATCCACTGAGCTTGTTTTTTCATATTAATGATGGAGGAAGTGGCTGTATATGCTTTATCTACTCTCCTCAATAACTCTTCTTCGTGCAATCTGTGTTGTTCTTCTTCTTCCAATATCACTTTGATTGCATCTCTTTGTTGCTCAGGAGTTATTACAAGAGAGAGATCTTTGGCCTTAGGCAACTACAGAACAACTGAGATCGGCAGCCTGTCTTCATCATCATCATCTTCTTCTTCCAGCCTCAACACCTTTCTCTTCTTCTGCTTAGGTGCATCATCGGCTGTTGGTTTTGAGGGTAAGGGAGTTGGTTTTGTGGGTTGTGGTTGTGGTTGTTTTGGAGAGGGAATGTTGACAGGCTGAGTTAGCATTTTGGAGGTGAGTGTGGCTTTTGAGTGTTTGGCTAGCTCAGTCCTGCTCCCTGCTCCTGCTTCATTCAAAACTTCTATTACTAATCCCTTAGTATATGCCTCAGACGAACAGATCTTGGAGGTTATGGCCAAGATGCTATCGTCCATGATTTTATTTCGATCAATGATCTCCCAAGGTATTTGCTGATAAATCTTATCATGATCTCAAGTCTTTCTCTATCCATTGTGCTGTAGATGGCCCATCTTTGTTGAATCTCTTCGATCTCTAATCTTCTTATTTCAGAGTCCAGCTTTTCAGTATTGAAACCTTGCCTAAACGCTGATCAATGATATTGTCCATTGATCTGCTGTGTTCAGCATCAGCCTCTTTAACCATTTCATTCAAGTTTTTTCTCTTTTTCAGCACTTTTCTTTTTCTTATATGTGACATGAAAGTCCTTTTGACTTTCATGTACTTTCTCCTTTTCAGCTCCCTTCTCATTCTCATTCTCCTTCTCTTTCTTGGTCTCATACACAGAGTCCTTCTCTATTTCCACTTCTTTGTCCTTCTCTTTCCCTTTCTCCTTCTCCATCCTCTTTCTTTTAGCTTTCACTGCTGGAATCTCCCCCTTTTTGGGTGCATTGGTTTTAAGTGTTTGATCAGCAGAAAGCTTTTGGCTCAGTACATCCTCCACCATAGGTTGTGAGACAGAAGAAAGTCTCTCATCAACAGTTTTAATGACAAGTTCAGTTATCTACGGTGTGATGAGAGATAGGGGATTTTGAGGGATAGCATCCATTTGCTCAGGGGGGTTTTGGTCCTGAGAAATGGTGCCAGAAACAGAGGCAGGTGGCTGAGATTCTTTGAGTGACTGTGTGCTTAAGTGACCTTCAGAGGAAGGTGCCATCTGTTGGGTTGATGTGGTGGCAGATGGTCTTTCTCCTTGAGAGAGTTGGTTAAGTAGTTTTTGCAGCCTACTGACTTCCTCCTCTAGGATTATGTTCTGGGCAAGAACATCATAAAAGAAGCCCAAGTCATCGTCAGCAGATGCTGAATCACCTGACCTCCTGCTTGTAGCAGGATGTACATGCACTAGGTGTAGACCAGATGTAGCATGTGCCCCTTTATCTTGGAACTGGGGACTTCCAGCCTCAGGACTTTGTCCTTCATCAGCTGTTGCCTCTGGTGAGGTCTTAGTTATGTTACCAACCTCAGTCTGATCATATGCTGATTCAGAAGAGGTGGCAGCCTCACCAGATGTTCCGATCTCCATATCCACACCAGGAGATAGAACATTTAAACCTCGGTGCTGTGGGTTGTTAGAAGCATGTGTATCCTCTTCCTAAATTGTTGTTGTTCTCCCCTTTGTTGGTGGTTGTAGGGGAGGAGGAGAGGCATGCAGCTGAGTCAGCACATTAGCAATTATAATGGTTGGACTTTGGGGGGCATTTGCATGGGGAGAGGGGATAGAAGCTGATGGCATCCGGGGAGAGGGATGCTCTTCAATGATAACCTCCTCAAGTGAGAGAGGTCTCAGTAATGTGGTTTCCCCTAAAGTGGTTGCAACAGGATCCTTTTGAGAGGATACCTGTGCGGCTGTTGCTGGTTGAGTCTTTAACACTACTAGAGGGTTTGAACCAGTAGGTTTATCCTGTTTGGGTGGTACAGGAGCATCATCAGGGGACTTATCTCCTGATTAGCTTGTTTGGGTTTGGATTTTGGCTTGGTGGGGACTTTGGATCTGGCAGTTGAAGCTGTGGGTTCCCTTTGCTTGGGTTTGAGCAAATGGGCAGCTTCTTTGAGAGATTGGTCAGAGTTATGCCTAGAGTATACCTCAGCTAGAACAGCTGGTGTAGGGACTCCAAGGCCAACAACGCCATCAGTTTGTAATTCATTTAAAATTATGGCCATCAGAAACCTGGGATATAATAGCCATCTGTTTCCCACAGGTTTCTATGCCAGATCTTTGATTTCTAGAAACACAATTTGTGAAAAATTTAAAGGTTGGTGTTCTAGAATTGAATATAATACCTGTTGCCACCGGGAAGACATTTGATCCCATGAGGATGTCTTCGAGGCTAAGCAAACATTCACCATATGAAATATCAGTCTTTCAACATGAGGGAAGTTCTTCTTCAGTATGGTAGCAGCTCGAAGAATTCCGTCGTACCCATTGTTGATGAAGGACATATCAGTTGTGCCCTTCGGGTACTCAGTCACAGGAGTAGCATCTTGTAAATTTAGCACTCGACGAATGCTATCAGGTGTAACCTCTACTTGTTTTTGGTTGACCAATGACCGAACAGAAATTTGGCCGGAAGGCACATCAGTGTGAACGTAGGCATTGGACCAAAACTGACTTAGTGACTCTGGGTAGATGGTCGAGTTTAAGAGCAGAGCAGTACTATACTGAGAATCAGCCATTAGGTCTATGGCGTGATCAAACTTTGTCCGAAGGTCGATTTCGTGAGGTAGGCGACGTAATTATGTCTGGGTTTTAGACTCATGGTTGCCATTTTTGAGAGTATGAAGGTCAGAAGAACGGCTAATGGAACGTTTGAGAAGAAGACAGGTATTTATAGGGTTGGGATAGGAAAAGGCTAAAAGAAAACGACTAAAGGTTTTGGTGTGGTCATCAGCTGTTTGAAACTACTGATGACGTGGTATTAACCTTCAGAGGTTTAAAACGACTGACAGTGGTGGTGTTGTCATCAGGTGTTATAAAACAACTGAAGACTTGGTTTTGACCATCAGACGTTGAAACAGCTGAAGTCTTGGTGTTAACCATCAGTATTTATGAAACTACTGAAGGTCGTGGTTTTGACTTCATATGATGTAAACAACTGAGGACTTGGTGTTTGTCATCAGTAGTTGTGAAACTACTAAAGACAGTGGTTTTGCCATCTGTTGTTGTAAACAACTGAAGACTTGGTATTAGTTATCAGTAGTTGTGAAACTACTGAAGACTGTGGTCTTGCTTCAGTTGTTTAGAAACAAAAGTTGTAGAAACAACTGAAGAGAAATTACTCATCGGCTGTTTTCGTCAATTCTTAGCTTTTCAGCTATTTCATACTGTCCTTAACACTTACTCATTAGATTTTTCATCTGCTTTTCAGGTGTTTCATAGGACGTCAGTACTTATCTGTTTTTACTGATTTCAGTACTTGTAACTACATCAGTAGATGTAACTACATCAGTAGTTTAGAACAGATAAAGTACTTCATTACTTATGAGGCATTTAGCCTTCAGTAGTTATAAAAACCACTGAGGGTAAAAGAACTCATCAGTACTTATATGTGACATGGTTACCAATGATCATCAGTACTTATTACTGAGATCATCAGTAGTTGTCACTTATTCTAGCTGCAGCATACCAAGCCTTAACACCAGGTTGTGGAAAGTTGAACTATCCAAAGGCTTAGTAAAAATGTTTGCAAGCTCATCAGCACTAGGCACAAACATAGGATTAATTAGACCCTTTTCAAAACAATCTGTTATAAAATGATGTCTAATTTCTATATGTTTGGTCCTAGAGTGCTGGACTGGATTTTTGACAATGCAAAGAGCTGAAGCACTATCCATTAATAACGGAGTCTTAGTCTCTGTAATGCCATAATCTAAAAGTTGATTCTGAAGCCAGAGTACTTGGGATGTACAACTTGCAGCAGCAATGTACTCGGCTTCAGCAGTGGATGTAGCAACAGATGTTTGTTTCTTACTCTGCCAAGAAATCAAACAGTTGCCTAGGAATTGACATCCACCAGAAGTTGATTTCCTGGTTAACTTACACCCTGCATAGTCACTATCAGAGAAAGCAACTAATTTGCAAGAGTGCCCAGTGGAATACCATAAACCTAGAGATTGTGTACCTTGCAAATATCTAAAGATCCTCTTGACTACAATCAGATGAGACTCTTTAGGTGCAGCCTGAAATCTAGCACAAACACATGTAGCAAACATAATATCTGGTCTAGAAGCTGTTAAATACATCAAGGACCCAATCATACATCTGTAAAGCGTTTCATCAACAGCTTTACCTTTCTGATCAATATCCAATTGTGTGGTGTTGCACATGGGAGTAGAACAGGGCTTACAGTTTTGTAAATCAAACTTATTTAAAAGATCTTTTGTATATTAGACTGATGAATGAAAATTCCATCAGCTTTTTGTTTGATTTGGAAGCCTAGAAAGAACTGTAATTCTCCCATTGCACTCATTTCAAACTTCCTTTGCATGAATTTTGTAAAATCATCACACAACTGGGGATCAGAGGATGCAAATATAATATCATCAACATAAATTTGAACAAGTAGCTTATGCTGATCCACCTTCTTAATAAATAAGGTTTTATCTATGGAGCCTCTAGTGAAATTATTTTGCAGAAGAAAGTTAGATAATGTCTCATACCAGGCTCTAGGAGCTTTTTTCAACCCATAAAGAGCCTTATCAAGCTTGTATACCCATTCTGGGTGTTTATTATCCTCAAACCTTGTGGTTGACACACATAAACTTCTTCTTTTATTTTACCATATAAAAATGCACTTTTAACATCCATTTGAAAAACTTTAAGATTGTGGAGTGCAGCATAGGCTAAGAACAATCTAATTGCCTCTAGTCTGGCTACAGGGGCAAAGGTTTAATCATAATCAATACTTCTTCTTGTGCAAACCCCTGAACAACCAGTCTGGCCTTGTTCTTAACAATAAGCCCATTTTCATCTGTTTTATTCCTAAACACCCATTTAGTGCCTATTGCACACTTACCTGGGGGAAGAGGAACAAGCTCCCACACTTGCTGCTTTTTGAACTGAAGAAGCTCAAGCTGCATTGCTTCAACCCAGCCATTGTCTCTAAGTGCAACATGATAATTCTTTGGCTCTAGCTGACTGATGAAGAGAGCATAGAAGCAGAAATCGGACAATTGACTTCTGGTTGAAACTCCAGCATTGATATCACCAATGATTTGATACATTGGGTGATTCTTCAGCTCTGGATAAACAACGAGATCAGTGCAAGTGTTTGTAGAACCTTCAGCAGCAACAGATGTTGATGTAGACTCTTGAAACCATGTAGATGGTGGCAACTCAAATGAAGTTGAAGATGCAGAAATCTCATCAGCACTTGTTGTGGATGAAGCTACTGAAGCTACAGGAGCATCAGGTTTAGAGGACACAGGCAGTTGGTCACTAAACCTGAAGAGGTGAGAGTACTGCTATCATCATCATCATCAGCATCAGCAGTACCATCAGGTGGTGAACTGTTGACAGGAGCAACAGCAGGAGTTTGATAAGGAACATATTGCAGTATGTCCAAATCAAATGCTCCACAGGGCTTTGTGGAATCTTGTCCTTTGGAGATTCATTAAACTTAACATGTATAGTCTCTTCAACCATCTTTGTTCTGCAGTTGAAGACTCTGTATGCTTTGCAAGTTGATGAATAACCAATAAAGTACCCTGCATCCACCTTAGGATCAATTTTTGGAGTTGATCCCGTGTGTTGAGAATGAAACAAGGACACCCAAAAGCTCTGAAGAATGAAATTAGAGGGGCCAAATGATGAAGAACTCATATGGAGTCTTCATCAACCTTTGATTTACTAGAACTCTATTCTGTACATAGCAAGCTGTATTGACAGCTTCAGCCCAAAAAGTCATTGGCAGTCCAGAATCAGCCAACATGGACCTTGCAGCTTCAATAAGGGTCCTGTTCTTTCTCTCCACTACTCCATTTTGTTCAGGAGTTCTTCCAATGCTAACTGCCTCTTCATTCCCTTTGAGAGGTAGAACTCATCAAGTGTATTGTTTCTGAATTCTGTTCCATTATGACTTCTAATACACTTGACTGAGAGGGAATACTGCTTCTCACATACAACACAAAGTTGATAATCTTCTGAGCTGCCTCATCCTTTGAATGCAAGAAGAAAGTCCATACAAATCTGGAGTAATCATCCATAATTACCAGATAGTATTTCTTCTTAGCCATACTCATCACTCTCACAGGACCAAAGAGATCCATGTGAAGAAGCTGTAAGCAGGCAGTGGACTTAGGTTCTTCTATGGAGGGAAATGAAGCTTTGTGCTGTTTTCCTTTTAAACAAGCAGTGCAGTTATCTTCACATTTGAACTCCTTCATAGGCAGTCCCCTTACTAACCATGATTTATCAACCATGGTTTTAGCTGATTTATGTTTTTGAGATTAACATGACCCAGCCTTCTATGCCATAGAGTAGATTCTTGAGGGGAAGCCTTGGAAAATAGGCAAGGATGGCCTTTGAGATCTATTTTCTTGGAAAGATCTAAGACATACACTCTTCCTGTCCTGTTGGCCTTCAGGAGAGTGTATTCATCCAACACCTTATCAATCAAACTTAGAACTTTGGATGACAGAATCCGACAGTTCTGACTGGTGAAAAGAGCAACATGGCTTTTGTCACACATTTGACTGACACTCAAGAGGTTGTACTTGAGATTTTTCACATGGTTAACAGCATCAAACTTTATTTCCCCATTGGAAACAAAGCCTTTGCTGATGATGTAACCCTTTGCATCATTGCCAAATGACACAAACCCCTTCCTTCCTTGAGAGTAGTCATTAAGAAGTGATCTGTTTCCTGTCATATGCATGGATCCTCCACTGTCTACATACCAGATGCCTCTGTGGCATGTTGAAGAACCCTGCAAAACACAACAAATTAGTTACATTTTGAGACCCAAACCTTTTTGGTTTTGGGCCTGTTCTCATCAACAGATGGTAAACTAATAGGTTTGTTGGAAACAACAGCCTGAGAGGAAGAAGATGGTGAAGAAGAGGAATCCTTTGGCTTGGACCTCCTTTTCTGTGGTTTCAACATAGGAACATCTAATTTGTTAACTCTTCCCAATAGATGTTGAACCATCATAACCAGCTGAGTCTCATTTTGTGATAAAGCTTTCAGCTCTCCAGACACATTGGCATTGGAGTTTGATAAGTTCCTATGTTGCACCTTCTTCTTTTGAGCAATCTCAGCTGTTACCTGTTTAACCCCTTCCTTTTTGGATTTCTTTTTGGACTTAAGGGTTACAGGATTTGATGTTGCTGGTACAAATGTGGCTTCAAACTCAGTTTTCATTTTAACCATTTTCTCTTTAATTTCCTCTTTATGTTTGAGTTTGGATCCTCTTTTGTACCAACAATCATCTGTAAGATGATTGCACAAACCACATATTTCACATGGTTTCTTCTTCATCTTATGTTGATCATCAACTAAAGAGAATGAAACTACTGAAGACTTGTTCTTCAGCACTTTGGAAGCACTATTTGCTTTCTTGACTTCCTCTTTAGTAGTCTTCAAACCCTTTCTATTGACAGTTTTCTTCTCTTCAGTGCTGATAGTAGTTGGAGTTTGAACTTCAGGTGTTAAATCTTGCTCTCCAGTCCTTTCAGGACTTCCAGAAATAACTCCTGAGTTGATCAACTCTTTGATCATGTGAGTGTCAGTATTTGAACCATCAAGATCAGCTGATAGGTTCAACGAGGGAATAATACTAACTTCAACTTTTGATGGTGCTCTATCAGAATGTGAATCACATGATGAGGTGGATTGGTTATTGCTTTCTCCATCAAATTTCACTTCTGCTCTTGAAGCAAAATCTGTAGGAGGAGCAGTGTGATTATAAGGAATGCCAAACTTCACATTGGAAGCAGATTGCTTACTAAGAAGCATTTCAAAACCTTTGCATGATTCTACCCATCGATCACACTCTACTTGGGTGACTACAAGGGTTTCTTTGAGGTCTTTGTACTTTTCTAAAAGTACCTCTTCCCTAGCCTTATCATCAGTGATTTGGCATTTAAGTTTATAAATCTCATCATTTTTCTCTTTAAGCATAGACTCAAACTCAGCTTTTCTTTTGGAAATGATCTTTTCTAGCTCTATGTTCTTATTAATTAAAGCTACATTTGCTTCTCTAATAGAGGCAAATGCTGCTATGCATGTTTCAAAACATAATTTGGCCTTAGCCTCAGAGGATACCTGTGATACCTGTGATGAAGAGCATTTGAGGATGATCCATCTACAGACTCCAGAGCCATAAGTGCCAGATTCCCAAAAGGACTGTCACCACCATGTTGACCAGCACCTGTGAACAGTTGTTCATGACGAGACATGTCATCTGGTAAACTGCTCTAGTCAACAACTCTAGGGGTGAAGAAGCTGTGTTGTTGAGGTTGAGGAGGTTGATGAGATTGAGATGGTTGAGGCTCAGGAAGAGCATGTGGTTGTTGAGCAATGGGTGCTTGAACCTGACTGGTTTGTGGCATGTAATAACAAGGGTAAGGATATGGCATTGGAGCCTGAGGAACAAAATATGCAGGAGATTGTGGTTCAGAATGATGACCAGAATTGACAGGATGTTGCCCTCTATGTTGTTGACTATTGCTAGGGAGAGTCACAAAGGGTGCAGAAGAATTAGATCCAGATGATTTACATTCTCTAGCAAAGTGTCCAATCCTGTGGCATTTGTGACACCTCAACTTACTCTTGTGAAACCAACTTTGGTTTTGCCAGAGAGTCCTGGAAACTTTCTTCCAGTTCTTTTGTAGAACTTCTGAGATCTGATATTTATCAAGGCCATTTGGCTCAAAATATCCATCTCTTCTAAGTCATAGATTGTGATTATTACACCCAATAAACTGACTATCAACACTCACAAATGCAGAATCAGAAGTGTTTGAAGAGAAATCAATATGCTCATCATACTGGCATTCAGATGAAGCATATTCTGACTCATGACCAACCAAGGCAGTGTTGCCTGGTTAAAGTCTTCAGTGAGCTTACCAGATGAAGCCAGTTTCCTTTTCTGCTCTATCTCTCTTTCGAATGTAAGCATTTTCCCATGAAGTTGGGTGAGAGATAGACTATCCAGATTTGCACTGGAGCGTAGGACAATTGTATATGTGTCCCATCTCTCAGGCAGTGATCTGAGGAATCTGTGATTCATTTGGCTTTTGGTATATTCATGTTTAACCATTTTCAACTCAGAGATTAAACATGAAAACCGCTCAAACTGCTGAGTCAGAGTCTCACCCTTTCTATGAGCAAAAGTCTCATACTGTTGGGCGAGGATTTCCCTGTTGTTTGCTAAGACCTCATCAGTGCCACCAAATTGTTCTTTCAGTGCATTCCAAAGGTCATGAGCAGTTTCATGATGCATAAGCCCGGAATAGATTTCATTAGGCAGTGCCATGGCCAGAATTCCATGGGCTTTAGCATCAATCTCAAACAACTTCTTGTCCTCATGAGAGTATTGTTCCTTCTTCTTCGGAATCAACTGATTTGTTTCCGGATGATTCACCATTGGCTTATGTGGTCCATGTACCACGGATGTCCAACAACCTGAACTATTGACATACAGGTGATGGAGCATTCTTCGTTGCCAAATGTTATACTCATTCCTAACCAGCACAATTCGAGCAAGAATGCCAAAGATATAGCAATGAACAGAATTAGCTATAGAGAGAGAAAGTTTCTGCAAAAAGAATATTTCATTCAATCACACGCTTTCGTGGTGGCAAAAAAATGTCACACTTACAATCAGGTCAATCATCCCTTATATAGGAATGTCGTGGTGGAACATTCCTTTTATAGGAGATGTGACGTCTGCTGATGTCACTCGATAGTGACATCTAACAGAATTATTTAAACAACTGAAAGACAACTACTGAAGATGTCAAAACAGCTGACATCTTCTTGCAAAAATACTAAGTGTTATCAGTTACTACAACTACTGAAAAGCAACTACTGAAACTACAACGACTGAAGAACAAGCTCTTCAGTCGTTTTATAAAACTGCTGAAAGTAAAAACATAAAACTACTGATAAACACAACTACTGAAGAAGTACTCTTCAGCTATTGTGACAAACTACTGAAACTTCAGCACTTGGTCTTCAGACTTGAACTTCAAACGTTTCATCAGTTGTTGATCTTCAGCACTTGTGGACTCTTCAGCTGTTGAACTTCAGTACTTTGGTCTTCAACTTCAGCACTTGTATTCTTCAGCTGTTATACTTCAGTACTTTGGTCTTCAGCTTCAACACTTGTATTCTTCAGCTGTTAACCTTCAGTACTTTGGTTTTCAGCTTCAGCACTTGTGTTCTTCAGCTGTTAACCTTCAGTACTTTGGTCTTCAGCTTCAGCACTTGTGTTCTTCAGCTGTTGAGGTCTTCAGCACTTGTCGAACTGCTGATGAAGCCTTCAGCAGTTGTTGTGATATCATGTGGGACTTAGAGGTTTTCTGATCTTGGCTCATTGGTTCTTTTGGTCCAACATTCCTCAAAAGGAATTTCATTTTGTTGATCACTGTTCAGCGTGCCTCAAAGGAAAACAACACAAATCTTGTCACAAAACAAGCTGGTGAACACAAACAATACTCCATTCAAGTTAATTCATATGGATCTATTTGGACCAACTCATGTCATGAGTACTGGAAAGAAACAGTATGGTTTGGTGATCATTGATGACTTTTCCCGATTTACTTGGTCTTCTTCTTACTTCATAAAAATGAGGCATCCCAAATAATACAAGAATTTATCACAAAAATTGAAAATCAACTTAATCATAAGGTCAAAACAATCAAAGTGATAATGGTACTATTGGATTCTATATGCCCAAGACACATAAAACATTGATGCGGTTAGTATGTCATGATCCAAGTCGGGTTATACCCAATAACAAGCTTTGCAATCACCAAGAATTATTTAATTGATGATGGGATCATGCAATTAAATATTACACCAAATTTAGAAAATAGGTTTTCTAAATTAATTATCTGCAAGATGAAATAAGTTATAAGAATAATTTGTTGATGGGTTTATTATTATTTTTGTTATTTAAAAGAGTTTAAATAATAACACTAATAACATATGAGTGTACTTTAATTAAAATTTTTAATTAGAGAAGACATATGTCACATTTTAAATAAGTCTAGTAGATGACTTATTAATGTGTGACAAAAGACCTAGTTTGGGAGGGAAATACCTCCTTTTTGATGTCAAATTTTCGGCGCCATTGTGTGGGGAAGACCAAAAAGCTTGTCTTCAAACTTATACTCTTTATAAAAGAGTGTAAGACACACTTTTTCATCCATCACTTCATTTTGCATGCTCCAAAAACTCTCTCCTTTTGTTCTTCCCTTGAGTTCTCGACTGAAACAAGAAGAAGAGAGCATTTTGGGCGTTTTTGGCACACTCTCCCTAGCAAGAGTGGTGATTGCTTTAAGGGCTTGGGGTATACTAACTTGAGAGGTCCTTCCTCGGAGCTTTTGGCCGATTTTGAGCATCCAACATCCCATTTTCTGTCGATTTTTGGCTGCTAGAAAAGGTAGTTTGGCAGCCCTTTGTGGTTGTCATATTATGTTGTTTCTTATGCTTACATAGCTTGCTTATTCACCAAATATGATCCTTTGTATTTTAGGTTTGTTTTATACATATATTTGTCATCTGAAGAACATGATTTTTCAGTTCTATAATCATGTTTCAAACTTATATCCGCTGCGTTTTTCAAAAGTTTAAGAGGTTAAACTTGTTTTTTTATGTTATAACAACCCGACATTGGCATCTAGAGCCGGTTATGTGGATAGCTTGCTTGTTCTTGTCCTTTAAAAATCGTTTTATGGGACTTATAACCCTTTTAAGGGCTGCAATATTCTTGTATGTTGAATCCCCAAACTTTAAAGGTTATATACACATGCTTGTGATTAAACCTTGAAAGATATGTATCTTGATATGTATGTTGTTTGGACAATGTTTAAAACCCGAATTTCAGTTTATGTTGGCTGAAATTTCGTGGGTTTTAGAGGGGATTCATTGTTATTTTTGGATGATATGATGAATGTTATATTGGTGCATAACCTAGCCTTTGGCCTTGTGTTGTTTGGATGATTGCAATGGTTGTATTTGTTTATTCAACTGGGTTGTATATTTATTTATTTGTGCTTTGTTTAAAATATAATTTATTTATTATTGGGTTGTAATAAATAGTTAGGTGCATTTTCATTTACTAGATATCTTGTATAAGGACTTTATATCTTGTAATATGAAGACGTACGCATTGGAAGCACAAAGGAAAGACATAAGAAAAATATGGAGTATTTTGGATGTGGTTTCAAGTGGGAGGCTTTTGGAAGCTTTCTATGTGTTTTGTTATGACCCTTAGGAATGCCTATGGACCACACTTGTGATGGCAAACAAGTGTGGACCACTTTAGATGCTATGGGTATGCATATATGCTATGTTGTTTTGTTTATATTATTGTGGTTGATGGCATGTATGTGATATTTGCTTTAACAATCATATCAATGATCATAACAAACTAATTAAATGGTTCTTAATCATTAAAAGGTAATAAAAGGTTATTAAAATGATTTAATGATTCTAAACTAATTAAAATAAGTTTTAATCAAAGGACCATAGGGTATCTTGTATTAAAAAGCATGCAAATACAAGTACAAAGAGTTTTCTAAACTAGAATTATGAAATCTCTAAATATTTTAAAATGAGATCAACACGTCCTTTTACACAACATTTGAGTCACTGGGGACTCTTAGTGGGATAAAGGTCACCTAACCATTTTGAGGGAACTTGTGATTTGAGGTGAGAATGCCTTATTTGTGGGATAAAGGTCACCTAACCACTTATTTTGGCAAACTCACACGTGGGTGTAAGTAGGGTGTCTTGATTTGCCAACCATGTCAAATGGATCTCCTACAATGTGGTTTCCAAATGGTGTGGATGGGATTAACATGCCGACTTAAATATGATGTTTGAAGTCGATCCCATATCTCTAGAGGTTGCAATGGTTGCAATCGTCAATCGTTGACCACCTTATAATTTAAATCGTGGGATAAAGGTCAACTAACCAGAATTTAAATGAAATATTGTATTCTAGATTTTAATATGAAAATGGCCATAAAAGGTATTTATTATTAAAATAACAATATCAAAAATATTAAAATTGATCTTTGTTAAATTTTGAAGATGGCCTCCAATAACCATGATAACAATGAAAATTCATCCGCGTCCGCCCAATCTTTAAGAGCGATTCTCCAAAAGGAACGTGTAAACCATAACAATTTTATTGATTGGTTTTGAAACTTGAGAATCGTTCTCAAGCAAGAAAAACGTGCGTGTGTTTTAGACGACCATATCCCCGATCAACCTAGTGAGGATGATGTGGAGGCTTTTAACGATTGGTTAAAATACACCGAGGACTCGGTCCAAGCGTCTTGCCTCATGTTGGAAAGCATGACTCCGGAACTCTAAAAGGTGTATGAAAATCACGGAGCCTATGACATGATAACCCAGCTGAAGAAAACGTTCGAACAGCAAGCAAGGGTTGCATGCTTTGAAACGGTTCAAGCGCTTCATGCATGTCGTATGGATGACAACCAATCTATTTCATCTTATGTGCTTAAGATGAAAAGTCATATTGACCGTCTTGAGAGGCTTAATTGTCCCGTCTCGAAGGAATTGGCCACGGATTTGATCCTTAATGGCCTTACTAAAAGGTTCGAGACAGTCGTGTGAATTACAACATGAATGCATGGGACAAGAGCATTGGTGAGCTTCACTCTATGCTCAAAATAGCTGAGGCGGCCATGGGTAAAAGGGTTTCACCCATTCTCACCATCAACGAAGGTGGGAACAAGAAAAGGCCTCATCCCGCGCCAAAGCAAGAGTTGCCAAGGGTAAGGGACCCATGTCGGGTAAGGGGAAGGGGTGGCAAGGGTGCCACCCAAAGCACCGGAGAAGAAGCAAAAGGTTGCTTCGAATGACCCATGCTTCAAGTGTGGGGAGATTGGACATTGGGCAAGGAATTGTGCCATCCATCTCCAAGAGTTGAAAGCAAAGAGGGATGCCGAGCAGACCTCAGGTATAACATACATGATCCATATTGATTTAAACTTAATATCCTCTAACACATGGGTATTGGATACCGGATGTGAACTCACATTTGCAATTGTTACAGGGGTTCAAAAGAAGTAGTGACTTCAAGAAAGAGGATGTTAGCCTCTATATGGGCAATGGGGAAGTTGAAGCCGTGGTGACTACATCTTGAAACTTCCAAATGGTTTGGATGTAATTTTGTATAATGTTTTGTATGCTCCTAGTTTGACTAGGAACATTATCTCTGTAGCCCTATTAAAACATTTGGATATGCATTATCATTTATTGGAAATGAAATTCATATTGCTTTGAATGACATGTTTTACTTTAAAACTATTCCCGTCAATGGTATTTATGAATTGGTTCGTGAAATCACATTGAATGATAGCTTGTTGTACCAAACTAGTACCAAGAAACTTAAATCGGATTTGAGTGACTCTTACCTTTGGAGTGTCGTCTTGGTCATATAAACAAGAAAAGAATTCAAACACTACAAAAGAATGGTCTTTTAAAAACAAGTGAATGTGATTCATTTGATGTGTGTGAGTCTTGTTTACAAGGTAAAATGACTAAGGCACCTTTTAGTGGCAAAGCCAAAAGGGCAAAAGATTTATTAGGAATCATACATTCAGATGTATGTGGTCCTTTTAAGCCAATGACTAGGAATGGTGAAAGATACTTCATTACCTTTACCGATGATTATAGTCGCTATGTGTATGTGTACTTGTTAAGACACAAAGATGAAGCTTTTGAAATGTTCAAGATCTTTCAAAATGAAGTACAAAATCAACTCAACAAGTCGATTAAAGTTCTCCGCACCAATAGAGGAGGTGAATACCTAAGTGATGCTTTTCAAGATCATCTTAGGAGTTGTGGGATTGTCCCACAACTCACTCCACCTGGAACACCACAACATAATGGCGTGTCTGAGAGGAGGAATCGAACCTTATTGGATATGGTCTGATCTATGATGGTAGAAGCATATTGTCTCTATCATTTTAGGGTTTCGTTTTGCTCTCGCGGCCCGTATTCTAAATATGGACCCAACCAAATTGGTGGAAAGGACACCCTTTGAGATATGGCATGGAAGAGTTCCATCCCTGTCATACTTAAGGGTCTGGGGTTGTGAGGCTTATGTTAAGACTCCCGCCCCAAACAAATTGGAAGTCCGATCCACCAAGTGCATCTTTGTTGGATATCCTAGAGATTCTATGGGATATTATTTCAATGATCCACTGGAACAAAAAGTGTTTGTTGCCAGAAAGGGTGAGTTCTTGGAAACCAAGTTCCTTATGGAAGGAATTGGTGGTAGAACTATGGATCTTGAAGAGGATCAAGAACCACAACCCGATACACGTTCGGTTGAAACTAGCACTCAACATGTGGATGTTGAGGATGATCAAATGGTTGATCAATACACTAAAAACGTTGCAGATCTGGTAGAAGTAGTAATCCACCTGAAAGATATGGATTTTGCACTCATGGATGCTATGTGATAGATTCTGATGAACCGATCACATACCATGATGTGTTGTCCAATTTGGATTGTGACAAATGGCTTGATGCCATGAACGTTGAGATGCAATCCATGTATGACAATCAAGTATGGGACTTGGTTGTACCTCCTCTTAACTCCAAAGTAGTTGGAAGTAAGTGGGTTTTGAAGAAGAAAACCGGTATGCATGGAAACTTGGATACTTATAAGGCTAGACTTGTAGCAAAAGGTTTCACTCAAACTCAAGGGGTTGACTATGATGAAACCTTTTCACCTGTTCCGATGCTAAAATCTATTAGGATATTGTTTGCCATAACTGCTCATTATGATTATGAGATTTGGCAACTGGATGTCAAAACGGCTTCCTAAATGGATATCTGAGGAAGATGTCTATATGGTTCAGCTAAAGGTTGTCGATCCAAGACATCCAGATAAAGTATGAAGTTAAAGAAATCAATCTATGGATTGAAACAAGCATTGAGAAGTTGGAATCACCGTTTTGATGAAGAAATAATTAAATTCGGATTCATCAAGAACGTTGATGAGCTTGTGTATATAAGAAAGCTAGTGGGAGCATCATCACTTTCCTAGTATTGTATGTTGATGATATACTACTATTTGGAAATTACATTCCAACCTTGGAAGGTGTAAAAACCTGGCTTGGAAGTTGTTTTTCCATTAAGGATC
Source organism: Flaveria trinervia (assembly GCA_025506515.1). Classification (NCBI taxonomy): domain Eukaryota; kingdom Viridiplantae; phylum Streptophyta; class Magnoliopsida; order Asterales; family Asteraceae; genus Flaveria; species Flaveria trinervia. Next base: position 40,498,243 of record CM046448.1, on the reverse strand, counting down.
TTGGTGAAGCCGCCTATATTCTAGGAATAAAGATCTATAGGGATAGATCAAGGCGGTTGATTGGTTTAAATTAAAGTGCATACATTGATAAAATCTTGAAAAGGTTCAAGATGGAGAACTCTAAGAAAGGTACGGTACCTATTCAAAGAGGAACGATATTGAGTACGACTCAATGTCCTAGCTCAAAGTATGAGCAAGATAAAATGAAGGCAATCCCATACGCATCTGGTATTGGATCCATCATGTATGTAATGATATGCACACGACCAGACGTGTCGAGCGCCTTAAGCATGACAAGCCGATACCAGCAAAATCCTGGAAAGAGTCATTGGATGGCTGTTAAGAACATACTTAAGTACCTAAGGAGGACAAAAGATATGTTCCTAATCTATGGATCTGGTGATGAGGAACTCGTTGTAAAAGGTTACACGGATGCGAGTTTCCAAACCGATCGTGATGATTCACGGTCACAATCGGGATATATTTTCATTCTGAATGGAGGAGCAGTCTCTTGGAAGAGCTCCAAACAGGATGTGGTGGCTCTATCAACTACAGAATCAGAATACGTTGCCGCCTCATTGGCAGCTCAAGAAGCTGCATGGTTGAAGAAATTCATTGCCGATCTAGGGGTTGTCCCTTCCATTCAGGACCCCCTAGAGATCTTTTGTGATAACGAGGGTGCGATTGCCCAAATCAAGGAACCTCGTGCTCATCAAAAGACTAGGCACATTGAGCGGAGATTCAACTACATACAAGATGAAGTTGAAAAGGGAAAGATATGTATTCGCAAAGTTCACACGCATCAAAACATTGCAAATCCTCTCACGAAGCTCCTTGAAATGGCAAAGCATGAAGGTCATACTGTGCCATGGGACTTCGATATTCTAGTGATTGGATTTGATCTATAATTTTGTATTTGGATATGTGGAACTCTTTATTATTTGAATAAAATTATTAGGTTATAATATTTCAATTAATGTTCCAATTTATCATGTTTAATCCATGAGTAAATTTTTTACCCTAAATGTCCGTAGTTGTTTAGACTTATGGGAACATGTGTGAGGGTAAGATTATTATGAACTTGGATTGGTTGATATTCATAAGGATGAATATAGAGCAATGGGTTGCTACCAAGGTACATTTGTGGGATACAAATATTGGACTAACCCGTATCTCAAATTTTACTACATGGAATCTTATTGATTGATCATAAGTAAATTTGAGTAAAGGCGAATATCATTTGGTATCCTCAGACCTGAGATACATATTGGGTTTTGATATTCACCAAGTGTCATACCTTGATCTGGTTATCCGCTGTTCTGAAATAATGGACAGTACATGAGACTATGTTCAGGTGTGACACAAGGTGATTGTGAGAAACATATGTAGTCAAGATGGGATTTGTTCCTCTTATTCGTTGAGAGTTAGATGTCTAAGGCCTGGATAAGTTAAATCAACAAGGAATGATCACTCTGTGTCCTTGGATTTAACATGACATCTGTAACAAAAGGATAGATATTAATTCACCTAAATCATTTCAAGTAGGATACTTGAATGGGATGATGTTATTGAATGGCTATAATTCATGCGTATTAAGGGTAGTAAACCATTGTTAGGCGGTATTTACAGCTTGCATCAATCTTCTATGAATCTTGTGCAAGTAGGAGATTGTTGGATTCTATATGCCCAAGACACATAGAACATTGGTGCGGTTAGTATGTCATGATCCAAGTCGGGTTATACCCAATAACAAGCTTTGCAATCACCAAGAATTATTTAATTGATGATGGGATCATGCAATTAAATAATTACACCAAATTTACAAAATAGGTTTTCTAAATTAATTATCTGCAAGATGAAATAAGTTATAAGGATAATTTGTTGATGGGTTTATTATTATTTTTGTTATTTAAAAGAGTTTAAATAACACTAATAACATGTGAGTGTACTTTTATTAAATTGTTTAATTAGAGAAGACATATGTCATATTTTTAATAAGTGTAGTAGATGACTTATTAATGTGTGACAAACGACCTAGTTTAGGAGGGAAATACCTCCTTTTTGATGTCAAATTTTCGGCCCCATTGTATGGGGAAGACCAAAAAGCTTGTCTTGAAACTTAGACTCTTTATGAAAGAGTGTAAGACACTTTTTCATCCGTCACTTCATTTTGCATGCTCCAAAAACTCTCTCCTTTTGTTCTTCCCTTGAGTTCTCGGCTGAAACAAGAAGAAAAGAGCATTTTGGGCGTTTTTTGTGCACTCTCCCTAGCAAGAGTGGTGATTGCTTCAAGGGCTTGGGGTATACTAACTTGAGAGGTCCTTCCTTGGAGCTTTTGGCTGATTTTGAGCATCCAACATCCCATTTTCTATCGATTTTTGGCTGCTGGAAAAGGGAGTTTGGCAGCCCTTTGTGGTTGTCATATTATGTTGTTTCTTATGCTTACATAGCTTGCTTATTCACATAATATGATCCTTTGTATTTTGGATTTGTTTTATACATATATTCGTGACCTAAAGAACATGATTTTTCAGTTCTATAATTATGTTTCAAACTTATATCCGTTGCGTTTTTCAGAAAGTTTAAGAAGTTAAACTTTGTTTTTTTATGTTATAACAAACCCGACAGGTACTAAATTCAAAAATGAAAGAATTAGTTCCTTTTGTGCAACCAAAGGCATTGCTCATCAATTCGGTGTAGCTAGAACTCCTCAACAAAATGGGGTAGCTGAAAGAAGGAATAGAACACTGGTTGAAGCAGCAAGAACAATGCTAGCCGATTTTAACTACCAATCACCTTCTGGGCAGAAACAGTTAATACATCGTGCTTTGTACAAAATCAAACTCTAATTGTTAAAGAAAGTAACATGACTATTTGGGAAAGTTTGGTAGTCATGTCTCAATATTAAACACCCGAGACTATTTGGGAAAGTTTTCATCCAAGTCTAATGAAGGATTCTTTGTAGGTTATTCTTCTGATTCAAAGGTTTACAGAGTGTTTAATCCTAGATAAACATTATTGATGAATCAACAAATGTTCAAATCAAGGAACATTCGTTTCCCAAATCTACAAATGGTCCCGACTGCTTGTTTCATATTGACTCTTTTACAAAATCATTTGATCAATTTCAATTGTCTAATGCAGGAAATCTCCATTCAAGTGAAACTTCTTCAGCTGTAGAAAGAAGAAATGACTTTCCATTGATTCCTCCTACTTCTGATAAAGACGTTCCTCTTCAAGCTGATCCCATCAGACAATCATCACCAAATCAGAGTGTTACAACTGAAGGAGGACCATGCCTATTACCATCATACTCAAATGATCTATCAACTGAGATCAGGAATCAAAAACAAGCTACTCCTCCAGCTGAAACACAAAGAACATCAAATGAGGAAAGTAATCACAGTGCTGCTGAAGCTGAAGTAGGACTGAAACCGAGTTTGACTATGTTCAAAATTCCACAACAGTACAAGATGAAGGTGCCTCTGACCATAATGAGCTAAATGTCTCCAATCTTGATGTAACTATTGCTGGTGACTCCATTCCAACCACCAGAATACACAAGAATCATCCAGTTGAAACCATTATTGGTCATCTTATTAAGAGGATGACAAGAAGCAAGTCCAGTATTGCAAACATCTGTTTGTTCTCATGCTTTTTGTGTCAAATGGTACCCAAGAACATTTAAGAGGCACTTCAAGACAATAGCTAGATGAAACAATGCAAGAAGAGTTGCTCCAATTCAAGAAGCAAGAAGTATGGAAACTGGTAGATCTTCCCGAAGGACAATAACCTATCGGTACCAGATGGCTATATAGGAACAAGACTAATGATAGAGGGATCATCATCAGAAACAACGCAAGACTAGTGGCACAGGGATACACTCAAGAAGAAGGAATTGACTATGATGAAGTGTTTGCACCTGTTGCTAGATTAGAAGCAATCAGAATCTTTCTTGCATATTCTGCATCCATGAAATTTACTGTTTATCAAATGTGCTAAATCAATATTTCAGATTCATTAAGGTTGTATCTTAGGATTCATCATGTTCAGATCTAGAAATCCAAATTAAGATGGGTGGACATGTGTGAATCGTAGAACAAAGAGATGGATAACAATGAGAATCATAGATGGCTGGTGAAATCAAACCCACCCAAAGGAGAGGATTTCTCCCTTGATGGTGATTTACACCATGAGAAACACACACTAAAAGCCACACCTGCATAAATGCACTAGTGGTTCTATTTATACTAATATTACAACATGACCTAATTTTGACTTTCTAATTGTCTTGATGTTGACTTTGTCATGTTGAATGTCTTGTTTTGTTGTAATCAACTTGGTCTCTGAACTTGTACAATGAGATCTTCAGTTGGATGTAATTATGATCTGGTAAGCTTTAGTTTATTCAATTGTTGAACCGAACAAAATGGATTTAAAGTGTGCCTTCTTGTATGGAAAGATTGCTGAGGAGGTCTATGTGAGTCAACCACCTGGCTTTGAAGATCCAGATTTCCCTCACAAAGTTTACAAGCTTGACAAAGCCCTGTATGGTCTTCACCATGCCCCAAGAAAGTGGTATGAGACACTATCATCTTTTCTTCTTAAACATGGATATGAAAAAGGAAAGATTAATCAGACTCTCTTCAGAAGAATAAGAGGAAAAGACATGTTGTTAGTCAAGATTTATATGGAGGACATCATTTTTGGCTCAACAAACAAGCATCTCTGCAAAGAATTTGAAGACCTTATGCATTCAAAATTCCAAATGAGTGCAATGGGGAACTCACCTTCTCTCTAGGGGTGCAAGTCCAACAGACAACAGATGGAATATTCATCAATTAATCAAAATATGTGGAAACCATGTTGAAGAAATTTCACTTTGCTCACTGTCAGTCTATCAGAACTCCTATCGATACTAAAGTGAAGATTGGACCTGATCTTAAAGGCAAACCAGTGGATTAGACACACTATCGATCAGTGATCGGTTTACTTATGTATCTAACACCTAGTAGGCCTAACATTGTGTTTGGTGTTTGTGTGTGTGTCATATATTAAGCTGATCCAAAAGAATCGTATGTGAATGCAGTGAAGAGGATATTCAGATATCTGAAGTGCGAACCAGCTCTTGGGTTATGGTATCCAAAGGAAGGAGAATTTAATTTCTATGCCTTCACAGACAGTGATTATAGAGGATTCAACTTCAATAGAAAATCCACGTCTGGCGGTTGTCAATTTCTTGGTCCCAGATTGGTATCTTGGCAATGCAAGAAGCAGACATATGTAACTGTGTCCACAGCAAAGTTGAGTATAGTGCAGCATCAGCTTGTTGCTCTCAAGTACGCTGGATTCAAAACCAGATGCTTGATTATGGTTTTAACTTCTTGCACACACCAATTTACATCGACAACATAGCAGCTGTTTTCATAACAAATAATCTAGTTCAGCACTCAAAACAAAACATATTGAAATTAGATATCAGTTTTTGAGAGATTGTACTAAAAAGGGGTTAATCAAATTGATTCAAGTACCCACTGAAAATCAATTAGCTGATTTATTTACCAAGGCATTTGAACCTAGTAGGTCTGAATTCCTGGTTCAGTCAATTGGCATGATTAACCTTGAGTAAAACCATGAAAAAACATCAAAAATATTAATAACATTAGAAAACCAAAAAAAGATATCAATTTTGATGAAGAATAGAATCTTTGGGAAATGATACAATTACAGTCGTTATATCATTCATTGTGCTTAATTTCAAAATGTGAAAGACTGAACTAACTTACTAGATATGTTGGTAGGCTCAACTTGGAAGAAAAGATACATGCAGTGATGAATTAAAGACTTATTCAACTGTGAAACACTCATCACAAAGTACAGGTAAGTATTGGCTTATCTAAATGAATGTGTGTGTAGTAATCTAAACACACCAGGTAATGATACTTTATAAATCTCTTTCACCACATCATGTCTTAACTTTGTTTTGCTGAGCAATGACCTGATGAAACGTGCACATAGTGCAGATGTTATGATCCAAAAGATTCCCAATGAGGAACGCATCCAAAATTGGATGAATCAACAAACGCAATACATTCCAAGTGAATGAAGAAAAGAATCCTATCATGGATCACCTTCCAAAGTGAATTGAAAGGAATCCTAATATGGATCATCATGAAAAGGATCAAAGCAAAAGAATCCCAATGAGGATCAGTGAAAATAAGATCTCATAACTTAAGTGACATGGTAAGAAAAGCTGTGAAAAAGTTCTACCATGCACTGTACAAGGATGGTTGATCATTCCATGCTTGTGTGTGAGGTACATATTGAATAATTAAATCAACCAAAAAACAAGATAAATATTATTTGCATCAAAATATCAACTAGGTCAGAGTTTAAGTGGACAAACATACCTTCAATCTTCAAGTTCAAAAACATGTCAAATTTATCATAAAGAATGCACATGTGTAATGCAAGATTAATATGATCCCAACAAATGGTATACTTATCTTCATTGTCAAAAATCAAAATAATATTCAAAAGGTTTTAAATCTTTGATGTTTCTTTCCACATGTGGATATAAACTTAGGGAGTAATTTAAAATTTTTGAGTAAGTCCGTATAAATTCTCTTTTCTTGATTAAAGTCTTCTCTTAAATAATAAAAACAAAAGAAAAAGAAAATATTGGTGTTTTTCCAAAAGTTATACCATAGTATCTCAGTTTATGCAGATTCTTGGAAGCATGAAAAGTCCAAGATCAGTCAAAATTAGGAAGCTTGTATCACTTATGACATACAAGTCAATCCAAGCAAGAATTGACAATCTCAACAGTCAACAACTTCATAAGAAAAATCAAGGACATTTCTTCATAATATGAAAAACCAAGTCAGACACATGAACTTTTGATTAAAGTTCAAAGCTAATGCAGGTAAGTGCATTGGTCAATGCGGGTGAAGGTAACCCATGCATATAACCAATGCAAGTAACTCTTTATTTCAAATTGAAACTAATGCGGACAAAGATTGTACTCTACCGCATTAGTATGTTAAGAAGTAAATGTGGATTTTATTCTACCGCATTTGCTACATTCAGCAAATGCTGACTAAATTTGATTAGCTGCATTTGCTACAGTAAACAAATGCTGATGAACTTCGTTCGTTCGCATTTATTACAGTGATTAAAGCTGAATAAGTTTTGTGAACCGCATTTGCTATATTAGACAAATGCTGATGAACATCTCCTTTTCGCATTTGCTACAGTGCAATGCTGAACAAGTGTTATCAACCACATTTGGTGTAGTTACACAAATGCTGATTGACTTTGTTCTTTCATACTTGCCACACTGCACAAATGCGGACAGTGTGTTAATGCAGATGAATTAAATCACAAATGCAGTTATACTTTCGTACTTACTTCAGTAATCAAATACGAATGGTGTAGTTACCCAAATGCTGATTGACTTTGTTCTTTCGCATTTGCCACAGTGGACAAATGCGGACAGTGTGTTAATGCAGATAAATTAAATCACAAATGCGGTTGTACTTCCGTATTTACTACAGTAATCAAATGCAAATGGTTAAAGTTACTCACATTTTAACTTCCGCATTTGTAACGGTACATAAATGTCGATAGTCAACTTTATCAAATTTTAACTTCCGCATTTGCAACAGTACACAAATGCGGGTGACCTAAAGATTGAAAATTTACACCTCCGCATTTGCTACAGTGGTGACCGCATTTGCTCTAAAACTTGTGAAATCTTGTAAAAGCCACTATTTGACTATTTAAAGGAATTTAAACGGGTCATTTAATACTTTTCAAATTTAGATACTTTATAGGGAGATGAGCGTACACACACAGTACACCCTCTTCGATCATGTTCATCATAAACAACCAAAGATTTTTGTGTGATTCTACTCACCTGTTCTTGTTATCGATTCTGAAACTATAGGTACATCAAAAACATGGTGAAATTTCCAAAATTTTCATCAAGACCTAACTGTCGGACTATAAAACCTAAATCAAACAAAGAACCAAATGATAATGAAGAACACCAAAATCCGATTTATTGATGTCATATAATACACATTTTCGACTTCAATGAACATGCAAACTAATAGGAATTCTACTCATCATGAAAACCTTTATAGTCATGATTGTCGTAAGAACAGAGCATGATGAAAAATGAAAATGTGTAACAACTCAATGAAATAGCATCTAATAAATGGTTCAAACATAGAAACTATGACTGTTGAACAAAAAATTCACCATTTGATGTGATAACAATGATACAGTAATGTCAAACATTCATCTTTGATCATTAAAAGTCAAAATGATAAACTGTACACATAAGTTTCATCACAAATGACACAGATGTCACTTATGCAGATTATATGGCAAATCTTTCATGGAGCAAGCTCCATAATGTCAGCGGTTATTTAAACCCTGATGTGCTAGAAGTTGAGGGACTCAGAGATATCATCAGATTCATCTCTGCAACAAGAGTAGCTTACGCTATCACTGTTAGACCCACCATCTATGAGAACCTCAAAAGGTCTTTCTGAAATTCAGCTGAAGTAATTGAAGCAGATGGTGTTAGAACTTTATTTGGAAGAATTGACAATGATCATCCTCTGAGCATCTCTGAAGATTCTGTAAGAATATGCTTGCATTTTGGTGATGATGTTGATGCACCACTAGAGCTGGATGATGATGAAATAACCACATTCTTTGCTGAGATTGGTTATGACGGAGGACTTCAAGCTAAGCAAATTGTAAAAGGATTAGTTGATTTGCCTTGGAGATTTCTAATCCACATGTTTCAGCACTGCTTGTCCAAGAGAAAAACAGAGGGAATGATATTCCAATCTCCACTTCCTCAAAAATTTGTGCTCTCTGTACAAACGGACCATTCAACATGTCTGCCTATGTATTTAATGGTCTGGTTTCAAACATACAAGAGGGGAGAAGGTAGAAGTTCTTGATGTATCCGAGATTCATTCAGTGCCTGATAAATGAAGCATTTCCAGATCTTACTACTGAGGGACCAGTGCTTGATATTCCTCATTATGATGCAAGATCATACAAGTACATTAAGAAAAAGGATCCAAGAAACTTTTACAGTGGAGCTCACTCACATCTTCTTCCTTGGATGCTTCAACAGATCAATCAAGAAGAACAAGGAGAAGAACAAGATGCTCAAGATCACAATGAACAAGTTGCTGATGAGCAAGCTGAGTGGTGCTGATAGGCAAAGGTCAGTGTCACCCTAGGATGATACAGGGGTGATTCTCACACTGGACCTGAAATTCATGATTATGCATCACAATTTGTATCAATTCCACAACCAAGACCACAACCAAGACCACAACAATCACCACAACCATCTCCACAACCAACACCTCAACCATCTCCACAACCAACACCACAATCAACACCTCAACCATCTCCACAACCAACACCAGAACCAACACCAAAACTAATTTCACCACCTCATTACACACCTCATCACTCACCAACTTCAGCACATCAACCATTGCCTACCCATGATTACCCAACTGAGTTTGGAGACTCTACTAGCACATCTAAAGCATCCAAATCATCCTTGGATAAGGAGGATCAACATGTTCAAATGCTTGTAAAGATAGCAACTTCTGAGACTGCTCCCTCAGAGAGTTTTGCCGAATCAAATAGGCCTGACGAAAAAGATGAGTTGATATCTGAACTGTTGCAAAAGGTTGAAAGAATAGAGAGAATACTGAATAGGAGGGCCAGAATTATTGATGATAGAATTCTAGAATTGGATGAAAAGGAGCATGAGCTAAAAGAGTTAAAAGAAAATATGAAGTTGAAAAGAAAGAGAAACAGAAAGAGATTGAATACTTAAGAGCAGCTCTTAACCATTCTAGAGATGAAGTAAGTAGCCATGTTGATACTCTTGTCATTTAAACTATAGCAATGGAAGAGCAAGAAGATATTATTGAAGAACAAGCAAAGATCATCTCCAATCATCAAAGTCAAGTTGAAAGTCTAAATAAAAGGATCTCTGAACTTGAAATGTTAATTGAAATTCGAAGAAGTGCTATGGCTGGAGAAAACAAAAATGATGAAGAAAAAGTTATTGATTATGAGAAACAATATTCCTCTGAGAATGATGAAGAAGGAGAAGATGTAAGCCAAACAAAGAATGAGGAACCAAGTTTAGAAATTGTGATTATTCTGGCAATCAGAGGCTACACAAACTGAGAAGGCATAATTTGATGAACTAATCAGTGCTCTTGATAGCTTTACCTCTAAAGAATTCAGTATAGATGATTAATTTTGGAAGTTTGTGAATAATCAGAGGACTGACACTGAACCTGTTGTAATCATCCCTCAATCTCCAGTTCCCTTGGAGAAAGAGTTAAGTATGCAGATGGTACCTGCTGTGGCACTATCTCAGGAACAAAAAGAAATGATGAGAGAATTTTGTGAAAAAGAAAAAGATAAGGAGGAAAAAGAAACTGAAAAGGAAGAAATAGAAATTGATGATCAAGAACAAACCAAGGCTGAAAAATTGCCTGAAGAGATTGAAAAGACTGAATGCTCTACTAGTCCACAACTTCGAACATACTCCAGGAAGAGAAAATATCTTGTTGAAAAGGCTAAGGGCAAAAGACCAATGGTTGAAGAAGAGAGTGTGAAGAAAAATAAGAAAGATGACCCAAGAAGCTTGGCAGCTATAGTTGAATTTCATGAAGAACATGAGTAGGCTGAAGCTCAATTAAAGAAACAAGTTATTACCATTGATCTGGAAGGAGAGATAGCTGGAGGTTATGATGCTGAAAAGGATGTTCATATGGACAATCCTATGAAAACAAAAAACCAGTAGAGGAAATGGTGTTAAAAGCTCAAACTGATGACCTGATGATAAAAGCAATGTTGCACCCTGAAAGGATCATACATGCCAACTCAATGGGTGAATTGATAATTGCTCAGCTGGAATCCCACAAGTCCGAGAACCAATGCGGATGAAGATCTGCAAGGAAAATACCAACTGTTATCTTCCGCATTAGTCAATGCGGAAGACATAACTCTGATGCGGACAAGTGTTTACTTTTACGTATTGACTAATGCGAAAGACATAACACTAATGGTGAAGAACAAGTTACTCTTCGGCATTGACTAATGCGGAAGAACAAAAGAAGATGCGGACAAGACTTTGCTCATCCGCATGAAAAATGCGGATGACCGACCAAATGCGCACAAGTATTTGTTCATCCGCATTAACCAATGCGGATGACAAACTTAGTAATGCTGATGATCAAGTACAAATGCTCATCAAGATTAACTCATCTGTATTTGTCAATGCGGATGAACAAGCAGAGATACGGATCAAGACTTAGACAAGTTTCTGATGTAATAGTCAGTGGTAGTTTAGTCATTTTGTAAAGGCATCTTGTCTGCCTATAAATAGAATAGTTAACCTTGTAGTGAGGGACGACTGATAGATAGAGAATTTTTATTGTAATTATTCTTTGTAACTTATAAACTTTCATATATCAATACAAACAACATTTATGAGTATTTTTCTTGCTTTGAATGTTCTGCGATTGTTTGTTTCGGCCACTCAATCATTGACTTGATTATCATATTCGATTCTCAGTAAGAATATCACTCATACTCAAACCCAATCAATTGGTATCAGAGCTTTGGCTCTCGATTGTTTTTCAGATCTGTGCATAGACTGAATAGAACTCGATTGATCTGATAATCAAGTTGCTAGTAGTACATATCGTCATCTCTACTTAGTAAATATCAAGAATACTCCTGTCAAACATCAAGAATACTCCTGTCAAACAACAAGAATACTCATTCTGAACCTCAAAAGAACTGCTTGAACAAGTTAGACTCATCAAACATAGTCAATCTTAAAATCAACTAAATCTATACTTAAACAAATCAACATGGATTCTAACAGTTACTCTGAACTAGGTCATACACCTAAACCTCCCATGCTTAAACACAAAATTGAGTTTAAACAATGGAGAATAAGGTTTAGAAATTATATCACAGGTGTAGATCCTGGTTTTTGGATCTCAATATGTAAGGGTCGACATATTCCTGTTACTCTATCAACAGCTCAAGCGGCACTTTACAAGACTGCTAGAATACCAATTGAAGACTTAACTCTGGATGAAGATGACTATAAGAAAATCAAAAGTGATCTCAAAGCATACTCAATTTTAACTCAAGCACTCAAAATGGATGTGCCGAAAAGATTAGAAAAGTATGGAAGTGCTAAAGCTGTTTGGGATGCACTCAAAATTATGTGTGAAGGAAGCACTGAGGTTGCTGAAAGTAACAAAGACAAGCCGGTCAATCAATATGAAACCTTCCATCACACCAAAGGAGAATCCATATCAAAACAACTGCATAGATTTGTACAGTTGGTTAATGACTTGGAAATTATGGGTGTTTCATACAACATCAAAGAACTTAACAAGAAAATGCTTCATAGTCTACCTGAAAGCCGGAAGCGAAATGTCACAATGCTGAAAAATACTCTTGATCTTGAGAGTACCACTCAAGACATTATCATAGCCAAGATTGAAACTTTTGAACTTGATGAATGAAGCAAAAACCTAAGTGGACCAAGAGTGATTGAGGCCTAAAAATTCCTTTCAGAATCACATTCTGTTGAAAATGCTTTCATCATAGAGGAAGATGACTTCATCTCATCAAGAAATCAAATGAGCAATTCTAGGTTCATTGCATCTCCACCATTCAGTCACCCTTCAACTTCAGCTCAAGCACTAAAAGTCTCCACTGCTCCTCAAACCTCTCAAGAAGACTTAAAGTCAGAAGACTAAAAGGCAACTTACAATGCCTTTGTTGCAAGTTTTGAAGCATATCTAGGGGGAAGATTCACTTCTGCCCACCTAATTCAGGAAGATTTAGAAGAAATGGATCCTGATGATGTTGAGGAGATGGATCTACAGTGGAAAATGGCAATGATTGCCATGAAAGCAAAGAAATTCTTCAGAAAAGGAAGAAAGTTGAGCCTGAATGAGAACATAAAACTTGGATATGACAAATCGAAGGTGAAATGCTTCAACTATGGATGACTGGCCATTTCTCAAGATAGTGTAATGCTCTTAAAAGAAACAACTATTCAAGGAACTCTCCAGGTCAATCATCATCACAGCCTAATTCAAGCTATCACTCAAACAATCAACAACAACGGTACCATCATTCTCATTATCAACAAACATACCAGAATCAACCACAGCTGACAAATCAAGCCCATGCAAGCAGTTAGCCTTCTGCCAGTGCCCTTGTGATCAAACAAGATGGGATATATGACTAGAGTGTGTATGCTGAGGAAGTCAAGCCTCATTTCCAGAATCATGCTCTTATGGTTCACATCAATGATGGACCATCTTTAATGCTTCCTGAGGTAAAAACTAACCTTTGTAGTGAAAAATGCATAAATGAATTACGAGAGTATAGAGAACACAACCATAAACTGGCAAATAAAATTAAAGAAGAAAAAGTGAAGTCAGAATGATGAAGAGAGAACTAAAAAGTTTTGAAATCAAAATCAATCTCTCATTTCTGACATAGAAAAATTGCATGGTGAGAAATACAATCTTGCAGCTGAAAATGAGCTACTTACTGAAAAGTTAGCTCAAGCTAAAGCTCAACAATCTATGACTAAAGTGAAACTTGAAAAGTTTCAAATGTCTTCAGTCAAACTGAAAAAGATGCTGGATTCACAAAAGGATCCAAAGGACATGTCAGGGATTGGGTATAATTCATATCCTCCACCATACAATGACAATTACATTGTCATGCCTGACTCTGTCTCACTCTCTGAATCAATCGAACCTAAAACTATGGAACCTAAATCAGTAGTGAAACAAGTGACAAATCCTCAAAACAAGCCTGATGTTTATTTTGAAACCAATGAGGATAAAATCAAGTTAGGACACCCAATCAAAATCGAAGAGTGCTCAGACAAGACAATGAGTGTCATGAAACCATCAAGCCCTGTAAAAGCAATTGTACCTTTTATAAAATTCATACCATCTATTTTACAAGGCAAAAGGATATATGTCAAAATAGTGAAACCTATTACTGAGAGTAGTTCTAATAATGAGATTGTATCTCCATAAAATTCAAGCAAATTAGAAAAGGTTTCATTGAAAAACAAACCAACTTTAAAACTGAGTTCAACACATAAAACTTCATTAGACCCTCAGTCATCAAGGCTAAGGCAGGGAGTTGGGTTTGATATCTGTGACAAAGAATATGTTGATCAGTTTGAGAAAGAGGTGAGAAGTAGGTTAAAGAAACAGAAATAGCCCACACAACTGAAAAAAAGTAGTGTTGTGAAACATTCTACTAAAAGGGCTGATTTGATTCATCACCTAAAGAAAAAAAAGTGACTCATCAAAAGAAAGTATCAGTTGAGTCACACAAGGAAAAATCTGATTCATGAAACAACAAATGTATTGTGATATTTGTGATATGTTCAATCACAAGACAGATAAATGCTTCTTCAATCAATATTGTTCTATCTGTGATATGAACAATTACTCCACCAAAAATTGCTATTTTGACAAGTATTGTTCAATCTGTGACATGAACAATCACAATACATCTGATTGTTACATTAATCAGAAGGGGTTGAGAATTCCATAACACAAGCCCATCTCAAAAACATCTACTGTGATGCATTCTGTAAGACCTCATCTTCATAATACTCAATCTTGGACACCTAGATCAACAAATGATAGAAATAACTTGAAGGATTTGAGGAAGGGTCAAAGAAATCATCTCACAATGAAACACAAACTTGACCTTCCTAAGAAAAAACCAACTTTTGATAATGAAACTCGGGCTAAATTTTTACAAAGAAATAGAGACCAATGATTTCATTATTCATCTGAATCCTCAATAGATGTTGATGAGATGACTAGACCAATTCATTATGAAAAGTCTCCCAGAACACCTCCATCCAAATCACTATTCAGAGGGAAATACCAGGAGGTGACTTTCATGAATAGGAACGGGAAACCCAAGACCATCATGGCTTGGGTTCTTTATTCTAATTACTGGAGATCGTTCCCTCCTTCATGATTTCAAGTACATACAAGGAACTACTGTGACATTCGGTGGAGATTCAGAAGGTGGTAGAATTACATGAGAAGGATCTATGAAAACAGGATGCTGTGCTTTGACAGAGTGAATTACTGTGAACAACTAAATTTCAATATGCTAAGCGCGTCTCAGATCTGCGACAAAAAATATTCCTCTCACTTTAGAAACACTCACTGCTACATTCTGAAACCTGGATTTCAGATTCCTGAAGAATGGGTTGTCTTAAAGACTCCGAGGAAGAAACATGTCTTTTGTCTAAAGCATCATTTGATGAGTCACAGCTTTGGCATAGACGTTTGGCGCACACTAACTTTAAAAATATGAACAAGTTAGTCAAAGGAAACCATGTCATTGGTCTTCCTAAAAAAGAATTCAATTTTATTGATCAATGTTCAGCGTGCCTCAAAGGAAAACAACACAAATCGTCTCATAAAACCCTGCTGGTGAACACTAATAATACTCCATTGAAGTTACTTCACATGGATCTTTTTGGACCAACTCATGTAATGAGTATGGGACGGAAACAGTATTGTTTAGTGATTATTGATGACTTTTCTCGATTCACATGGTGTTCTTCCTACTTCATAAAAACGAAGCATCCAAAATCATTCAAGAATTTATCACTAAAATTGAAAATCAACTTGATCTTAAGGTCAAAATAATAAGAAGTGATAATGGTATAGAGTTCAAAAATGAATATATGAGTTCCTTTTGTGCAACGAAAGGCATTGCTCATCAATTCAGTACAGCTAGAACTCCTCAATGAAATGGGGTAGCTGAAAGGCGAAATAGAACACTGATTGAAGCAACAAGAAAGATTCTAGCCGATGCTAAACACACATGATCATTTGGGAAAATTTTCATCTAAGTCTGATGAAGGATTCTTTGTAGGTTATTCTTCTGTCTCAAAGGCTTATAGAGTGTTCAATCCTAGACTAAACATTATCGATGAATCTACAAATGTTCAATTCAAAGAACACTCATTTCCCAAATCTACAAATGGTCCTGATTGGTTGTTTGATATTGACACTTTTACTAAATCATTTGACCAATTTCACTTGTCTGATGCAGGAAATATACATCCAGGTGATACTTCATCAACTGTAGAAAGAAGAGATAATTATCCATTGATTCCACATATATTTGATGAACATATGAATGAAGATGTTCCTCTTCAAGCTGATCCCATCAGGCATCTGTCACAAAACCTTAGTGTTTCTTCTGAAGAAGGTCCCAGCCTGGTACCATCTCACTCAGATGACTTGTCAAATGAGATCAGAAATCAAAAATAGGCTTCTCATCCAATAGAAACTCAAGGTACATCAAATGATGCAAGCAACCTCAGTGCTGCTGAAGATGTAGCAGTTACTGAAACAAAAGTTGACAATCTTCATAATTCAACAACAATACAAGATGAATGTGCCTATGACCATAATGAACTGAATGTCTCCAATCTTGATGTAACTATTGCTGGTGACACCATTCCAACCACAAGAATACACAAGAATCATCCAGTTGAAACCATTATTGGCGATCTTAATGAGAGGGTGACAAGAAGCAAGTCCAGTATTGCAAACATAAGTTTGTTCTCCTGCTTTCTATGTCAAACAGTACCGAAAAACATCAAAGAGGCACTTCAAGACAATAGTTGGATTGAAGCAATGCAGGAAGAATTGCTCCAATTCAAGAAGCAAGAAGTATGGTAGCTGGTAGATCTTCTCGAATGACAATACGCTATCGGTACCAGATGGTTGTACAGGAACAAGATTGATGATAGAGGGATATTCATCAGAAATAAAGCAACACTAGTGGCACAGGGATACACTCAGGAAGAAGGAATCGACTACGACAAAGTGTTTGCTCCTGTTGCCAGACTAGA
The DNA here is from genome assembly GCA_025506515.1 of Flaveria trinervia. Taxonomy (NCBI): domain Eukaryota; kingdom Viridiplantae; phylum Streptophyta; class Magnoliopsida; order Asterales; family Asteraceae; genus Flaveria; species Flaveria trinervia. The sequence goes on along the minus strand of CM046448.1, from coordinate 40,481,223 downwards.
AGCAATCAGAATCTTTCTTGCATATTCTGCATCCATGAAATTCTCTGTTTATCAAATGGATGTAAAGTGTGCCTTCCTGTATGGAAAGATTGCTGAAGAAGTCTATGTGAGTCAACCACCTGGCTTAGAAGATCCAGATTTCCCTCACAGAGTTTACAAGCTTGACAAAGCTCTGTATGGTCTTCATCAAGCACCAAGAAAGTGGTATGAGACTCTATCATGCTTTCTTCTTGAACATGGGTATGAAAGATGAAAGATTGATCAGACTCTCTTCAGAAGAATAAGAGGGAAAGACATGCTATTAGTCCGGATCTACGTGGATGACATTATATTTGGCTCGACAAACAAGCAATTCTACAAAGAATTTGAAGATCTTATGCATTCAAAGCTCCAAATGGGTGCTATGGGGGAACTCACCTTCTTTCTAGGGGTGCAAGTCCAACAAACAATGGATGGAATCTTCATCAACCAATCAAAATATGTAGAAACCATGTTGAAGAAATTCAACTTTGTTGATTGTCAGTCTATCAAAACTCTTGTGGATATTAAAGTGAAGATTAGACCTGACCCTCAAGGCAAATCAGTGGACCAGACTCACTATCGATCAATCATAGGTTCACATTCAAAGATTTTGTTGTGTTTCCTCTTAAAACATTCTTGTCATCGATTCAGAACCACAGTTATTTTGAAGATAAGGTATAACTTCAGTAAATTTGAAACCAAGACCTAAGTCTCGGACTGTTAACCTAAATCAAACAATGATCCAGATAATAATGAAGAACACCAAAATCAAACTTATTAATGTGATGCAATACACATTTTTGACCTCAATAAACATATAAATTGATAGGAATTCAACTGATATTGAAAACCTTGATAATCATGTTTACTGCGAACAACAGAGCAAAATGAAAAGGAAAAATGTGTAACAAATCGAAGTCACATTAACAAATCAAATCAAAGTTAAAGTCAAAACTATTAACTAACACACATGTCCCTTGTGCAGATTACATGGCAAATCTTACATGGAGCAAGCTCCATAACCTCAACGGTTATTTAAACCCTCATGTGCCTGAACCGAAGGTCTTAGAGATATGATAAGATTCTTATCTACCACAAGGGTAGCATATGCCATGATAGTAAGACCAACAATCTACGAGAATCCATTAGGTCCTTCTGGGAATCAGCTGAAGTAGTTGAAGATGATGGAGTGAGAACTCTAACTGGGAGAATCAACAATGAACTTACTCTAAGGATCACAGAAGAGTCTGTTAGAAGATGTCTGCAATTCAATGATAATGCTAATGATCCTCTTGAATTAGATGATGTGGAAATAACCATATTTTTCTCTGAAATTGGTTATGGAGTTATGAAGCAAACCAGATAGTCAAAGGATTAGTGGATCTGCCTTGGAGGTTTCTAATTCATATGTTTCAACATTGTCTATCAAAAAGAAAAAAACAGGATGGAATGACATTCCAGTCCTCATATCTTCTGCAATATGTGCTCTCTGTACCAACAGACGGTTTAATATGTCTGCATATGTGTTCAATGGCCTAATCTCCAATATTCAAGAAGGGTTGAGATACAAGTTTCTGATGTACCCCAGATTCATTCAATAACTAATCAATGAATCATTTCATGACATTGTTAATGAAGGACGTGTGCTTAACATCCCTCACTATCATGCAAGATCCTATAAGTACATCAAGAAGAAGGACCCAATGAACTTTTATAGTGGTGCCCATTCACCCCTTCTTCCTTGGATGCTTTAACAATTACATCAAGCATGTCAAGCTCAACCACCTCCACAACCAATATCTCAACCACCTCCACTCCCATCTCAAACATGTACTATGATGAGAAAACCTATGAGATGGTGATTGAAAGGAAGTGGGGAGGAAAGGAGGGAGCTGACATAAGACTATTAAGTGGATATGAAGTAAGATTACTTGATGAATCATACATCCACTACATTTAGACCAGGCACTTCAGGGAATTAAACAACAAATTGGGTGAACAAGACATGCACTTCTTTCTGAAATGCATCAAGTTGTTGAAATTGGCATATGATCGAATAAATACTAAAAGAGACAAAAGAAAGAAGAAGAAAACACCACTGCAACTTAGAAATATTGTTAAACTTGAAGTGGATGTGGGGGAGTTTATTGATTCATAGAGATGATCTTTCTACAATCTCCTTCTCGAAACATATTTCACTGAAAAAGTTACCAATGGAAGCCATCTACAACATGAGCAGAATGAAGATACATGTGCTAAGCAGAGACAGGATGTCAGAAGCAACTAATTTTATAAACATGATCAAGGCTATCTTGGATCCTACTAAAGCAGCATTCATACTACCTCCAGAAGACCCTGCCGAATCATCATAACATCAATCACCTCCTAAACATTGAGGAAAACTAGGTTGTATAATCCTTAGAGGGAGTACTGTTGCACCCTGAAAGGATCATACATGCCAACTCAATGGGTGAATTGATGATTGCTGAGCTGGAATCCAACAAGTCCCAGAACCAATGCGGACGAAGATCTGCAACGAAAATAACAAGTGTTATCTTCCGCATTAGTTAATGCGGAAGACATAACTCTGATGCGGACAAGTGTTTACTCTTCTGCATTGACTACTGCAGAAGACAAAACACTAATGCTGAAGAACAAGTTACTCTTCCGCATTGACTAATGCGGAAGAACAAAAGAAGATATGGACAAGACTTTGCTCATCTGCATTGACAAATGCGGATGACCGACCAAATGCGCACAAGTATTTGTTCATCCGCATTAACCAATGCGGATGACCAACTTACTAATGCTGATGACCAAGTAGAAATGCTGATCAAGATTAACTCATCCGCATTTGTCAGTGTGGATGAACAGCAGAGATGTGGATCAAGACTTAGACTAGTTTCTGATGTATTGGTCAGGGGTAGTTTAGTCATTTTTAAAGGCATCTTGTTTGCCTATAAATAGAATAGTTAACCTTGTACTGAGGGATGGCTGATAGATAGAGAATTTTTGTTATAATTATTCTCTATAACTTATCAACTTTCATATATCAATACAAACATCATTTATGAGTAATTTTCTTGCTTTGAATGTTATGTGATTGTTTGTTTCCACCACTCAATCATTGACTTGATTATCATATTCGATTCTCAGTAAGAATATCACTCTTACTCAAACCTAGTCAAGCAATGTGGTTGATCAATCACAGGTATGATCCTGATGCAGTCTTTGGTATGACATGTGAAGGAATAAAGGAAGAAGAAGAATGAAAGGTCAATAAACTACTAGATCCAACCTTTGAAACTGAGTATGAAAGATCATTCACCAGAAAGGTTCCTGTGCCAAAATTGTTTGCTAAGAAGAAATCAAACTCAACACCTAAACCACTATTTCCTGATCCTTATAGCATGTTAGATAAGGAAATGAAGGATTCTCTACAAGCCAAGGCTTCACAAGAAAGAATATTGGAAATATGAAAACAAACTCATTAAGGGCTGCAACTGTCCAAATGAATAATGAGAACAAAGATAGACTCAAGAAGATAGAAGAAGAAATCATAAGCAAAAAGCCAAGATCAAGAGCAACTGCTCAAGACATGCTGCTAAAACAAACAGATCAAGAATTGTTGGCTCCTGTACTCCACAAATACCTTGAATGGTTTGCAGAACCCTCACAATTAAAACTACAAGAAGGGTTAACTACTACTGAGTTAATTCGAGGTGTGTCTACTCAAAAAGGCAAAGTAGATCAGAAAATAATTGCATGGAAGTATGATAGCACCTAGAACATGTTTACGGTTAAAAGGATCTCCGGGCTGGTCCAATTCTTTACAGAGTACTCTGCTCTTGTAAATGCCCTGGAGATCCATGACCTAAAAGAACTAGCTCAACTGTAATTGATCAATCACTCTACTATGTTCAGGGGATATGAATTTGAAAACATACTCAGAATGTTTAAAAGAGATGATAATTTCAATTCATTAAAGGTAATATGCATGAGGAAAGATAGGTCATTATTAATCCCCTTGAGAAGAAGAAGACAAATCAAGCAGAAGAAGTTGTGTTTCCTGAGTTGAAAGTGAAACCAACATAATCTTTAAAGAGAAAAATGGTGTCTCGTACTCATTCCTCTACACCCATCTCAAATGTGTACTATGATGAAACACCCTATGAGATGGTTATTAAAAGAAAGTGGGGAGGAAAGGAGTGTGCTGAAATAAGGCTATTTAGTGGATATGAAGTAAGGTTGCTTTATGAATCCTACATTCACAATATCTATACCAGACACTTTAGGGTATTACACAATAAACTGGGAGAGCAAAATATGTACTTCTTCCTAAAGTGCTTCAAGTTGCTGAAAATGGCTTATGATCGTATCATTGCCAAAAGAGAAAAAAGAAAGAAAAGAAGACTCCACTGCAGTTGGGCAACATTGTTAAACTTGAAGTTGATGTAGATGGTGCTCTTCTAATTCATAGGGATGGGCTTTCTATGGTGTCCATTTGGAAACCAATCTCACTCAATAAACTACCACTTCAAGCCATTCACAACATGAGCAGAATGAAAATTCATGTACTAAGCAGAGGTAAAATGTCAGATGCTCATGATTTTGCTAACATGATCAAGCCAATTTTGAATCTAGCACATGCAACACCTTCTTCACCATTACAAGACCCGGCAGAATCCTCACAACATCAATCAACTCCCAAACATTGAAGAACATGGGTTGTATAATCCTTAGGGGGAGTATTGTTGCACCCTGAAAGGATCATACATGCTAACTCAATGGGTGATTTGATGATTGCTTTGCTGGAATCCCATAAGTCTAAGAAGAAATGCGGATGAAGGTCCTGCTCAAGAAAAATCAAGTATAGTCTTCCGCATTTGTCAATGCGAAAGACATAAAACAAATACGGACAAGTATTTGTTCTTCCGTATTTACAAATGCTGAAGACCAAGAATCAATGTGGACAAGACTTTGCTCATCCGCATTTGACAAATGCGGATGACCGAAGAAATGCGCAAAAGTATTTGTTCATCCGCATTAACCAATGCGGATGACAAATATACTTATGCCGATGATCAAGTGAAGAAATACTGATCAAGTTAACTCATCCGCATTTGTCAATGCAGATGAACAAGCAAAGATGTGGATCAAGACTTAGACTAGTTCTGATGTAATAGGTCAGGGGTAGTTAGTTATTTTGTAAAAGGCATCTTGTCTTCGTATAAATAGAATAGAAAACCTCGTACATGAGGTGACGAATGATAGACATAGAGAATATTTTGTTGTCGTTTATTCTCTGTATTCAATCACTTTCATTAATACATACAAAAGCATTTATGAGTATAATTCTTGCATTGAATGTTCTTTGATTATTTGTTTCCACCATTCAATCAATGACTTGATTACCATATTCGATTCATAGTAAGAATCTCAATCATACTAACCTAATCACAATACACACAAAATGTTCACACATCAGGTAGAACTTGTAATCCACTTGACTGATATGGATTTTCATGGATAGATGCTATGTGGTAGATTCCGATGAACCAACCACATACCATAATGCAATGTCCAATTGGATTGTGACAAATGCTTGAAGCTATGAACGTTGAGATGCAATCCATGTATGACAACCAAGTGTCGGACTTGGTTGTACCACCTCTTAACTCCAAGGTAGTTGGAAGTAAGTGGGTTTTTAAGAAGAAAAACAATATGCATCGAAACTTGGATTCTTATAAAGCTAGACTTGTAGCAAAAGGTTTCACTCAAAGTCAAGGGTTGATTATGATAAGACTTTCTCGTTGGTTGCAATGCCAATGTCTATTTAGATATTATTTGCCATAGCTGCTCATTATGATTATGAGATTTGGAAAATGGATGTCAAAACCGCTTTTCTAAATGGATATCTTGAGGAAGATGTCTATATGGTTGAGCTTGAATGTTTTGCCGATCCAAAACATCCTAGCAAAATATGCAAGTTAAAGAAATCAATATACGGATTGAAGCAAGCATCAAGAAGTTGGAATCACCATTTTGATGAAGAGGTAATCGAATTTGGGTTCATCAAAAATGCTTATGAAGCATGTGTGTATAAGAAAGCTAGTGGGAGCATCATCATTTACCTAGTATTTTATGTTGATGAAATCTTACTATTTGGAAATGGTGTTCCAACCTTGGAGGGTGTAAAAGCCTAGCTTGGAAGCTATTTTTCCATTAAGGGTCTTGGTGAAGCCACCAATATTTTATGAATAAAGATCTATAGGGATAGATAAAGATGGTTGATAGGTTTAAATCAAAGTGCATACATTGATAAAATCTTGAAAAGGTTCAAGATGGAAAACTCTAAGAAAGGTACCGTACCTATTCAAAGAGGAACAATATTGAGTACGACTCAATATCCAAGCTCAAAGGTTGAGGAAGACAAAATGAAGCGAATCAAGTATGCATCTACTATACGATCCATCATGTATGCAATGATATGCACTAGAGCGGATGTTCCATGCACTTTAAGCATGACAAGTCGACAACAACAAAATCTTGGAAATAGTTAGTGGATGACTATTAAGAACATACTTAAGTACCTAAGGAGGACTTAAGATATGTTCCTAATCTCCGAGGAGAAACTCGTGGTAAAAGGTTACACGTATGCAAGTTTCCAAACTGATCGGGATGATTCACGATCACAATCGGGATACATTTTCATCTTGAATGGAGGAGCAGTCTCTTGAAAGAGCTCTAAGCAAGATATGGTGGCATTATAACTGCAGAGTCAGAATACGTGACTGCTTCATTAGCAACTCAAGAAGCTGCATGGTGAAGAAATTCATTGCCGATCTAGGGGTGGTCCCTTCCATTCAAGATCCCCAAGATTTTTTTCGTGATAACGAGGGTGAGATTGCTCAAAATAAGGAACCCCATGCACATCAAAATACTAGCCACATTGAGCAGAGATTCAACTACATAAGGGATGAAGTTGAAAAAGGAAAGATATGTATTCTCAAAGTTCACACGGATCAAAACATTGCGGATCCACTAACGAAGCTCCTTGAAAAGGCAAAGCATGAAGGTCATACTTATGCCATGGGACTTTGATATTCTAGTGACTAGATTTGATCTTTAATTTTGTATTTGGATATTGGAACCCTTTATTACTTGAATGAATTATTTGTTTATAATGTTTAACTAATATTCCTATTTTGCATGTTTAAAATCCATGACTAAATCATTTACTCAAAATGTCTGTAGTCATTCATTCTTGTGGGAACAAGTATAAGGATAAGAATATTATGTACTTGGATTGGTAGACATTCATATGGATGAATATAGAGCAAAGGGTTGCGGCCAAGGTTCATACATATTTGTGGGATACAAATATTAGATTGACCCGCATCTCAAATATTACTACATGGAATCTTCTTGATTGATCATAAGTAAATTTGAGTAAACGCGAATATCATTTGGTATCCTCTGACCTGAAATACATATTGGGTCTAGATATCACTAAATATTATACTTTGACTTAGTTCTTCACTATTTTTTAAAACATGGCAGTACATAAGGCTGATTTCAAGTATAATACGAGGAGATTGTAAGAGACGTATGTGGTCAAGATGGGATTTGTCCCTCTTATTCGTTGAGAGTAAGATGTCTAAGGCCTGCTAAAGTTAAATCAATGGAGAATGATCACTCTATGTCTCTAGGATTTAACATGACATCTGTGACAAACGGATAGATGATTGTTTCACCTAAAATATTTTTGGGTAAGATACTTGAAGGTGCTGATGTTATTGAATGGCTCTTAATCATACGTATTAAGGGTAGTAAACCATTGTTAGGTGGTATTTACTGCTTGCATCAATCTTCTATGAATCTTGTGCAAATAGGAGATTGTTAGATCTTATATGCCCAAGACACATACAAGATTGATGTGGTTAGTACGTTATGATCCAAGTCGGGTCATACCCAATAACAAGCTAAACCAACACCAATAAACATTTATTTGTTGATATGATCAAGGTAATAAATATTGACACCAATTTAGAAAAAGGGTTTTCTAAATTATTCATTTGAAATAGAACAATTATATGGATACTTTGTTCATGAGAAATTATTTGTATTATTTTTTATGTTGGTTAAATAATAACAAATAAAAGTGTGGTTGAGCTATAAAATTAAAAGACGTTAATTTTATAAATACAAATTGTTAGGATCAGCAATCTACGTTTGATTGATTAGAGAGTATAGCAGCGGAAATCAAACAATGAATTAGCCAATTTACAAGAACGCAAAAGATATTCAAGGCAAGAACAAACGGTTATAGACAGAAAGAATTCTGCAAATATATTTCAATACATATTCGCTTTCGTGGTAACAGAATGTCACACATACAATTAGGTCAAGATCTCTTATATAGGAGATGTGACGTCTGCTGATGTCACTTGATAGTGACATCTAACAGAATTTATTCAAACTACTGATAGTTACACAACTACTGAAGATGTCAAACAGCTGACGTCTTCTTACAAAAATGCTAAGTGTTAACTATTATTACAACTACTGAGAAGAAACTACTGAAACTACAACGACTGAAGAACATGCTCTTCAGTCGTTTTACAAATACTGAAACAAAAGGAAAACTACTGAAAGGAAACCATCACAACAACTAAAGAATGCTTCTTCAGCTATTGTAACAAACTCTGAAGGCTTTAGTACTTGTACTTGAACTTCAGCTGTTGTCATCAGCTAATGTCTTCAGTCTTTGTACTTCAGCTGTTGATCTTCAGTACTTTGTTCTTCAGCTGTTGATCTTCAGACTTTGGTCTTTAGCTGTTGAAGTCTTTAGTACTTTAGTCTTCATCTGTTGATCTTCAGTCTTTGGTCTTCAGCTTTTGAAGTCTTCAGTACTTTAGTTCTTCAGCTGTTTAAATCTTCAGACTTTGTCAAACAGCTGATCAAGTCTTCAAAAGTTGTTATGATGTCTGTGGGACTTAGAAGTTTTTCTGATCAGGCTCATTGGTTCTTTTGGTCCAACAAACTCCCCCTGAACCAATGCAGCCAAAATCTCTAACCTTATTGAAGATGTCCTAC